>CM076572.1:1015207853-1015807853 GCA_034641835.2 Pinus albicaulis | reverse complement strand
AAACTTCAATCTCTCAAAATTCAATATGAAAATCTTAGAATGCATAATGATGAAAGTATTTTTAGTTTATTTTTATGTCTAGATGAGATTGTAAATAGTATGAGAAATCAGGGTGAAGACATTAGAGACACAACTTTAGTAGAGAAAACATTAAGATGTCTAACTCTTAAATTCAAGTCAAAAGTGTCTGTTATTGAAGAGAAGCAGGATCTACAGACTCTTACTATTGTTCAACTTCATGGGATCTTAACTACTTTTGAAATGAGAAAAGGAGGTTCGTCTCAAGTCAAAGAAGAAGCTTTTAGAGCTACTACAGAAGGAAAGGACAAGGAAGAAAAAAAAGAATCGGGGTATGTATCAGAAGAAGATGAGGTAAATTTTGTAAAGAAAATTCAACTTGGCACTGGAATGTTCATAGGTAAGATTCCTTTCAAATTTTTTTCTTGTGGAAGAGTGGGTCATTATGCTATAAAGATAATCATGATAAGGGAAAGGATTTATCAAAAGGGAACAGGAGACAATTTGTCAATAGAAAAATTTACTATACTCATGAAGATAGTGATGTCTTGTCAAATAGTGAAGAAGGAGAAAGTGATCTAGATATTAGACTGCTCATGGCATTTTAAAAAGACACTAGTGAGGCTAAAGATAATTTTATGGATGCTTTAGAAGAAAATGATTTTCTTGAAGAAATCACTCAACTCAACATATGCTTGGAAGAGAGAAAAATATCCATAGATACTCTAAAGAATCAACTCATAGAAAAGGAGAAGCACAATGAGAAATTAGAACGTGAAATAGTAAGTCTAAGAAAAGAAATTGAGAAAGTAAAAACTCGAAATATTATATTTTCTAAAGGATCTAAAACCTTGGATGAAATTATCAAGGTTCAATGCTCTCCTTTTGTGAAGACACGTCTTGGATATATTGGTGAATCTTCTCAGTCATAAAATTCCTCAGCTACAAGCTATCTAAATGCAGCAAAATCTATCCAGCAAATCTTCGTCACTTAGAAAAAGAACAAAGACAATGTCCAGGTAAATCATGATCATTAAAATTCAAAGATGAACAATAACAGAAATATCAGTCAAAATGTAACCAACACTAGAAGTTTCTATGATCGCAAAAATTTCTTCTTTAATGGACAATGTCTCTAATGTCATAATTTTGGTCACAAAGCTGCTCAATGTGTTGCATACAAAACCATCATCACCAGAGAAGAAAGAAAACAAAGAAATGAGATAGGAATAAAGAAGAATCATTATAACAATTTTTCTCCTCTTCAAGATGAAATTGAATGTTCATTTTTCAATAAATTTGGACATGAAGAATCTAAATGCAAGAGAAAACTTCATTCAAAAGAACATATATCCACAAGTTCCAAGGTGTGGAGAAAGAATGACTTACAGTTTGAAAGTTTCGGCATAGCGTTATTTGTAGAAGGAGAAGAAAATCAATGGTACATTCATAGTGGATGTTCAAAACACATGACGAGTGATAAAGATAAACTTATTTAATACAATGCATTAGAGAAGAAAAAGAGTGTTCCTTAAGGGTAAAGGATTTATTTTTCTAAAAGAAAAGATTAAAGTTAATAATGTTATGTATGTTGATGGATTAAGGCATAACTTGTTGAGTGTTAGTCAAATGTGTGATCAAGGAAATGAAGTTGTCTTTCGATCAAAAGAGTGTGTGGTTCGTGAACTTAACACAGGAAATACCGTAATAAAAGGAATAAGAACACCAAGCAATATGTATATATTGAAAGGTGGCCAAGAGAAATGTTATCTAGGTAAATCTACAGAAAACTAGTTATGGCATAGAATATTGGGACATCTGAGCTTTTCTCAATTAAGCTGTAATATCTCGAAATAGGGAAAATCAACAAGGTTGGGAATATCTTATAATATCCCAAGATTGGAGATACAACAATATGTAAACACAATAATGGAGTAGAAGCAACAAATCAACTCATAAAATGTAATAAGAATACATAGCCATCTTATCAAAGTTATAGTAGCAAAATTTATACAAATCCTTGAGGAAACAATCACTCAAGTTGGGCAATGCAACCCTCAATAGAACATATACATGACAAATGAAGAACACTGCTATATGAAGAAAGCCCAAGGCTATGACTACGAATTCTATAAGAAATAACTGTTGCAAAATGATTTCAATACATAAATATGTCAATATACAGCTCATACAATATGGGGAGAAAAGATATAGACTCCCAAAGGAAATTTCTAGACACTCCTGGAAGGATTGGCTGAAATATGAAAAACTGCAAAATGTCGGAGTTGCAGGGTAGCAGCTGCAACTCAAGGACTAGATTTGGATGGAGATGGCTAAAAATGATACATCAAATGAATAGAACCCCTCTAATGGATCTTCCAAGTGAAATGTTGATCCTAACACTGAAGATCTCACCCTCCGACAATCACTGTAATCCCTCACTGCAAATACTCACTGAAAATAACACAATCACTGAGCGATACTGCATTGTAGGTGCAAGAAAATGTGTTGGCCAAGTGCTAAGATCTGCAATATGCTCCAAGGACTTCCCAACTAATCTCCCAAAGGAAAGAAAGCTTCCTACTTTGAATTATAAACTCAAGAAGTGGTGTTCAGTAACCTCCACTGCAACACCCTGTAACACAACCCAGCTCTAAATAGAAACTACACTGTAGCTGAAGGAGGATGCTTGGCCTAAAGCCTAAATGTGAAGAAATGAAGAGAAAGCTCCTTCAAGAGGCCTCTCTTGGAAGGAGAAGGAATTCCTAAACAATAATGCCTTGTGCTAAGCAGCACTGCAACTCTACTAAACAGCAGGAGAATGCACAAAGTCTAAACAGACCATAAAATCAATAATCTATATCATGAATAACAATGGCTGCCTTTCCCTCCTTTTAAATAATTGAAAGCCCTCTCACCATGGGTCCCACTCATTAGGGTTTCCTTCAGCAAAGAAACCTCCTCCCATCCATACTGCGATGTTTTTCAAAATGTTCTCCACCTCCTATCCCAACACTGTTGACTTGGTCAAACTTGACCTTGTCCACATGAAAATGACACTGTTCACACATGATGGTGTGAAATCCAGCTTTTATGACTATCCCCTCTCACATTATGAGGGATTCTATTCATATTTTTAATATTCATGGGCTTCCTTACCCATTTATTAAGCTGCTAGTGATAAAAACAAAAATCAATATTCCAATTAGCTACATGCTATTTTTGGAATATTACAGTCCTCCCCTCCCAAAATTTTCTTGTCCTCAAGCAACTGCAAGGATAGAACTGAGACGTGTCCTCTCCTTCCCTTGTAGCATCCTCATATGATAAAATCCTTCAAGGATCAAGATCATGTCTCCTCAATATATCTCCAAGTTGTCCCTCCCAAGTATGCAAGCTAGCTTTTGGTGTGCATCCCAAATAGCTATCATCATGTAAAACATCCATGGAGGCAACAAAGGGATGTCTAAAGGCCTTATTGAGGCATCAGGTCTGATATAAATTGGGATCTATCATACCTTTATGAATCTCCCATCCCCAACCTATCAACCATACAAAATGGGCCACCCTCCAAAATGGTAACTCATGCAAATCATCCTCCACCTTGAGCTCTGGAAATGTAGGTGGGCTGAAAATCTGAACATGGCAGGCAAAGTAGCCTACCCCACGTTGTCTTCCTCTCCACTTATGATAAGTGCAGAGCATATACTGATCTTGGCCTACAATACAATTTCCCTCAAGTGGCACAATGAAGACTAGATCTCTAAAGACCTCCTCTCCAACGTTGTGAATCAAGCTAGCCCCAAACCATTCCATATGTGATGGATGGGAAATCATCACCATATGGCATCTCATCAAACTCATGGCCCACCTCATAAGAAAAAAGTGTTTGGCTGTGGTGGCCATATCTCCTCTCATGCTCCCATTAAAACATGCAATGCTGAAAATGTGGGAATCTTCTTCCCAAAAGAACACATCCAACCAATGTGTTTCTTCTCCAATCATGCTCCCCATAGTAGTAAGAACATCAAGAACATAGGGAACCATAATGAGAACCATACTTGCTGCCATATGTAGCAAGGGAGAAGGACAATGGTCCATCAAATGTAGCCAACGCATTTTGACTCTCAACTACAATAAAAAATGAAATGATGGGTGGCCTCCCCACCACTTGCTTGTTGTCTCAATATCCTCACAATTTTGGAGGAAGTGTATGATTCATGGTGCAAAGTGAGCATGCTTTGCAAAATATAGAGCCTCCCAAGTCCTCCTAGGGAGTGACCATCACCAATACTGCTTATGGCGTCAAGTAGACCATGAGATCTAGAAGGAAGAATGCTCCTTCCTTGAGTAATATCCTACACATATATGGTTAAGGAATGCACATATTCATTATATAAATCATTATACAACCAAACAATATCCTCACTATATACCTTGCTCGTACAAATGGAGTGGCTCCTAGATGAGTCTCCTCTCATCCTCAAAGAGAAAAGAGGTGGTTGTGCTAACTCTTCCAAATAATCATGTATCCCCTCCATCTCCATATGATCCATGCATCTCCTCATATGCTGATATATCTCCTCCTCGAAGCCTTCCCAAAAATATCCCTCCATGATGGTGTGGTATGCTCTCATAGAATAAGTATGGCTGAAGAGAAAATCCTTATGAGCTGCTAGTAGCAACTTCTCCTTGAGCTTGGAAGCTCTAGATAAGAAGATCCTACCATGATAGTAGATGAACCCATCTCTAACTGAATATCCCTCCTCATGTAGCTGGTCATCCAACATCGTACAAGCGAAAATATCCTTGGAATACTCCACCAACAGCTGGGAGTTCCAATATGGATCTATCATCCATAGTGACAATGCTGACGATCTCTCATGAAGAACATCTTTCATATGGTCATCCTCCTCTTTGACATCTCCCATGCCAAAGATGCAAGTTGGAAGGTTGTTATCCTTCCTCTGATGCTCTTGCCACAGCGCAGAATCTGAAATGAGAGTGGGTGAAGATGATGTTGAGAGAATGCCTCTCTCCTCCTTGAGTATACCCAAGACTCTCAGTGTTGTACAATGACCTCCCAAGGTCTCCACTCCTCTGAAATCAATGAATGGTGCCTTCAAATATGAAGCATCTCTCATCATCTGCTGATCTGGTGGTCTCCTTAGTGAAATTTCTCCATGCAATGAGACATCATCATCAAGAGTAGACTGCATATGTGAATGGACAGATTTATCCCTGCTCTCACTGCGCAATCCAGTCTCCCTCTTAAGTGCATCAACCTCCTGAAATGGATAGGGGTGTGTGCCCCTCATCACATGATGCTGGTCATCCTCCCTATCTCCTCCTTCTATCTCCCTAGGTTCACACCCTATCATCAATGGAACATGTGAATCATGAGTTGTGCCTTGATCTCCACATGTGAGATCCTGGGGAATTCCTTGCAATGATACAAGAATCCTTTTAGTTGGAGAAAGAGCTCCCTCTTCCTCTGCATGAGGTGCTAGATAAAATCTATACTTGTCAGCGTTGTTGCCCTCCTTCTCATCAACATGTATGGGCAACCTCCCAATAATTGGATCCTCTTTTGAAAAGGAGATCCCCATGCCCTCTTGTTCAGGAATATGAGATAGAGGCTTTGCCTCTAACAAGGTATGTTGCAAGATGGAAGTCTCCTCCATGGGTTTTTGAAGTGGATCTGAGTTTATAGTTTTCTCCATCACATGCAAGGGTTTTGTTTGTTTATGTTTTTTTAACTTCTCCACATGTGTTGCAGAAATTTTTCCATCAAACCTTTCCACCAGTGCCTTAATAAACCTTGCATAAGAAGAAGTATTTTCATTTTTCAAAGAGAAAGACTCAAATATCCACCATGCATAGGCCTTACCTCCAAGATGTAACGCTACAACTTTGATGGCTTCATCTTCAGAAATTTGGTGCTGCTGCAAAAAGGTGTCTAGATCTTCCACCCAAGCTCCAGCTAAACATGTAGGTGAACCATCAAAAGTAGATAGAAGAAATCTATCCATATTATGTTGTTTTCTTCTCTTCACCTTGATCTTGCAAAACTCTGGAAAAGTAACATGATCTCTAAACTTCTGAGTTTGAGATTCATACCCTTGCAGAAAATCACTAAGAGTTTCCCTCCTAGTCATTCCTTCTTCTTCCATCTCTCTCATGGAAAATCTGGGCATGTGACTACATTGTGCAACAAAGTGCGGGGCTGCATGCTCACACTCATTATGTGAAAATCTAGATTTTGTTTGAGATTCAAACCCTCTTGGAGATTCTCTATACATCTTCCTTCTTATCTTCTTGAAATCTTCATGAATGCTCAGTACAGATTTAGGTAGAAGCTTTGAGAGCCTCTCCTCCTTCTTTCCTCCAAAGGATGGAGTCTTCTTTCTATATTCTTTTCTTCTAGATAGCATTTTGGCTGAGATCCATAGGCTGAGCGAAGATTGATGCTCTGATACCATTGTAATATCCCAAAATAGGGAAAATCAACAAGGTTGGGAATATCTTATAATATCCCAAGATTGGAGATACAAAAATATGTAAACACGATAATGGAGTAGTAGTGACAAATCAACTCATAAAATGTAAGAAGAATACATAGCCAACTTATTAATGTTCTAGCAGAAAAATGTATACAAATTCTTGAGGAAACAATCACTCAAGTTGGGCAATGCAACCCTTAATAGAACATATACATGATAAATGAAGAACACTGCTACATGAAGAAAGCCCAAGGCTACGACTGCACAGTCTACAAGGAATAACTATTGAAAAATGATTTTAATACATAAATACTTCAATATAAAGATCATACAATATGGGGTGCAAAGATATACACTCTCAAAGGCAATTTCTAGACAATCATGGAAGGATTGGCTGAAATATGCAAAAATGCAAAATGTCGGAGTTGCAAGGTAGAAACTGCAACTCAAGGACTGGATCTAGATGGAGATGGCTGAAACTTATGCATAAGATGAATATACCTCCTCCAATGGATCTTCCAAGCGAAAGGCTGATCCTAACACTGAAGATATCACCCTCCGACAATCACTGCAATTCCTCACTGAAAATAACGCAAACACTGAGGGATACTGCGCTGTAGATGCAAGAAAATGTGTTGTCCAAGTGCCAATATCTACAATATGCTTCAAGGGCTTCCAAAATGATCTCCCAAAGGAAATAAATCTTCCTCCTCTGAAAGATAAACTTCGGAAGTGTTGTTCAGTAACCTCCACTGCAACACAACCCAGCTCTAAACAGAAACTGCGTTGTAGCTGAAGGAGGATGCTTCGCCTAAAGCCTCAATGTGGAGAAATGAAGAGCAAGCTCCTTCAAGGGGCCTCTCTTGGAAGGATAAGGAATTCCTAAACAGGAATGTGTTGTGCTAAGGAGTACTGTAACTCTACTAAACAATGGGAGAATGCACAAAGTCTAAACAGACCATAAAATCAATAATCTATATCATGAATAACAATGGTTGCCTTGCCCTCCTTTTAAATAAGTGAAAGCCCCCTCACCATGGGTCCCATTCATTAGGTTTTCCTTCATCAAAGAAACCATGGGTCTCTCAAAGTGTTCTCCACCTCCTATCCCAACGTTGTTGACTTGGTCAAACTTGACCTTGTCCACATGCAAATGACCCTATTCACACATGAGGGTGTGAAATCCAGCTCTTTTGACTATCCCCTCTCACATTATGAGGGATTTTATTCATATTTTTAATATGCATGGGATTCCTTACCCATTTATTAAGCTACTAGCTAATAAAAACAAAAATCAAGATTCCAATTAGCTGCATGCTAATTTTGGAATATTACATAAGAAAATCAAGCAAGCTCAAAGTTTTTCGTGATCTACCCAACATCACTCTACCCAAAATTACCATATGAAAATCATGCCAATTTGGTAAGTAAACCAGGGTTCAATTTAATTCCAAAGAAGGATCAGGAAGTAAGCCTCTTGAACTTATACATACTGATTTATGTGGACCTGTCAGGAAAAAATCATCTCGTGGAGAACAATACTATATCTTATTCATTGATGACTTTTCTAGAATGTGTTGGATCGGTTTATTGAAACATAAATATGAAGCATTTGAAAAATTTAATGTCTTCAAAGCTTTAGTTGAAAATTAATTAGATCTAAAAATAAAATGTCTTAGAGCTAACCGAGGAGTATAATACATATCAAATGAATTCTTTGATTTCTATGAACAATATGGCATAAAAAGGCAATTTTTTGTAGTTGGAACTCTACAAAAAAATGGTGTGGCAGAAAGAATGAATATAACAGTTCAACAAATGGCTCGCGCTATGCTTGATCAATCTGGGATTATTGACACCATTTGGAGTGAAGCTATGCATACTGGAATAAATATTCTCAACAATGCTCATGTTCATGTAAATAGTGATAAAACTCCTTATGAACTCTAGTATGGCAATAATCACACTGTGAAGCGCTTTAAAGTTTTTGGAAGAAAATGTTATATAAAAAATAATGACGAAAAACTTGGTAAGTTTGAACCTAGAGAAAATGAAGGAATATTTCTTGGTTACTCTTCTACAATTAAAGCATACAAATGCTATAATAAGAGACTTCAGAATATTGTTGAATGTATTGATGTTGTGATTGATGAATCTCTCACATCTCCAAAAAGGGAAATAACAACAAATGAGGATGATGATGATGAATCTTTTCCCTCATCAAATAACAATAATATAGAAGGAGAACCTAATGAAGCACTAGAAGAAGATAAATCAGAAAGAGAAAAGGCTTTATCTAGGTATGTTCAAAAGAATCATCCAGAATCTAAAAATTTGGGAGAAAAGGAATCAGAAGTACAAAAAATAAAACTCTTATAGGATCTCCCAGTTAACCAGCATTTTTATCCACCATGGAACCACAAAATGTAAATCAAGCTAGTAAATATGAATGTTAGATTCACTCCATGAATGAATAACTTGATCAAATTGAACAGAATAATACTTGGGAATTGGTTCCAAGACCTCGTGATAAAAATCCTATTGGAACAAAGTGGATATTCAAAAACAATTTAAATGAAAATGGAGATGTAATTAGAAACAAAACTAGACTTCTTTGTAAAGGCTATTCTCAACAAGAAGGTATAGCATTTAAAGAACATTTGCACTAGTAGCCAGACTTGAAGCCATAAGAATGTTTCTTGCATTTTCAAGTTTTCAACAATTCAAGTTTTATCAATTGGATGTAAAATATGCTTCCCTCAATGGTGATCTGGAAGAAGAATTTTATATAGAGCAACCAGAAGGATTCATTTTGGGAAATGATGAAAAACTTGTTTGCAAACTAAAAAAGGCCCTATATGGTCTAAAACAAGCTCCTCAGGCATGGTACTATCGTCTTGACAAATATCTTCAACAACAAGGTTTCACAAAAGGATCTACAGACAATAACTTATACAAAAAAATTGAGAATGATAAATTGTTAATTATTGTTGTTTATGTTGATGACATCATTTTTGGGAGTAATGAATCCATGAGTCAGAAATTTTATTCTATTATGCAACATGAATTTTAAATGTCTTTACTTGGGGAACTAACATATTCTCTTGGCTTACAAGTGCAAAAATAAAAAAAATGGCATCTTTCTCTCACAAGCAAAATATCTCAAACAAATCCTGAAGAAGTATGGGATGGAAGACTGCAAACCTGTGAGCACTCCAATGGTGACCTGATGTAACCTCAGTTCTCATAATTATTCTCCCATGGTAAACCAACCAGAGTATAGATCTATGATTGGAATTATACTCTATTTAACAGGGATTAGACCGGATAGCATTCATGCAGTTGGGATTGTTGGACGATTCCAATCAAATCCAAAATAGTCACATCTTCAGGCCATAAATATAATATTAAAGTATCTACAAGGAACTCAAGATTTTGGTCTATGGTATCCCAAGAATATTTATCTTACTCTTCATGCTTACCCAGATGCAGAGAGGGTTGGAAATGTTGATGACTAGAAAAGATCTAGTGGTGGTGCATTTTATAAGGGGTCCCGATTAGTATCCTGGTTCAGCAAGAAACAAAGTTCCATAGCTTTATCTACCGCAGAAGCATAATATGTGGTTGTTGCATCATGTTGCACACAACTTCTTTGGATGATTCAAACATTAAAATATATTAAAATTAAATGC
Source organism: Pinus albicaulis (assembly GCA_034641835.2). Taxonomy (NCBI): domain Eukaryota; kingdom Viridiplantae; phylum Streptophyta; class Pinopsida; order Pinales; family Pinaceae; genus Pinus; species Pinus albicaulis. The sequence goes on along the minus strand of CM076572.1, from coordinate 1,015,797,640 downwards.
TCTCCTCCCATTTCCATCCTATGTGATAATACAAGTGTCATCAGTATCTCGAAAAATTGTGTTATGCATTCCAAAACCAAGCACATTCCTATCAAGTATCACTTTTTACAAGAATAAGTGCTTGAGAAAAAGGCTAAATTGGAGTATGTTCCTTCAAAAGAACAAGTTTCTGAAATATTTACGAAACCTATTCCCAAATAAGCATTTGAATATCTCAGAGTGAAGTTGGGAGTTGTCTCTGCCTCACTTATCTAATATGTTTGATTTCAGAGATTAAATTTGGTACGCAGGTTTCATGACACATAGTTGAGTCAAATTTGTAACCCCACATGGTTGGGTAATTCATGTATATCTACGTCCTTGGTGATATGAAAGGTTATAGAGTCTTGCAAATATGTTTTTAAGCTTCAACATGTGTTCAAGGGGAGTATGATTTGTATACTTGTATTGGTTCACCCTTTGTTCTTGATGTCAAAGGGGGGGAGTAACTTGGTGTTTGAATAATGCTTATGATTGATGTGTCTATCAGGAATCTACAAGTTGTGGTGATCAAACACCATCATGGTTTCCATCAAGTACAAAGGGGGATATTGTTGGAATTATGACGTAATATGTTTTTATGTTGTCCTTGATGGAAACCTACTCAATGAGTTGCCTTTTGTTAGCAAATTATTTGTTAAAGATGTAAAATTGATGTATCTACAGGTCAAATCAGATGTGACAGAGAAAGGAATTCCAGTCAGAGACAAAGGAATAATACAGATAAAATTTTCAAGATGTATACGCAAGTTTGATGAAGGCAACCCACATATACTCATAGGTTTGATGAAGGCGACCCATGTATACACCTACAATTAGTGTATATGCAGTTTTGGTGAAGAAAATTCATGTATATACATGGGTATGAAGAAGCCAAGTCGCGTATGTACTTACGCACTCAGTTTATAATACCATGGGTCCTAACCATGGTTTTAGCCCACAGTATTGAGCGTTGTGTCATCTATTTGACCCCGTCCAAGAATACCATTGGCACTTGTGTGGTTTTGGCTCATCGTATTGGCTAAGGCTCAAACTATATAAGGCTAAGAAGATCATAGTGCAAAAGGGGTGTGCATGTGTATGGGTACTGATTGAATACTTCACTCTGAATTTTATCTTCATGGAATGGGTTACAGTTTATTAATAGATTTGAAATAATGATGCACCTATGAATACAATGAAGGATCATGATCTCTAGACCTGAAATGACTATGTATTTTTTTGATCTGTTTGTGATATGTTTAGATCTATGATTTGACACATGTTTTCTGAAATGAAGGGTACGATCTAATTAAGTCTGTTGATCTGAAATTTTATGCAGTCCTGAATATTTACAAATCTATACGCTGATTTTTCATGGTGAAAGCGTGTATACACACGGGTTCGTTTTAGAAAAAGTGAGTATGGAAGTTAGGGTTTTTCTGGAAATTTTTGAAGAAAGTGTCTGATCATTTCTGTCATATTTTTGTTGTTTGTCAATGAATTCTTCATGTAGATCTGGATTGTTTGAATACTATATATACTGCTGTTTGATTTTGTATAAATATGAAGAGTGACTGGGTGATTGAATATGAAGGATGTTGTTGACTAAATAAGGGTTCTATAAATCTTAAAAGGTATGCCTGAATGTCTCTGAACAGTTACAAGTCTGATTAAATTCCTAAATTCAGTATATAAATATCTATATGTAGGTCCATCCATAGGAAAGCACTTATATACACAGGTTGTAGTAAGTAAACGAGTGTATACATTTAGTTTTATGAATGATCAAGGTTGAAGTTGATTATGCATGTTAATTCAGAAGTTTGGGTTTATTTTTGTGATCTACTTACAGGGATCTCACTATTATGTTTAAATATTGGTTTATGGATATTGGTGTTGATCTAAAAATTGTGTTGTATTGAATTTGTTAGATCCAGTGTGAAAATTTATGAAACGTGGTCTGCAGTGGTTCTAAGGGTTGAAGCATTCAGTGTGGAAGTCGAAGCTTCCTGCCAGTAGAAGCTGGTGATCAGTTCAAGGGGTTGTAGATACCTTCTAGTAGTAGCTGGTAAACGAGATCAGGGGGTTGGAGCTCCCTTCCAATAGAAGCTGGAGAATGAGAGAAGGTTGCAGCCTTCTGTAGGTGGGTGTCTCCATACTGACATGAGTCTGCATCACTACAACATTGTAAGCATTTTTCTATATAATAAATATTAAAGACAGAGACGAAAACAGCGGTGGTTTTCTCCCGACTTGGGTTTCCACCTTAAATCTTGGTGTTCATGTGTGATTCCCTTGTGTGATGATTTATTCTGTTATTACTGCATATGCTTACTGCTTAAATTTTTGATGCATAACTGATGAACTGGGCCAAGCAATGTTTCTGAATATTTATCTGAACATTAAGTTATTTGGGTATATGCAAGTTTCATTTAAGATAGTCACGTTCATATGCTAGTTGGAATAATCAAATTCACGCATATAAATTAGTAAAAATAAAAGTAAAATATTGTGATCCTTATAAATATTGATTCGCCCCCCACCCCCCTCTCAGTATTTTTCCCAAAAATTCACAATTTTGAACAATAATATTACAAACAAACAACATTCACATACATGAGAATAAACATGTATCTAAGGGGAAAGAAACTCCTCAATTCCCCTTCAGCCTTGTTTGCATTAATCAAGTGAACAAGAGAATCTATTACAATTGTCAACTCAATCCTGGAGCTCAACCTACAAAATCAAAACTTTTATTTATCTTATATGTGTTAAATAATGATTGGCTATGGCTAGTACTTAACCAAGTCAGCAAACCTCACCAACACACCACAACCCTATTTCCTTGCATTGTTCCTTAAGGAATTGAGCCCCTATTAATTAGGGAATTCCTCAAATTGATTATGCAATTCCCAAGTATAGTCCAGCTAACCTCATGCAACATATGTACACCCAATTAGTTTACAACCATTGATTAACTACCTTAGAAATTCCACCACAATTGGGAAATTCAAATTATTTTCATGCATGTGCTAATTATTAGTTGATTAATCAATTAACAAGATGATTTTTGAGTTATATTGATTTCCCACTACTTAACTGACCACCAACTAGTTCTATTAATTGTTATAACTATTTTAACTAATTATAATTGAAATTAACTCAACCTAGGCTCCTAAAATTTAGGAATCACTACATACAACTAAACTTCATGCTCTTAACTCAAATTAACTGAGCTAGAATCCTGTATTTTAGGAATTAACACAAGTAAATTGAACTTGAAATCATTCACTCAAATTAAGTTTTCTTAACTGAGTGACAAGAGCCATGTCACCTTATTTAACTACTCCAAGTTGTTTTTTGATGTGGAATTTCGAATTTCCTCAATTTGATAAAGGAAAAATCAAAATTGAGGCTTTCTTGCTACATTTTCAACACTCCCTCTTAGCAAGAAAGGGATTATCAACCACCCCAATCCTACATCTATGGAATGTACTACATTCAACACCTCTCACCATTGTTGCTGCTACTGCAAAATCTGTAATTGAGAAGCATCCAAAAATATGAATCAACTATGTCTGCAAATTTCTATTGGGAAAATTGTGTTGTTTCTAACTCTTCCACTAAGCCTCCTTATTTGTTTTCAACACTCCTCTACACTCTTTAGTATTTGACTAAAATTTATCATCTTGCTACTAAATATTGTGGGCCCCTATAGCAAGGTAATTATCCATGAGGAGAATGGCTCAATGGACCTTGCCCAAATTTCTGCAATTGTGGACTAAGGATCTACATCACCCCACCTCACTCTTGAAAGTATGGTTTCATGCATGGCTCCCTCTTCCCACTTACCTCGAACTCTCCTTATACTAGAGGTCTTTGGTTGGTCCTCATCATCATATCCTGATGGTCAACCCAACTTCCAACTGGTTGAGGCACCATTTTTAGATCTAAATCATGCTCCCTCTCAACCACAATATCTTTGATCGCTGCCTTGCTCCTCAAGGTTGTGCATGCATCTTCTACCTAAAGCGCATACATTTTCTTGACTAGAAATATAGTATACGTCACCTATCCCATGGTTATGTGTCTCAGGGTTTCCTTTCCTTTGCTAAAGATCACATCATAACCACGGTATTCCAAGGCTACGGCAGAGCTGATATTTTTCTTTAGGCACAGAATGAACATGAAATCCTTGAGTCTGAGAGGGGATTCTAACTCCCTCTAAAAGTTGATTTTACTAATATCAGTCGCATTGTACCTTTCATCGACTCCAAACTCAATATTCATCTAGATATCTTTCTCCTCATGGTCACTGAAAATTATTCTATTTTCTATCATGTGGAACAAGGCACCATTTTCCAAGTACCAAACGCTCTCCATCATTGTGCTCACCATGCATGCGGTGAGAGTGAAGTCAAGCTCAAAATGTGAAGCTAAAGCTTCACCTCTTGCTGCTACTTAAGACTTCTTCTTTCTAATATTTTTGTGTGGACACTTCATGGCATAGTGTGTGAATTCATGACAATAGAAGCATTTGATTTTGGAAAAATATTTCTTCTTTCCCTCTTGGCTAGATCCAACACCACCTTGGGAATTATTTCCCTTGGCCTTCATTCCTTTGCTGACTAGAGTAGAATCCTCTTCCTCTTCTTTAGATGAGAGCCCATCTCTTGTATTCTACCTTATTTCCTCCTATACCAAATGAAACCATAAGCACTCCCAATTTGGTAGTTTCCCCCTCCCATTAGTCAAATCTTTATAGCTATGCTAGATATTGGGAAGCCATAGAAGGGCTAGGCTTACCAAATAATCATCTAGTACTATGACACCAACTCTTGCAAGTTCACCATGACATTTTTTGAACCTGCTCAGATACTGTTGAATTGACTCATTCTTTTGCATCTTGATACTTCCTAGTTTATCCTTGAGCATCAGTTTCCTATGTTCTCTACTATTCTGGAAAATATTTGTAAATTCTTTCCACATTACATATGAAATATATTTCCCATGGAGACTTGAGATAATATGGTATCTTTCTCCCTCCAATATAATTCCCCTCAACCTTGTCTATACACTTCTTCCATTCTGCTAGATTTTGGGCATCGGCTAATCCTAGTTTCAAGATATCATTATCAATGAATTCTTTCAATCCATTTTCTTCTATCACTGCCTCCATGCAGTCCTTCCAAGCAACATAATTTGAGCTTCCCTCAAGGTCATACTCATTTTTATTCCATTGAAATCCATCCTTCTAGCTCTGAATAATTTATCCTGCAAATTCGATCCTCTTGCTGCACAACTTCGAAATTTATGCTCTACTATGAATCTCGCTTTGATACCATGTAGAAATTATTGTGTAGATTTGAAACTTCTCTGAAATTTACTAAAACATAGGACTCAAATATAGTCTACTACTCTACAAAAAGTAATTCATGATCGAGAACACATAACATCAACATGCAAGAAGAAACATCACAGTTTGGAAAATTAATCTTACAAACATACATCAATCACATGTATGATAACACTTATGTATCTAAGGGGAAAAAACTACTCAAACCCCCTCCAGCCATGTTTTAACTAATCAAGTGAGCAAGAGAATCTATTAAAATTTTTAGCTCAATCGCAAAGCTCAACCTACAAAATAAAAACTCCTCTCTATCTATTTTGTGTTAAAGAATGATTGGTTCTAGCTAGTAATTAACCAAATCAACACACCACACCAGGACACCAGACCCCTACTTTGTTGTGTTATTCCTTGAGGAATTGATCCCCTATTAATTAGGAAATTCCTCTAATTTATTGTGTAATTCCCAAGTATGGTCCACCTAACCTCATGCAACATTTGTATACTCAACTTGTTTACAATTGTTGGCTACCTTCCTTGGAAACTCCACCACAACTAGTAAATTCAAACTATTTTCATGCATGAGCTAGTTATTATTTGATTGATCAGTTAACTAGATGATCTTTCAGTTAGACTGATACCCCACTACTTAATTTATCACCAACTAGTTCTATTAACAGTTATAAATAGTTTAACTAATTACAACTCAAATTAACTCAACCTAGGATCCTAAAATTTAGGAATTGCTACATACAACTGAACTTCATGCCCTTAAATCAAATTAACTGAGATAGACTCCTATTTTTTAGAAATCAACACAAGTAAATTGAACTTGAACTCATTAACTTTAATTAAGTGTTATTACTTGAGTGACAAGAACCATGTCACCTTAGTTAACTCAAAGTTGTCTACTGATGTGGAGTTTCGAATTTCCTCAATTTGATTAAGGAAAAATCAAAATTGATACTTTCTTGTTGAATTTTCGACAACATCAACCAACATTTCAGCTTATCTCATGCGCCTATGCACATTTCACATCCAATATTGGTTTTCAATTAAACCTCATAAAAAATGACAATAACATGGAAGCCTCCCACATCGACATTGCAAAATGAAAAGATGACAATGAATAAAAACTAGACCAAATCGAAAAATTTTAAAAATAAAAAAACCCACCAATCTATAATTTTCACGCACAATGGATAAACCTATTGTGTATCCTAACTATTCAACCAAAACAATGTAATACATTCACCATATTTCCATTCTCATACTCACCAATTGAAAATTGAGGGAGCTTTAGAGTTTTGTGCAGAGTGGGAGCATACCATGGTTGGAGCAATTCGTTGAGGCTATGAAAGAATATAACGTCGATTGGATATAGGTTGATGGTCGGCAAACATATTGACAGACCTCTCCTCCCATGTTTTGGATTTCAATAAAAAAAATTATTTGTGGGTGTGATTCGGCCTCTAATAGTCACGAAATCAATTTTTGCATCTCATTCACCCCCTACAAGAGACAAAAATAAAACCCATGTCCATCAATTTTGCAACATGAGATGGAAACAAGCAACGGGACATGATTCTTGCGAGAATAAGGTATTTAATACTCAATTTATATATTTTCACAGCTTTATGGTTCTTGTTTGAATTGTATTTTCTATCTTTTAGTTTCAAAATTATAAAATAAGAAATTAGGGTTTATTCTTTTATTTCTAATCTTAAAATAAAAAATGTATTGTACATATATAGGGACTTGATAGTGAGAAACTAAAATAGGAAATGGATTCTACATTTGGGGTAGAAGCAATGAGTAAACTATAAGGTATGGACTTGTCCATGCTTTCCAAATACGTGAAAGAATGTACTAAAGGAACTGAAATATACGAAACAAAGCAACCTTGTCAAAGGGAATTGATTGATTCCCCGTCAACTTATGGATTGAGTAAAATATATAGGAAAAAATAAATGACAATAACCTCTGAGAATGTGGAACAAGGAACATAGATGTACAATGCCCCACCCACTCCTACGACACAGATTTATTCCACCACTAGTACAAGTACTTATGCATCTTTCATTAGTACATATGAAACCGAGGTAGAATATGATTTTGTCTCTAGGGAAATCATAATGATAGATTCCAAGAAATTTTTCAATCATAGGTTGAAGGAATCGTACCTTTAATGATTCAAAGAGAATATACATCTTCAATTATCAAATATACCCATGCACCTTGAAAATGAAATCATTGTTGACATGACTCAAAACTGCAAGATATTTTGTTGCAACCAAACAAAAAAGATAAAACAAATTCCTCACAATCTAAGGTCCAAAAGAATGCCAATTTATGTAAGAGTGAGAGTATGGAAAGAGCTCATGAAATCATATGATAGAGCAGATGCACAAACAAATTATGTCGAGGAAAGGATACAGGCATTTAAATTTTTTCTTAATATTATTTCAAATTCATTAATTTTTTTTATATTTTACTGGCATATAATAAAATTGAATCATTTTATGTGTCAGGACAAGGCCTCAAAGGTAAATCTTTCCAAATTCGTGTCACACATAATAGTGTCCAAATAGGTTTAGAAGCCTTAGCATGAAAATTTGTAACTATATGTAATATATTGAATTTTTTTTTTTTTTTGAACAAAAAACAAAATGATTGGATATTAATTACTTCGACTTTTCCATCTTCCATGTTTTGATAGGAGAAACAATATGGCCATTATCCATCATAATTGGAATTTGATATGCTACAAGACAAAAAGTGGTCCAATTTTGTTATTTGGATCGAGAATAAGGTATCATTATTTGAATTTCGGTAACGTACTTGGATATTGTTATGCTAATATGTCAATTTTCATTTCTTGTGTTGAGTTGTTTATTTATGTGTAGCTTGAGTTCGTTTGTGCTCCCATCGGTCATAGAGCCCTTATAAATCATCAACCTTTCACTGTGATGAATTCCTTAGAAATCAATATCCAAGCATGGCTTTATCAAGTCCTTTTCCAAAAACCCTAGGCCAAAAGATGGATGAAAGACCATGTAATACATAACACGTAGACAACAAAACATATTACGTGGGATTGATTATAGATGCTTGAGTTGAGATCACATTACATGGGATTGATTATGGACCAAGATACATGTGTTGAGGCACATGGGATGATTTTCTTGGAAATAAAGAAGCCTTGTGATGAAGAGAATGTGACTCTTGCATGCTTAGAGAGTGCACCACTTGAGGATTGGGCTCTTGACGTGTATACCTTGGAGAGAGAGCACCTCACATGGAGACCTTATCTTGTGCATTAAATTAAATTTCTTTTGTAATTATTCCAATTTACCAATGTTTGGCTCCCTAACCTACTCTGTATATAGAGAAGAGAATGTCTTTTTCTAGACTATACTCATTATTCCACCTATATACTTTTCATGGAGAGTTCTTAGTGCTTGTGTGATGCAATAGAGGAAGACCTAGAGTTTGTGATGTAAACCCTAGAGAAGAATGAAGGTGAATGCTAGCACTAGGAATGATCTTGAGTCTTAGCACTTGTCTTATAAATTATTTTCTATATGTTAGGATGAAGGGTGTATTGAGGTCTAAAATATGTGTTTTGTAGTGATATATATATTGAATAAATTGAGTAGATATGTAGGTACAGGGCTATTATAACATGAACATTTATGATGTAGGCCTATGTTGGAGAACGTTTGAAGTATAAAGGGATGGTCTGAAAGAAAGTACCTTAAACTCTATATGGAACTTCCCTTTCTAGTCATGTGGGGAGTACGATTAGCACACAACTTGGTGATTTTTCAAAATAAAATTCTTTCTACATTCTAGAATACATAACAAGTTTGCTCACTATTCTAGCTTTATCATACCCTTACTAATCCTAACTTTAATTAGATAAGTTCGACAGACGATGATAGACCTATAGATGCAATGTGAACTAGTTTTTGGAGAAATTAATGAAAAAATTAAATTTCCCTACTTATCTGTGATTACGACCTTTAAAATTGGTGTTGTAGTATGGAGAGAAGAACATAAAAAAATTCGAGGTTTAAAGCATGGGGAAAAAAAATCATATGAATTAGGTATACAAAAAAGAGCATGAAATGAAATAAAATAAGATTTAGAGACTATGGAGTGCTTCATTAAGGTGGCTTAAATAAAAGTCATAGATATCTCAACTATTCACACAACATTGATAAATTTGTTAATAAAATAAACCAACATATTTATTACATGGGTCTGAGAAGAAGAATAATAGAAATGAAAAGTTACTAAGAAATAATACTTGTTTGGCCACTTTCAAGATTTGAAAATCAATATGAAATTGTTTGTTGTTATAACATCTCTTGTTATAGCATATGTAATGGCATCTGTTGTTACAACATCTATTTTTACAACATCCGTTGCTACATCATTCTCTTCCCAATTTGTTTATACCTATGTTTGTACTTCTCAATTTGTTTTCTTGATCCCCCAAGTGTTCGCGTAATGTTGGTTGGAAGAAACACCTCTCTAGCTACCCACTTTCAAGCCTTTACAAGCAATATGAAATAAATTTCTACCCCCTCAATTGTTACAACATCTGTTGTTGTAACATCCATTGTAATGGTCACTGTTTTAGTAGTTTCGATAGTAGCAGTTGTTATAACATCAAATTTTATAGCAGTTTCAACATTTTCAATAATAATGAGTGTTACGGTATCATTTTTTATAACATTGACATGTTGTTATGGCATTTTTTGTTACATCATCTTATGTTACAAGATCCGTTGTTACAAAATCTTTTTATAAATATGTTTTTACCTATGTTTGTGCTTCTCTATTATTTTTCTTGATCCCCCATGTTGTATCTTTGTAGACATTTCTCGACTAAAGAATTGAGCCACAGCATCAATGTGAGGAATTGAGAGGAATTGAAAGAGGAACTTAGAGGAATTTAGAAGGCTAAACATTCTCCCTAGACATTTAATCACCTAATAATAACATAGAAGTATAGATGAACCTCTATAGTCAACACAAATATATCCAAGTACAAAATAGAATAAAAAATATAAAGATTTATGGGCAGTAAATTAAACAGATTGTACAATTTCTAACTCAGTTGTGAACATAACTTTGCAAAAGGACATCAGGGTGATTGATACTCAATCTATCCCTTCCCAATATCTTATACTATTCTCAAATATATGCAGAAATAGACTATGAAATTACAAGAATGAGTCACAAGTACACAATTTTTGTCATGAATGAAACCAAAAGCCTTTGGTTATATCCAAGTTGAAATTATTACAGCAATATTACAAAACATTGCTCTAGGTATCAACCCTTTATTATTAAAAAATAAGGTATGTATAGAGTTCTTTACAAAATATCCTATCTCTTAACAGATTTATATTCAAATTATTCTTTATCCAAAGCTTTGGATAATGTTTAAAAAAAATTTAAGTTAATATTGAAAACATCAACATCGGGATAGAATTGGAAAGGGTCTCGAAAACCAAAAAAACATACAAATCAGTAAAAATGGAAAACATCGACAAAATCAAGAAACCATCAAAATATTGGTAAATTGTGATTTCGAGATAAAGTAGGGATGTTATCAAGATGTTCCAAACACTTATTTTAACTAAAAATAAAAAAATACTCCAAAATGTTCTGCAACTGTGCTTGATTTTTGCATTCAGGTTCAATATATTTGAAACTAATTTATTCTTGTTGCTCGAAATGCTTAATATTTTTGATATGTTGCTAATATGATGCATTGAGAAGCTAAATTTATTGAAAAAATTTGAACAACTAATCCTATTATTCATCTGTTGGGTAACTGAGATCCATCAGTATATTTCTTAAAAGAAGGTTTCACTATGAACAGTTGTTTAATTTTGTAGTAGATGAAAAGGTCATCAGCTAACATTTGAAGTAGATTCTGACCACTAATCTCTCCCTTGATTCTAACAAACTTTGTCCTTTCCCCTGCCTCTCTATTCAAAAATATTTCATATCAGTCTTATGTTACCATATGTCCATATGAATTCTTAAAATATGGAAGACCCATCTCTTGCATAATAGAAAAAAAAATTGTAGAATTTATTGATTTGCACTAGAATATTTTCACACTATTCCTTTGTCTTTAGCATCAGAGTTTTCTTCATCAGAACTTTTCTAGTTTGAATAACTGATTTGTTGTGTCTACAATTCCTTGTTCTTCAATTCCTTCTATAGACCTTGTATTTAGAGATTTTATTATCTGAATTTCTTGTCTAAGTTTATTTCGCAATTGTATTTTGATGTAATTAATATATTCTTTGGCTATTTCAATCAATTGCTGTAGTTCTACAATAATATCCAAAGACTTCCAAATATCAAAAATAGATGACATAATTTATATCTAAAATTGTTCTTTGTCCTGTGATAAACATTGAATATTGTTAGAACTACTCAAATACTATTCTAATTTCTTTTGTAAATTTGCATTTTTCTTTATTTCCTCGACTAAGGCATTGCTTGATTAATTTTTTTCATCTCATCTATGTCCAAATTTTCTTTCAAACTGCTAATCTCAACATCCCTTATTTTAAGAGAACATAATGCATGTGATAGACTTTCTGTAGTAATATCTTTTGTGGAACCTATTTCTGTTGTTGGAGTTAATACATAGTCAGTTTGGGCCTTCTCCTTTAACAACGCTCCATCACTTTTTGAATTTTATGAATTTTCAGGTTTTATTCAATTAGATAGGATAATATAGTTTCCTTCTCTTTCTATAATTCCCCAATTTATTTTTTTTGGGGATGCTCTATTGTGGGTAGCTTCAAATGTCTTCTAAGTGCTTGAATATATTCATTTTTCTTCAAAAAAATCTCTTGAGATGCATCCAATTTTTTTGGATCCAAACCTAATTTAATTACAAGGTATTCCACTGATTTGATCCTAACATCCTTTGCTAGAGAAGAATTCTTTTCCATTTTAAGTTTTGCAATAATATTATTCAAATAATTATGAATTTTTTATGCATTTGAAGAAGAACTAGTGAGAGAGGAATAGATCATCTCACCAATTTGTCTATGAAAATTAATCTGATCTATAGGATGGATTTGTTTAGTATTGAAGGATAAAACAAAAGTCTTATAATCTCTAGTAGCTCTAGGATTATAAACTTTAGGTTCAAGAAATGGTAACTTAAATTCACCTTTTTTAGTATCAAGAGCTGAAGGAAACCTATTTTTACTAAAAGAATTTTGCTTCCAGAACTTGGTATAAGTTACTACCTTCAAAGCCTCATTATTTTTTTTCATTTACAAAAACACAGAAAAAATGCTTTTTGTTAGAAGAAGAAAAAGGAGAATATTGTTCTGTCCCTAGATCCAATTCTTGAATTCTAAAAATAGGCACACCTGAAAAAATAGTAGCCAATAAAGAAATGTCAGATGAGACTGTTTTTTATACCTCTCCCTGCATAGTGTTTGTCTTCTTTCTCTTGTATACTCTGAATTGTTCCATTTCTCACTCTAATAAGCTTTGATTTGTCCCCTTAAATTCTTTTTATTTCATTGGAGGTGTAACCAAAAACCAATTTCCTACTGACCACTCCACGATTTGTTATTTTATCACTTCCTACAAAGTGTTTTCCTCTCATGTGTCCTTCTTATCAAACTTCTTTATCTCAAGATTGGACACATGAAAATAAGGTGGGAATTTTTATTGAACTCTAATGGTTGAAATTCTCACAATGGAGTCATATAGCCAAGTAACCCCCAATTTAAAATTCATTTGTGCCAATAATTGTTCCACCTCTTTGTATGATAACCTCGAATTCACTATAAATGGCCCTATCTGTGCCTTCTGTTTAAACCATGTATGTTTCCTTCTATGTAAAAAATGGACTTGATCTACATTGAGGCTTTGTTTGATGAATTCAAGCGCAAAAATATGCATAGGTAAAAAAAATGGCAACTGATAGGGTGGAAGTTCACACCAATACAATCTAATTTATGTAAAATTTTGGTACAAATACCAATCACCAAGCCTTGTTTTCTCATTAAGTTGCATAATCCTTTTGATTCCAGGTGAGATTATGTTAGGAATATTACTAATCAATATATTGTAGCATATGATTGAGACTACTATGATCGTCCCAAAATTAAAAATTTGCTCCTCCCATTATCCTACCTCTCTGAAAATATTCTATGACGAAGGAAACAAATGCCAATGTGGGGATTAATTCTTGCATGCAATAACACTAGTCCTTGCAAGTCCTTTCCCTACACTTGAGACCAAGAATAAGTAATTTTTTTATATGTGTTTATTACATGATGACCAACTAAGCAACATGTTTTGAAATCAAAATAGGTTTAAAAAATTCAAAGGACATAACAAAACCTGTGGGCCCCATTTTTAGTCATGACCCCTTACCTAGTAAATCTACCTAATTGTTGAGATCTCTTATCACATGATATAATAAGGCTTTGTTCTGCTATTGAGTTTCCTTATTGATTCTTGTGATAATTGAGTCTAGAATACTATCTTTCGAGGTTGTTTGTTGAACCTTTGATTGGAAAATAATGTTAGAGTCTCTAATTATGTTTATTGAATCTATATTGAAGTTGCAATAAGAGGACCTTGGAGTTAAGCGTAAACTACAACTTGGTTATTAGTTGAAATTCCTAATCTCCAAACAAAATTTATTTGTTTCTTCCTTGAGATCAAGAACGATCCCTTGAAACTACAATCCCTATAAGTTTTTGAGTTAAATTACATAAGAAATTATCATTAAAATTTGTAGGAAAATTGTTTTATTTTCTAACTTCATGAAATGAATACAAGATTTTATAATTATTTACCTAAAATGTATGTTTGTATGGTTTCAATCTCCTAACATAGTTATTAGAATATATCTTAGATTCTAGGTTAGGAGTTTGCAAATTGAGATGGAAATGGAATTTTTCTACATAACAATTTATTTTTATATTTTCTTAGTAATTTATTTTCATATTTTATGAAAAATAGAAAGTTACACTTTAAAATCCACATACATAATTAAAGCTAGAATAATGGTTTTTTCTTAGCATGGTGAATTGGTAAGTCCTTGGAGTAATCTTGGCGAGGCCCAAGACTAAACCTAGAAGGTGTCACTATAACACCAAGAGTATATCCAACAACCTATAAGCTAGATATACCAGAAATTTATGACTTAGCAAGAGCCAAGACTCCACGAGGCTGTGGAACCCTACTCCTTGAGCCTTATCACCATGGGCCAATATGTCCCCCTATGGGATTTGAAACCAACTAGAGGGGATAACATCACATTGTGCCAACCACCCAGTCATCCCACAAGGAGACAAAAATTAAAGTAATGTTAATAATAATATTATAATTTTAAGGTCACGGTCAAGCTAGACACCAAATTAGTCTATGAGACCCTCTTGCTTGTGGGACAAGAAACCTACCTCTACGTAACAATTTGACTACTAAAGTCTGCATAATTATACATACTCTACTCACTCGAAATTTAAACACATGATATTTTTAAAAAACGCACATATAATATAGTTCAAAAAAACTATAAATTAAAACTTATAAAAATATTTGAGAAATAATCTCATGCATAATGTTTATATTAAAATACATTTTTTTTAATAAACAATTATTTTAGCAAAATTGTATTACATAAAATGGCATTTTTGTCACTAACGTTGTTACACCTCTTGGAGATAGTTTCATTACATGAAATGACTATTACACTTTTGCCTAACCCCTTATCTCCTCAGCTTATTTATTAGGAAAAAAAATTGGGTAATAGATTAAAGGATTTTTCAAATTGTGATGGAACTAACTTTCTTCGTAAAACTGTGCTCCTCTTTCTTATTATTTTTCAATGGTTGTTAAGATCATTGTCTTGATAGTCATTTTTTCTAGTTTCTCCATGTTTAATTTAGACAAATTTAGACAACAATAAGAGGATGCACAATTTAGTTGAAACGAAACGAATTTTTCACATTTGAGCTCAAGGTAAGATTAATGGCTTACGCATTTGCTCTTCATGGGTTTAGTGATTTTGCCCTTTTTAAATTTAAAAATATTAAAAAATGGTTAAAAAAAATATAAACATATATTGAGAGAGATTTTTTTGATTCAAAGAAATGTGACATTATCAAATAAAAGAGGAAAGCTAAAGAAATGCCACAATATCAAGTAAAAGAGGAGATCCAAAGAAATGCCACATTATCAAGTAAGAGAAGAGATATGCCTCAAGGTTTCTATGAGTGGGATTTTTTAGTGTAGAATAATGAAATATCAAACAACAAAAATTGATGATGATACAAGTAATCGAATAAATCAATTCCATGATTAAGAAACATAAACAAACATAAACAAGGGAAAAAAAATCAAAAGACAATCTTGGAACCTAATTAAAAGTATTTTTCAAAGTAATGGAAAGCCTACTTAAATGAGCAAACAAATGAGTGGGATTTTTTAGTGTAGAATAATGAAATATCAAACAACAAAAATTGATGATGATACAAGTAACCGAATAAATCAATTCCATGATTAAGAAACATAAACAAGGGAAAAAAATCAAAAGACAATCTTGGAACCTAATTAAAAGTATTTTCCAAAGTAATGGAAAGCCTACTTCAATGAGCAAACAAATGTTGAGTAACTCGGATCATAGTGAATTTCGTCACGACAACATGCAAGTTGGTCAGAAGTGGATACATCTAAGAAGAAAGATTAGCATCAATCATAATGTAAAAGGAAAGGGTAACCTGATATCAAATATTACCCATGTAATATAAGGTAACAAGTAACGTAATAAGTAGTGAGTTTAATGGTTAATAATATGTGTTTTTTTTAATAGGTTACAGTGTAAATTTAGAGAGTAGGATATGTATACTTCTACCATTTACCATTTTAAATAGTAAAATCATTGTTTCAAAAATAAAGAGTTACATACATAAAATAATTGTTTTACAAATAAAAAAAGTCTTATACATCAATTTATTATATGGTTAGATATAATCTTAAACTTTTATTACTATAAAGAAGAAAAATACAATTGTACCTATTCTTCTTAGAATAGTTATAACTTAAACTATTTGTATAAATCCATTATTACACACTTGCTACAAATCTATTCTTTATTAAAAAAAAAAAAATTTCACAAAATACAATTAAGATCAAAAACCCATTTTATTCACATGTCTAATCTTGACTTGCAGTAATCGTTTGTAATATTCCTAATGGAAAATAACAATAAATACCAAAAACATGAACTAAGAACAATTAAAATTAAAGAGCATGCACCCAAATCAGAATACTAGAGAAAATGAGTAGAATAATTGAGTCATTAATTAATCAATGGAAATCTAGGTACATAATGAGTAAGAACAATGGAACCTGGGCTTGTTATGCAAGACAGGAAAACCCCAAGTGAAATCTCACTGACCTAGCTGTTGAAATGGTTCCAAACTGATAATGTGCACTGCCCAAAAAATATGCTCCATGCTGCCAAGTGGAATAGAACATTTTGCTAAAAATAATTCTTGGAATGCTCTATAATTTAAGCTCCAAAATCCTCTCCCAAAACCCAGAAAAACTCAAAAATTATTTGGGTTGAATCCATATGATGAAGAATCCCTCCAAAATGGGGCAAACAACTCTCTAGCCGGCAATATGTCGTATTGAAATTTTTGCATGTATAATGCTAAACAAATTATGAAATTTTAACCACAACCTCTCCTCCAAATACTCGCAAAAACCCAGAAAAAACTTGGGCTAATTTCAATTGACCTAGAAAGCCCCAAAAAGTGTGAATTACCCAAAAAATATTGGTGTTCCTGCTGGAGAAGAAATGCAACTTCTTTCACTGAAACTACTCAGAAAATTCTGCAAAATTAACCCGGAGCTCCTCATACCAAACCCAGAAAAATCTTGGGCTAATTCCATTTGATCCAGAAATCCCCAAAAAGTGCGAATTACCCAAAAATAGAAAAAATTAGCCCAACAAATAGTGCTAAACTTCATCCCTACAAATCCACCTCAAAATCATCGACACCAATAGAGAAAACCACTTGCAAAAATAGTCGAAGCTCCAACCCACAATAGTTGATCCTCTAATGACAAAACGAACTCCCTATACGCCTAAGGAGTGCAGAACTGGGTGAAAACCTGCAATATAGCTTTATGGAATTCTTGAATTGGACTCCCAAATATTCCTCGCTAGGGAGACACTAGAAGTTCTCTAAAATGAGGGTGGAAATTCTTCATGGAAATCCTATGCTAAACAATAATTATCTTCTTGTGCTAAACAACTCCAAGAGAAGATGAAAGGTGGAGTGTAATAGTCAATAGATGATCAAAAAATGAGTCCATTCTCCTTTTATAATTTCTATCCATCCTTCTATATTCCTTTTAACATTATTTTATTGGTGGGGACACTTTTCCACACAGTGACATTTTCCGACATCTTAATAAAATAATAATTTTCCTACCTTTGCTAATAAAATACTACTTTTCCACCATTCTCCAAAAAAATATTATGTTTTCGTCATTCTTCAATAAAATACTATTTTTTTGTCATTATCTAATAAAATATTAATTTTCCACACTTTTCTAATAAAGATAAAATTTTCCCCTTTCTTACAAAAATTAGGAAAAATCCCTTAGCAATTTTTTTTTTTTTGCACTCACAAAATTGGGAATATCACATTCCTCCTCACCAAAAATTGCTTGTCCTCAAGCAATATCTGTATGTTTCTACTCCACAAGCTATCCTAGCTAATGCTAAGGTCCCAAATCACTCCTCGATGTTGTGCCACCATCACATGAACAAATCCTATAACACCAGGGTCTGAAACCATCTTGATCCATGTGAAGCCCCCTTTGGTCCACTCGCCATCCAACAAGATAGAGTCAACATAAGCCCTCTACATATTGCCAGTAAGTAGAGCACCTTGGCAAGTTCAAATCCTAATCAAATCATCGAAGAGTCTCCCTATTGAGTAATCAATCTCATGTACTTTAGGAGTAGACCCCTGAAGATACAATCCAACCCCAATGGAGATGAATCCTCGCCCGCATGTGCTCCCCTTCATCTCTCCTTCTTGAACATCCTGCCATACTATTGAAGTCTCCGATGTCATCATTTAACCACTAAAACCCAATGGGAGATATTTCTCATCTCCTCCTGTAAAAAATAGCTTGTCCTTGAGGGTAGTTGAACTACCTAGCCCTGTAATGTCAGGGTCCCAAGCTAATATCAAGAGGATACCACCATTTGATGATGTGCTACTCTGACTATAACTGGCCACCCATTTTTCTCCTACAATATCCTCCTCTCCTCGAATATGATGACAAAATATCTATAAATGTCAAGCTCATTCTGCCTAGGCATCTCCATGGTGTCAATGCCTACCCATTCAAAGCTAGTCCTAATCTTGATCAGCAACAGGAAAAATATGCTTCACCATACAATAGATTTTCATGATCCCTGATGTGTCAAACCAAAAGTGAAGTAGATCATCCTCTTCCATTAACCTGCTCATCACGAAATGTAGTGACTTATAGACCAGTTGAATCACTCTATCCCATAGCCAGATATGCTATGGCATGGTCCTGACAACGTTTGGAATGCACCTATGCCACGTCTCTAGTCCCTGCATGCAATCAGTTATAGACTCCATATATCATGAATCAATCTGGTGAATGAAAAATTTTCGTACGCATGTCATACCATACAGTGATATATGTTATCCTATCTCCTAAAGGCGCTCCCTGGTATTTCCTTGTTGTGAAACTAGCTCCAAAAATAGAAGAAAAGAGAGATCAACGCCTTAGAAATCAGCCACTTCGAGGGGGAAACCTCCAATACATTACATAAATGAACAATTCTTGGATTATACAAATGTCAAAACCTCATTTCTATATATAGGAGTCCATGGGGCCATAATGTAATCCTATCCAACCAAAAAATAATAATCTAAGGGCACAATAATAACAATATGGGGGTTACAGGGGTACAAAAATAATAATAAGGGGTTTACACTAACAATAATAAGGGACTATACTAGTAATATAGGGACCTAACATGCTCCTCTCCTTCAAAAAAGTGTTGTCCTCAACGCTTGAGTAGCTCTGGGTGCTTTTTTATAAAATTCTCATCCTCCCATGTAGAATCTTCAGTGGATAAGTTCTTCCATTTGATGAGATACTCTGAAATTGATCGATTTCGTAGCTGTCGAGTTCTTGTTCCCGTGACTGCTTCAGGTTCCAATATGGTTTTTCCTTCCTCATCAAGTTTTGGCAATATTGTTTGAAATGGAATTTTGTCCCCTATAACCTTTTTTAAGCATGAAACATGGAAAATTGGATGCACTCGCGAAGAATCAGGAAGCTCCAATTTGTATCCCATAGTACCAATATTTTGCAACACCTTGTAAGGAACATAGTACTTTGGTGATAATTTATTATACTTCTTAGCTTGCTTGAGGGACATTTGTTTGTATGGTTGTAGCCGTAAAAATACCCAATCTCCCACATCAAAACTTCTCTCATTGCGATGTTGATCTGCCTATTGTTTCATTCGATTTTGTGCCAAATTTAGGCTATCCTTTAAGAGTTGGAGAACTTCTAGTTGATGCTCGATGTGATCCTCCACTGCTTGAACCCTAGAATTTTCTCTTAAAGAAGATGTGATGGACAGTGGATGATATCCATAAAGTGCCATAAATGGGGTCATTTTTATGTAGTATGGAAGGAAGTGTTATACCACCATTCAACAAGAGGTAACCACTTAACCAATTATGCTTGCTTATCAGATACAAAAAAATGAAGATATCCTTCCAAACATTTATTCACTATCACTGTTTGACCATCGGATTGAGGATGATAAGATGAGATATGAGCTAGTTGAGTACCCAAACAAGAAAATAATTCTGTCCAAAAATTTCCTGTAAAAATGGGATCTATGTCACTTACAATCATATTCGGGTTTGTATGTATCTTTTGAATTGTTTCCATAAATGCAATAGCAACTGTACTCACTTTAAATGGATGAGATAATGCACAAAAATGTGCATACTTGGTAATTCTATCAACTACCACCATGATGACACTCCTTCCTTCGGACTTAGGTAAACCTGTGATAAAATCCATTGAAATCTCCTCCCAACATTGACTTGGAATAGATAAAGGTTGTAGAAGACCCGGGGTCTTAATTGTCTCAACTTTATTTTGCTGGAAAACCAATCATTCTGCCACAAAATTTTGAGTATCAAATTTAAGGCCATCCCAAAAAAAGTCTTTCTTCACCCTGTGGTAAGTTCTTAAAAATCCCGAGTGTCCTCCTAAAGGAGAAGTGTGCAATTCCAAAAGAATCTTTTGTTTTAGTTGGGAGTTGTTGCAAATATATAAGCGATCTTTGTACCATAAGGAATCATTTGTGCAACTAAATGTATCATATGTACTAGGATCTTGCTGCAACTTTTGAATGAGTGTCCACACTTCTTCATCCTTCTTCCATTCATCCCTTCCTTCGGTTATTCAATTTGGTTGGATAATTGAAATGGCACAAAGAAATGCTTCCACCTCTTCATCCTTTCTTCAGAGTGCATCTGCAACAACATTTATCTTCCCTTTTTTGTAGATGATTTCAAAGGCATACCCCAACATCTTTGTGACCCATTTTTGCTACTCTTCTGAAGATAGTCTTTGTTCCAAAAAGTGTTTAAGACTATCATGATCGGTTTTTACCTTGAAGTGTCTTCCCATTAGGTAAGGTCTCCATTTTTTTAGTGCATGTAGTATTGCAAACATTTCCTTCTAATAAATATCCTTTGTGAATACTTTCCTTTGATTGAACAACTTTCAAAAGCAATGAGTCTTCCTTCTTGCATTAAAAAAACACCAATTCCATTTCCTGAGGCATCACATTCCACCATAAAGTTTTTTGTGAAGTATAGCATAGCTAAGACTAGTGCTAGGCACATTGCCTCTTTAAGATGTTCAAAGGCCTTAGGTGCTTCAAAGTCCATGAAAATGCATCTTTATTCAATAATGTTGTTAGAGGTGTTGCTATTCTCCTTGTTCTGTCAAACTTTGTAAGGAAATCTTTTGGTCTCATTAAATATGAATTATCCTTGTATTTTTGTTCTTCACTGCATGGTTTTAGTTTTGTTAGGGTCTACCTTAACACCCTCGTGAGATACAATATGACCTAGATATTCCACATCTTGTACTCCAAAGAAACATTTGTATGTTTTTGCATATAATTGTTTCTCCTCCAATAGTTTGAGCACCCTATCAACATGTTGAACATGATCCTTCCAATACCTACTGTAGATTAGTATATCATCAAAAAACACTAGCACAAATTTTCTAAGGAATGGTTTGAAAATGGAATTCATCAACCCTTGAAATGTAGAAGGTGCATTAGTGAGGCCAAAAGGCATGACCAAAAATTCATAATGACCCTCATGAGTTTGAAATGTTGTTTTTGGAATATCTTCAGTATTCATTCTAATTTGATGATATCTTGAATGAAGATCCAACTTGGTAAAATAAATTGCTCCATGTAATTCATCCAATAATTCATCAATCATAGGAATGGGAAATTGGAGCCTTTTTTTTTAATAGTGAGTTTATTGAGCCCCTATAACTGGACATGCGTATGATCCATATTTCTTGTGTAAACACCAATACCACTGAGCAGAGAAAGAACTTTGACTAGGTTGAATTATACCTGTACCTCTAACATTTCGCAATCATACGTTCAATTTATCTCTTTTGTACATAAGGATATCTATAAGGTCTCATGTTTGGAGAAACCTTCTGAATCAAATGAATAATATGATCATGATCACGAATAGGTGGGAGTCCTTTGGGAGTTTCAAACACCTTGGAATGATTGTCCAAGACTTTTTGGAGATCTGCAAAAATAGATGATTTTGATGTTAGAACTTCTAGTGAGAATAATTGTGAAATTATGCCTTTTTGTTCTTTCTTCAGAAGATTTGTCATGACATTAGAGCTTATTATATTTCACTTTCCTATGATGTATTCTGTAATTTGACTTCCTTTCCTTCTCGAAAAAAATTCAAGAAAATTTCTTGAAAATTAAAAGCTACCGTCCCCAAATATTGTAACCATTGTACTCCTAGTACAACATCAGCACCTCCCATAGGAATGGAAATAATTGGACTATTCAATACATATTCCCCCATGGTTAGCTTGATACTATGGCATTTTCCAGATCAATTTAAAGTTCCTCCATTTATAACCATGACTTGACAATTTGGTGCTAGGAGTAGGAAACAATTCAATTCATTGGCTACCTTACAATGAATAAAATTATGGGTACTACCTGAATCAAGCAACACTATTATATTTTTATTCTTGATATGTCCTTCTATCTTGAGATTTTGAGGAGTGGTAATTCCTGCCGATGCATTACATGATATGCTCGGACTCATTTCTTCTTCTTCCAGGGTTGCTTCCTGGTGTATATCCTCTACTTTTGAAGTTCCTTGTTCATTTTCTTCCTCCTCTTCACAATCTATGTAAAATAATTTCTTCTCAGTGCACTTATGACCTTTAGTGTATTTTCTATCACAACTGTAATATAGACCTTTTTCTCTTTTTTCTTCCAATTGTTTTGGTGTCAACCTTGTAGGTTGTGGAAGTCTAGGAGCAGCAACACTTCCATATTTATAGATGTGAGTGGTAGGCTTCCTTGTTGCCATAATTTTACATTCAATTCTTCTTGCCAACCTAAATGCCTTCTCCAATGAATCAGGTTCCCAAACGTGAACTTCATGTTGGATGTTATCCTTTAAAGCCCTTATGAAGACATCAATACTATGTTCCTCTGGAGTATCAGTTACCCTTATATTCAATTTTTGGAAGTCCTCAATGTGCTCCACCACTGAACCCTTTTGTTTGAGATTTATCAATTGGCTAAAGAAGGTGTTGCTCTTTTTATCCTCATAATGTGCTATCATTTCCTCCGTAAAATTTGACCAAGTGAAAAAAAATTTACAGGAGAAAAGCCATCGATACCATACAAATTTATTTTGTTCTAAATGTAAAGTTGAAATGCGTACCTTTTTGTGTGTTTTGCACATTATTGAGATCAACATATTGCTCCATCTGTAGTATCCATGTTATGGGATCCTTTCTATCAAACTTCCTCATATCCATATTTGGAATATGGTGGTTATTCCATCCAACATTATAGTTTATGAAATCACGATTAACATTTATTTTGTTCTCATCATGAGTTTTCTCTACTATATTTTCGCAATTAGGAAACATTTCTTGTATCAACTTTGCCAAACCTTCGATGTCTACTTTTAGATCATTCTTCATGTTTTCCATTTTTTCATCGATCTTAGCTTCCATGTCATCCATCTTAGCTTCCATGCCAACTTCCATGCCATTCATCGTAGCTTCCAAACCATTCGTCTTAGCTTCCATGCCTTTCTTCAAACCATCCATCTTAGTTTCCATGCCTTTCTTCAAAACTTCCATTTCATTTTTTATCTCTTTGCAATAGCGAAATTTGGTGCACTTTATCTTCAATTTCTTCGTCTTCATGAGTCATAGTAAAGCCTTCTAAAGGCTTAATGGGTGTTGAATTAATTTTAGGGGAAATTTTAGAACCCAATACTGATATCTATTCTTCAATATTCCCTTGGAATAAATTCAAACTAATTTTTTACACAAGACTTATGCAATTCGGAAAAAAATACACAGCTTTTTATTGATTTTAAGGAGCTCAATATTGAAACTGAATTATCTCTATGATTTCAGATCTTCAATATCTAAAATTTGGCCCTGAGGAAACCTATAAATCCTCTTTTGAATGCCACAGGTCTGACCTGATTTGGATTCTTTAGGACAAATTTATGTCCAATCTCCCACAATGACCTAATTATGGACTGGTTCAGTGGAGCGAAATTGTATGACTTTCCATGTGTTATTGTTTCCTCCTTCGGCTATGAATTTCATGGACAAGAAACTAAAGTCTGTGTAATTTCATCCACTCTTTACATAATTCCAATCCGATGCTCAGAGAAAGATTTATGAAGGTTTTCCCACGATCACCTCTTTGAGATGAAATTCGGGAGCCTAAAATATCCTTAACTTCCACAGATCCTACCTCCCAAAATAATGTGAATCAATCTCTGAAATTTTCCCATGATGTTCCTCGCGATTTTAGCTTCAACCTCTAAAAATTTCAGCTTCAAAACCCTCGTAGAAAAAATGTTATAGCGAAAATTCCGTGATGACCTGTTTAGGTTAAATTCAGGAGCCTGCAAAAAACCTTAACTTCCACAGACCATATCTCCGAAAATGTTGGGAACCAAGCTCTGAAATTTTTCGACGATGTTCCTTAGGATTTCAGCTTCGCGCTCTACAAATTTAAGCTTTTGAACCTCCGTAGAAAACAATTTATAGTGAAACTTCCATGATGGCCTGATTGGAGTAGCGAAACCCTAGAATCCAATGCTCTGATACCAAATGTTGTGAAACCAACTCCAAAAATAGAAGAAAAGAGAGATCAATGCCTTATAAATCATCCACTTTGAGGGGGAAACCTCCAATACATTACATAAATGAACAATTCTTGGATGATACAAATGACAAAACCTCCTTTCTATATATAGGAGTCCATGGGGCCACAATGTAATCCTAGTGGAGCCATAATGTAATCCTATCCTACCTAACAACAATACTGTAAGGGCACAATAATAAAAATATGGGGGTTACAGGGGTATAACAATAACAATAAAGGGGTTACACTAACAACAATAAGGGACTATACTAGTAATATAGGGACCTAACATTCCTAGAGTCTAAATATCTACCTATAAGAAAGGTCCACCACCCATTGTACATTCTTTTGTGACACCTTGGAATGTCATGTCCAAAATGTGTTATGCATCTCCCTAAGTGTGAGCTCAGGGGTAGATCACATGCTACCTCTATAGCAGGTTGGTCGAACCCCAAGCTTGCATCTACCAACTCATTCCCTGACCATATGCCATTACTAGGAAGTATCTATCCTGATGCATTCATTCCCACAAAATTGGCTCAGGTTAGCTCCCCACACCGTACTCCTCATGTTGAGAGTGTAAAGGGACAATAGCCAAATCCTCTAATATTGTGAGCAATACGAAGGAGAAATAGGTGTACGAGTCTTGTGGGATATGACCATGAGATGCTCACTCGTTCCCTCATCAATCCTGGGCAATACAAACCCAATGGTACACATATTTTCCTTGTCAGGAGAACTCTCTAAAGGTAGTGCTCCAACCTCTTGTGCATCACCAAAGTTTGCATCTCACAAACACATACCCCCTCACTCCACTACATAACACTAAACTCCATAGCACAACTTTGTACATTGCTGGACACCAACACCCATTGTCATTCCACCCTATATCATCTTGTATTCCACCTATTCCAATGCATCCACCACTCTGATATTTTATTAATCATGATGTGTGCTACATCTCCTCAGCTTCTCTGGTAGACCAGAGTGGCCTAACTCCTCACATGTTAATGGGAATAACACTATTGTGTTGATCCTCAGTAGCTTTGATTCCCAATACATCAATGAGAGAGCATCGTCTACATATAATCCCTTGTTTGGTAACATATCAATACCACCTTCTCCTACAAGCACCCGCCAGAGTATGTTTATCATATTGTGATCCCATGCACCACCAACATGCCAACACATCTCACGAGGTTTTCTTGCCCTTTAGTCAATCCAACCTGTCACTAGTATTATCTGAGAATTTGATGAATATCTGAAATTGCACGTGTGATGAGGAACTAGATCCATCACATTGCTAACACCATCACTAACCAAGTCCATGATGAGACAAGGAATCCCACTTGGATCCCAACAAAAATCCGGCCCTCTAGCCCCTCTAGAAACCCACCGCCTCTATTGAATTGTGGCCATGGATGTATCGAAACACCTAGCCCACTCCATTGGGTACTAGCTCAGTACCTCTTGCCTTCCAATCCTAAAGAAGAGACCAAATGCACAATCTCCCATGTACAGAACAATTCCTCCATGTTGATTTTTTCCGTGCTCATCTCATGTCGCTAAATCCTATTGTCTTGGCCATCCCCTATGGTTTGTATAGGAAACTTCACCTCTCTCTATCTAATGCATAAAATTGATCTAGAAATTATGAAAGCCCTTTCAGCATGTGTCTGAAGTGAATTGCGTTGAAATCCAAACATGTTCTCTCTTTGCTTCCCCTCATCAATGGTTGGCCCCAAAGATAGTTGTTCATCCACTTCCAACATGGACTCAACTTGAACCCCCAAATTATCCTCAATAGAGAACCCTTCATGCAATATATCCTCACCATCCAGTTGTAGGTGGTTTTCATGGACCTGGATGCCTCTAAACCAATGGGCATCTCGTCAATGGATGGTCTTATCGGTGGTTTCTCCACTCTCTCTATTGTTGCCTCAACATGTGTCATCAATGTGCTCTCTGATCATGGTAACTCTGGAATAATACTAGGCCAATATATATTTTCCTCACAACCAACAGGATTATATGTATCATATGCAATCTCCCCCTCATGCTCAATGTCAGGAATCACCTCCATGTAGTGGGCCTTGCCCTTGGTGCACCAATATGATGATCCTAATCCTGATTTATACTCCTCCTTAAAATGGAAAAACTCTCCAAATGAGATAGCCCTCCTAACCCTGGGTTCCAATGCATCATATTAATCAATCCCATATGCGAAGGACTTCATAAAATATGAAAAAGTGTCTAGATTTCTCTCTTTCTCTATTTTATCTAGAAAATGAGGCATGGTAGGTCGGCTAAACTAGCCATACATATGGGTGTTTTTCTGTTGGAATGGTGTGCATGTGTGTGGCTTACCTATTGGTTATGTATATTAATTCCCATCATTTTTTACTTCTGCTTCACCAATTGTTGGCTTTACCTCATCAACTCCTCCATGATCCCCATTGTAGTCCTCCCTTTTTACGTCATTGGAGTGTCCATAAGTTCATCATTTATTTTTCCCGAATGCCTACACTTCCAGGATATTACTAGCTTTCCCAAAGTTGGCCAAGATCACACTCTGATACCACTATAATATTCCTAATGGAAAATAATAGTAAATACCAAAAGCATGATCTAGGAACAACAATTAAAATTAAAGAATGTGCACCCAAATCAGAACACCAGAGAAAATGAGAAGAATAATTGAGCCATTTTATGAATAAATAGAAATATACGTACATAAAGAGTAAGAAAAATGGAAATCGGGCTTGCTATGCAAGCTAGGAAAACCCTAGGTGAAATCTCGTTGACCCAACTACTGAAACGATTCCAAACTCATAATGTGCACTTCCTAGAAAATCTGCTACATGTTGTCATATGGAACTAGACGTTATACCCTAAATAATGCCTAGAATGCTCTAAAATCTTAGCTCTAAACTCCTCTCCCAAAACCCAGGAAAACCTGGAAATGGTTTGGGTTGAATCTAGATGGTGAAGAATCCCTCTAAAATGGTGCAAACAACTCTCTAGCTAGTTATATGCCCTACCGAAATTATGTCAGGTATAACACTCAGAAAATTATGAGACTTTAACCATGACCTCTCTTCCTATTGAAAATGCAACAAGATGATGGAGCTTAGTGAAATGAAGTCGCCTTCACTAAGTGGGCCCGCAGGCTATTTTTGGCGCAAAGACTATTTTTAGACTATGTCTATTTTTAGACATATGGAGCATGGTCTAGGAGTTGCAGTATGCTATTCTTGGATGATTGGTCGAGTTGCTAAAAATAGATGGACCTATATTTTTAGACATACAGGTCGAAGTCTATTTTTAGACTGCCTGTCTAAAAATAGGTCAGTCAAATATTATTAGCCCTTTATAATATTTTGACTCTAAACTTTAGTTTATTCTCTTACAGCACTTCAGTTGGAGCTACGGATGTGGCCCATGCATCTGATAGAATGAATTACGCTATTCCTTGGGGTTTGGTGAGCTCATGCATGGTTGACTTCAGTTAGGAATTCAGTGGCAGAGTTTGGTGGAGTTGATGAGACAGTTGGTGGAGTTGTGTTCGGTTTAACTTACTTGAACTAGTTGTGATTAGTTTAACTAGCTAATCAACTAGTGATGAGTGGAGTGAATTAAATATTATTTAATTCACTAATTATTAACTCATTATTCAACTCAAGAACACATCAGTTCACTACAGTGCATGGACAGTTCAGTGGAGACCAGTGGAAGAGGTAGATGAAAGGTGAGTTTGCTATTAGTTATGATGTAAAGCAGCTAGGCATGAGATTTGGTAATAAGCATTGGAGGAGATTGAGCAATGATGATTGCTAGCTTGAAGCCAAGGAGATTCGGACTTGGATCTCTCATTGAACCAACTTGGATTGCGCAGTAGAGGCAAGCAATTAGTAGATGAGTTTTGAACTTGGGACTTGTTCAAAACTGAGCTAGTTTGTGTGTAACTTTTGGAGACAATACTGAGTACTTGTGAGGAGTATTGTACTGAGATTGTTACATGTTCTCTTCTATTATAATATACAAAATAGCTGGGGGTTTTCAGCTATAAGCTTTCCCCATTACATATTGTGTTTATGTGCGCATGCGACTGTTTCTATTTCCGCAAATTGATGATTGATTGTAGAAGAGATTATGTGTTGCATATGAATTCGAATTAGTATGTGATCAGGATAATCTCGGTGGATAAATATTCATTATTCAGAAAATTTCTACATGGTATCGGAGCGAATCAATCATCAGGATCTATTGTAGTGATTACAATATTATTTCGGTAGACAGAGTCTGTAACGGGCCAGGTAGCCTCTGGATCCATCCTTTCTCTGAAAGGTGATATATCCAGTAAATGCCCTTACAGTCGATCTCTGTGCTAGAAATAATTTGTTCTCACAGATCCAGAAACAGTTGAGTTTTTGAGCTTGGAATTCGAATTTTGCAGCAGTTTCCTTTCTTGGTGTCGGAGTTGAAAATGTCTTTCAACGGTTTGCGACTCGAATATGCTCTTGAAGGAAGTTCGAATTATGTTGCATGGAAAGATCGCATGGAGGCAGTATTAGAAGATAATGGACTGAAGGAGTTCGTAGATACGGATGTCCAAAAGCCCACTGATCCTGCTAAAGTCGAGGCTTGGCAAAAGAAGATGGCGAAATGTCAAAGGATTCTGTTGGAGGGCGTGAAGGATCACATTGTATCCAGCCTGCATGGAAAAGCTTCTCCATATTTGATGTGGAAAGCGTTGACAGATCTATTCCAGAGTAAGAGCGACCAAAGGAAGCTGGCGCTCAAGGATAAGCTCAGAAACATTTAGATGGAGAAAGGCGACAGTATCGCCAAATACCTCACGAAATTCACTCAATGCAGAGATGAGCTAGGAAGTGTGGGGGTGATTGTCGAAGAAGAGGAAATGGTAGACCTAGCTCTCCTTGGTCTTCCGAAGGCTTGGCGTTCCTATCAGGACTCTGTCAATGGTCGGGAGAAGTTGCCGGGATGGGAGCGACTTTGGGCGGATCTCATGCAAGAGGAGATAAGGAGGAATACCAGGGACGGATCTTCATCAAAGGTATCTGATGAAAAAAATTGTGCTTTGGCTGCCAAAGAAAAGAAGGGGAAGAGCAAGAAAGCTTCTCAGTCTGGTGCAAAAGGCAAGAAGCAAGACATGTCCAAGGTGAAGTGTTTTCACTGTCACCAGCACAGACACTATGCCACAAATTGTTTGCAGAAGAAGAAAAATAAGAAGGTTGTTGGATCTGCAGCGGGAGAGGCATTGGATTCTCAATTCGAACTGGATTTTTCACTGATCGCATGCTTGGTTTCAAGTGTGATGGGATCAGTATGGTTCTTGGACAGTGGTGTGTCATTTCACATGACCGGAGATCGAGATCTGTTTTCAGATCTGGAGGAAAAAGATCTCTGAGGCACAGCGAGATGGGTAATGATGGTAGATACAAAGCAGTCAAGTATCTGTGAGCCCATTTCCCTTTGGAGAGGGGAGTCTCAGAAACCCTTCGTATTGAAGGTTCCTCTGCATGTTCCAGGATTGATGAAGAATCCGATCTCCGTGGGCGATGCGAAGACAAGGGTATGTTGTGGTCTTCAAATAAGGAAAAGCTTTCCCCGCAACGCAAGACAACTCTGAGAGACCTGTAGATAGGGGTTTGAGTCAAGAACCTTTATCAGTTGCAAGTAGATGGCTGCGCAGCAATGGCATGCAAGGTGGGAGAAGTGGTGAGCCGGGATGATGAGGGTGAACTGTGGCACCTTCACCATGGAGCTTTGAAGATATTGCAGCAGATTTCTATTGGGCTTCCTAAGGGCACTCATGCGTAGTGAGATCAGTGCAAGGGGTGTACCTTGGGGAATTATGTGAAAGCCACCTTTCACAAGAAGGATAGTCACGCCACGATGATCCTTGAGAGAGTTCACACAGACGTGTGTGGTCCTTTCTCAGTAGCTTCGATAGAAAAGCACAAGTACTATGTGATCTTTGTTGATGATTTCTCTCAGAAGTGCTAGATCTTCTTCATGCAGAAGAAGAGCGAGACATTTTCTAAGTTCTGTGAATTCAAGGCGCTGGTAGAGAAGGAATCGGGGAAGCATGTGAAGGCTCTTAGAGCGACAATGGTGGTGAATTCATCTCTATTGAATTCAAAAGATTTTTGCAAACGTTGTAAGGGATTCAGAGAGAGCTCATCGCACCCCATAACCCATGCAGAATGGGGTGGCCGAGCGAAGAACAGAATAATTGGGTGTCGCATGGGCGATGTTGCCATGATCAGGGCCTACCCCTTCACTTGTGGGCTGAGGCATGCAATACAACAATGTATGTGCATAACCGTTGTCCTCACAAGATTCTTGGCATGAGTACACCGGAGGAGGCGTTTTCTGGCAAGAGGCCTGATATTTCTCATCTGAGAATTTTTTGGCTCACCTGTCTACATGCATGTTACGAAGAATGCCAAAAAGAAGCTGGATCTGACTGCAGAGGTTGGAATATTTTTGGGGTACACTGATACACCTCACAACTATCGAGTGTATTTTCCAGACAGTCGCAAGACTGTTGTGTGACGGGATATCAAATTTCAGGAGGAGAAAGCCATGCAGTGTTCACTTGAGAGGGAGCCACACTTGCATGCAGATGAGGAGCTGTTAGTTCCCAAGGAGGAGCTTCCGGATGTGGATCAACCACAAGAGGAAGTTCAGGAGGTGGAAGAAACCACCCATGTAGCGCCAACCATCAGAGGGCGCAGGCGCACTACAGAAGTTGAGCGACTAGCTCGAGATGCAGAGAAGGTTGTAGGACCACCTACAGCACAGCGCAGACAAAGGCAGTCACCAGATCGATACACTGGATACATGGCTCTTATGAGTCAATGTGTCATGACGGAGCCATCCTCTTTTGAGGAAGCTGTGGAGGAACCCGCATGGGTAGATGCCATGATCGAAGAATATGATTCGATCGTCAGAAACAGTGCATGGGAGATTGTCCCAAGACTGGAGGGGAAATCAGTGGTGGGTTCGCGATGGATCTACAAAGTGAAGCAGGCGGCTGACGGGAGTGTGGAGAAGTACAAGGCGAGATTTGTCGCCCGTGGCTTCTCACAGATCGAGGGGATCGATTATGAGGAGACTTTTTCACCTGTCGCAAGGTACTCTTCCATACGGACGATCCTTGCTCTCTCAGCGCAGATGGGGTGGCACATTCATCAGATGGATGTGAAGACTGCGTTCCTCAATGGAGTTATTGAGGAGGAGGTGTACATAGAGCAGCCTGAAGGTTTCGAGATCTTCAGCAGTGAGTCGCATGTGTTCCGACTCAAGAGAGCATTGTACGGGCTGAAGCAAGCACCTCGTGCTTGGTACACTCGGATAGACAGCTACTTCACCGGGCTTGGATTCTCCAAGAGTGAGGCGGATCCAAACCTGTACCAGATTGTGGTGGAGGGGGAAGCTGTTGATCATCGTACTGTATGTAGATGATCTGATTTTGACTGGCGACGAGCAGTTGATACTTTCATGCAAGGAGGATCTTGCACGAGAGTTTGAGATGAAGGACCTGGGCATCCTTCATTATTTCCCGGGATTGGAGATTTGGCAACGCAGTGGAGGACTGTTTGTTTCTCAGGGCAAGTATGCTCGGGAGATTCTGGAGAGGTTCAACATGCAAGGCTGCAAGCTTGTTGACACTCCTCTTCCTGGTGGTTGGAGGAAGGAGGATGCTACTTCAGCGGAGGTAGTGGATGCCACTGTCTATCGACAGTTGATGGGGTCGCTTATGTATCTGGTCAATACACGACCCGATATATGCTATGCTGTTAACCAGCTTTTGCAAGCTATGGTTAAGCCTACCAAGCTCTTCTAGAAGGTAGACAAGCATGTATTGCATTATCTTAGTGGCACATCGGGATATGGTCTATGGTATAGACAGGAGGATGGAGCGAAGCTTTCCGGCTTCACTGATGCAGATTGGGCAAGGAGCCCAACGGATCGTAAGAGCACATCTGGAGGTATTTTTAGCATCGGGTCGACAGCAGTTTCCTGGTACAGCAGGAAGCAGAGATCCATGGCACTCAGTTCAGCAAAGGCTGAGTACAAGGCAGCAAGCTTGGCTGCATGCGAGGCT
Source organism: Pinus albicaulis (assembly GCA_034641835.2). Lineage (NCBI taxonomy): Eukaryota > Viridiplantae > Streptophyta > Pinopsida > Pinales > Pinaceae > Pinus > Pinus albicaulis. The sequence goes on along the minus strand of CM076572.1, from coordinate 1,015,764,553 downwards.
ATTTGGATGAGGAAGATCCTCGTTGGATTGTTCGGGTTGCACTTGGAGCCTACTGTGATTTATTGTGATAACCAGAGTTGCATTAAACTCTCGGCTAATCCAGTATTTCGTGATAGATCCAAACACATCAACATCAGGTACCATCATATCAGAGATTGTGTTCAGCGGAGAATCATGTTACTTTCATATGTTCCCACGGAGGATCAGGATGCTGACATCTTGACGAAGGCGCTCACCAGGAGCAAGTTTGAATTCCACAGAGGCAGGATAGGGGTTACAGATAATCCATATCTTGTTGAGAGGGAGTGTTGAAAATGCAACAAGATGATGGAGCTTAGTGAAATGAAGTCGCCTTCACTAAGTGGGACCACAGGCTATTTTTAGCGCAAAGTCTATTTTTAGACTATGTCTATTTTTAGACATATGGAGCATGGTCTAGGAGTTGCAGTATGCTATTCTTGGATGATTGGTCGAGTTGGTAAAAATATATGGACCTCTATTTTTAGACATACAGGTCGAAGTCTATTTTTAGACTGCCTGTCTAAAAATAGGTCAGTCAAACATTATTAGCCCTTAATAATATTTGGACTCTAAACTTCAGTTGGAGCTATGGATGTGGCCCATGCATCTAACAGAAGGAATTACGCTATTCCTTGGGGTTTGGTGAGCTCATGCATGGTTGACTTCAGTTAGGACTTCAGTGGCATATTTTGGTGGAGTTGATGAGACAGTTGGTGGAGTTGTGTTCGGTTTAACTTAGTTGAACTAGTTGTGATTAGTTTAACTAGCTAATCAACTAGTGATGAGTGGAGTGAATTAAATATTATTTAATTCACTAATTATTAACTCATTATTCAACTCAAGAACACATCAGTTCACTACAGTGCATGGACAGTTCAGTGGAGACCAGTGGAAGAGGTAGATGAAAGGGTGAGTTTGCTATTAGTTGCGACAGCAGTTGTGCATGAGATTTGCACAAGCATTGGAGAAGATTGCCAATGATGATTGCACAGTTGAAGCCAAGGAGATTCGAACTTGGATCTCTCATTGAACCAACTTGGATTGTGCAATAGAGGAAGGCAATTAGTGGATGAGTTTTGAACCTGTGACTTGTTCAAAACCAAGCTAGTTTGTGTGTAACTTTTGAAGACAGTACTGAGTACTTGTGAGGAGTATTGTATTGAGATTGTTACATGTTTCTCTTCTATTATAATATACAAATAGCTGGGGGTTTTCAGCTATAAGCTTTCCCCATTACATATTGTGTTTATGTGCGCATGCGACTGTTTCTATTTCCCCAAATTGATGATTAATTGTAGAAGAGGTTATGTGTTATACATGAATTCGAATTAATGTATGATCAGGATAATCTCAGTGGATAAATCTTCATTATTCAGCAAATTTCTACACTTCCAAATACACATAAAATCCTAGAAAAATATTTGGCTAATTACAGTTGACTCGGAAAGCCCCAAAAAGTGTGAATTACTCAGAAAATACTTTTACTGCTAGTGGAGAAGAACTGAAATTTCTTCCCTTGAAATAGTTCGTAAAATTCTACAAAATTAAGCCAGATTTCACCACACCAAACCCAGAAAAACCCAGAAAAAACTTGGGCTAATTCTAGTTGATCTAGAAAGCCCCAAAAAATAGAAAATTTTGGCTCAACAAATGGTGTTAATCTCCAACCCTGCAAATCCACCTCAAAATCATTAGCACCAATGGATAAATCCACCTGCAAATATCATTGAAGCTCTAACCCACAATATTTGATCTTCCAATGAAAAAATGAATTGCCTTCACGCCCAAGGAGTGTGTAGAACTGGGTGAAAACCTACAATAAAGCTTTATGGAAGTCCTGAATTGGACTCCCAAAAATTCCACACTAGGGAGACACTTGAAGTTATTCAAAATGATGGTGGAAATTCCACTTGGAACTCCTATGCTAACCAACACTTCTCTTCATGTGCTAAACAACTCCAAGAGAAGAAGAAAGGTGGAGCATAATAATCAAAATATGACCAACAAATGAGTCCATTCTCCTTTTATAATTTCTCTCCATCCTTTTAGACTCATTTTTTATATTATTTTATTGGTGGGGTCTTTTTCTACTCAACGAATTTTTCCGACATTTGAATAAAATAATTATTTGTCTCGCTTTCCAATAAAATAATGTTTTGCCTCCATTCTCCAATAAAATATTAGTTTACCATCATTCTCTAATAAAATACTATATTTTCATCATTCTCCAATAAAATATTATTTTACCACATTTTTTAAATAAAAATAATATCTCATCTTTAACCAAAATTGAACAAAACCCCTCAATAAAAAAAATTTTAACACTCAAATTATATGGTTATTCCAATTTGAATATATATCATTCCATATTTCATAGCTTTCGGCATTACCTTTCATGGATATACTAGTTTGTTTCATGCGCATACTAGTTTGGGTTATTCTTATTTGTGGCTTCTCATAGCTAAGATCTAGTGCTAAGTTTTAACCTTATATTGATTGATAACTCCACACACACACATCAAGTGTGCACACATGTTAAACATAACAAATATTTAATTTTTAAAGATCTTTGAACTAACAATTAAATGACTTAATTTATAAGTATCTAGCTTTTAAAGTTATTGTTAAAAATTGTATTTAACAATTTCTCTTGCATATATTAAAGGAAAACTACAACTATTAGCTAAGATATATTTAGTTAGATGTTATATTTCATAGCTAAAAATTATAGCGATAAGTTTGTTTATTTTAAAATTAGTTTCTAGAATTTTAATTAATTGTCATTAATTATTAGATGAATGGTAGGGATGATGGAATTTAATCTCTGTGGAATATTTTCTCTATAATAGTCAAAAATCAAAGGTTGAGATTTATCTGAAAATTAGTTATGATATTTCTACCATTTTAATTAAATCATTTAATTAAAAAAGAATCATATCAACATGAGTTATGGTTTTTTGGCCATGTGGTGTTAATAAGCCATGGTATTGGCCCATAGTATTGTAACAAAGGATATTCATAGATTAAGAACCCACATGGTAAAATGGGGTGAATCTCCATGGTTAATAATTTTGTTACATATTTTGAGCTGTCTTTAGTGCGATTTTTTGGACTTTCCAGTGTCGGAATCTAACAGAAACATTTGAGGTGAAATATTGATTTGTGTTATTTAAATTGGTTTTTTTATTGTATATGGATTCAGCACCCTGAAAAACCCCCAGGGCACTTCATTTTTGAAGGGGCTACCCATGAATATTTTGATTTCAATAAATAGCTGTCGGAATTTAGAGAAATAGACCGAAAAAATCCACAAGAAAAGCTTCCAAAAATTCTCACTAAAGAAAACTTCTTTTTCTAAATTTTTATATGTTTAGCTCATATATTAATTCATTTTATAAATAATAATAATAATAATAATAATAATGTTATTTTTTATGAATTTTTATGTTAGTTTTTATGTTTTTCTAGTCTTTTCAATATGAAATGTACCATGAAGTGTTCATGTAATAATTTATATAGTTATATTAATTATGTTGTAAGGTGTTCCCCTTTGATAACAACTCCCCCAGTTTCCACTGTCTTAGGTCCCTATATTACTATTTTAGTCCCTTATTGTTATTAGTGTAGCCCCCTTATTTTTATTGTTGTACCCTTGTAACCCCAATATTGTTATTATTGTGCCCTTACATTGTTATTGTTAGGTCGACTAGGATTATATTGTGGGCCCATGGACTCCTATATATAGAAGGAGGTTTTGGTCATTTGTATCATCTAAGAATTGTTCATTTATGTAATGTATTGGAGGTTTCCCACTCGAAGTGGCTATTTATAAGGCATTGATCTATCTTTTCTTCTATTTTTGGAGTTTGTTTCATAACATTTGGTATCAGAGCTTTGGATTCTAGGGTTTCGCTGATCCAAACAAGTCATCGTGTAATTTTCGCTATAACGTTTTTTCTACGAAGGTTCAGAAGCTTAAAGTTTTAGAGCATGAAACCGTAATCCTGAGGAAAATCTTTGCAAAATTTCAAAGGTTGGTTCGCAATATTTTCGGAGATCTGATCTGTGGAATTTAGGGTATTTTGCAGGCTCCTGAATTTAACTTAAACAGGTGATCGCAGAATTTTCACTATAACATTTTTTCTGCGAGGGTTTAGAAGCTGAAATATTTGCAGAGCGAAGCTAAAATCCTGAGGAACCCCCTGTATAAATTTCAAATCTTGGTTTGGAATATTTTGTGAGATATGATCTATGGAAGATAGGATTGTTTTAGGCTCTTCAATTTCATCTCAAAGAGGTGACCGTGGGAAAAATGACATAACTCTCTCTCTGAGCGTCGAATTGGGATTCTGTAAAAAGTAGTCGCAAGTACATGGACTACAGTTTTTGGCATATCAATTTTAGAGCCAAAGGAGGAAAAAGTGACACGTGGAAAGTCGTACAACGTCGCTCTACTGAACCAGTCCATAATTAGGTCATCATGGGAGATTGGGCATAAATTTGCCTTGAAGAATCCAAATCAAGTCAAACCTATGGCATTCAAAAGAATATTTTGAGGGATACGTTGGGGCTGAATTTTAGATATTGAAGATATGAAATCACAGAGATAATTCAGTTTCAATATCGAGCTCCTCAAAAGTAAGAAAAATGTGTGTATTTTTTTCGAATTACATAAGTCTCCTTTGAAAAAAAAAAAATAGTTTGAATTTATTCCAAGGACATATTAAAGAATAGATATCAGTATTGGGTTCTAAAATGCCCCCTAAAAAAAATTCAACACCCATTAAGCCTTCAGAAGGCTCTACTATGACTCATGAAGACGAAGAAACACAACATGAGATATCAAAATTACAAGAGCAAGTGCACCAAATTTTGCTATCGCAAAGAGAAACAAAAAAATGAAATTGAAGTTCTGAAGAAAGGCGTGGAATCTAAGATGGATGATTTGAAGAAAGGCATGGAAGCTAAGATGAAGGTTTTGGAAGCTAACATGGATGGCATGGAAGTGGGAAAGGAAGCTAAGATGGATGGCATAGAAGCTAAAATGGATGACATGGAAGCTAAGATTGATGAAAAAATGAAAGAAAACATAGAAAATATGAAGAATGATTTGGAAATGTTGATACAAGAAATGTTTCCTAATGGCGAAAAGATAGTAGAGGAAACACAAGATGAGAACAAAATAAATGTTAATCGTGATTTCATAAACTCTAATGTTGGATGGAAGAAACACCATATTCGAAAGATGGATATGAGGAAGTTTGATGGCAAGGATCCCGTAACATGGATACTACATATGGAGCAATATTTTGATCTCAATAATGTGCAAAACACAAAAAAGTTACGCATTGCAACTTTATATTTAGAAAAAAATAAATTTGTATGGTATCTACGGCTTTGATACCGTAAAAAAATTGTCACTTGCTCAATTTTTACGGAGTAAATGATAACATGTTATGAGGATACAAAGAGAAACACCTTTTTTAGCCAATTGGTAAATCTCAAACAAAAGCCTTCAGTGGTGGAGGACATTGAGGACTTCTAAAAATTGAATATAAGGGAAATGGATATTCAAGAGGAACACAGGATTGATGTCTTCATAGGGACTTTAAAGGATAACATCCAACATGAGGTTCACGTTTGGAAACTTGATTCATTGGAGAAGGCATTCAGGTTGGAAAGAAAAATTCAATGTAAAATTATGGCAACAAGGAAGCCTACCACTCACATATATAAAGATGGAAGTGTTTCTACTCCTAAACTTCCAAAACATTCAAGGTTGACACCACAACAATTGGAAGAAAAAAGATAAAAAGGGCTTTGCTACAGTTGTGATAGCAAATACACTAAAGGTCATAAGTGTGCTAAGAAGAAATTATTTTACATAGATTGTGAAGAGGAAGAATAAAATGAACAAGAATCTTCAAAAGAAGAAGATATACACTAGGAACCAACCGTAGAAGAGGAAGAAATGAGTCCGACCATATCGTGTAATGCATTGGCAGGAATTACCACTCCTCAAACTCTCAAGATAGAAGGACATATCAAGAAGAAAAAGGTAATAGTGTTGATTGATTCGGGTAGTACCCATAATTTTATTCATTGTAAGGTAGCCAATAAATTGAATTGTTTCCTACTCCCAACACCAAAATGTCAAGTGATGGTTGCAAATGGAGGAACTGTAAATTAATCTAGAAAATGCCATAATATCAAGATAACCATGGGGGAATATGTATTGAATAGTCCAATGCTTTCCATTCCTATGGGAGGTGTTGATGTTGTACTAGGAGTACAATGGTTACAATCTTTGGGGACGGTAGCTTTTAATTTTCAAGAACTTTTCTTGAAATTTTTTTTGAAGGAAAGGAAGTCGGGTACGGGGGTATCGCCGGGGAAGGCTGTTGTGTAACCAGCTCAAAAGAGAGAAGAAAAGAGATATTCACGCCTTAGAAATGAGCCACTTCGAGGGGGCAACCTCCAATACATTACATGAATGAACAATTCTTGGATGATACAATTTACACAACCTCCTTTCTATATATAGGAGTCCATGGGGCCATAATGTAATCCTAGTGGGCCACAATGTAATCCTAGCCGACCTAACAATAATAATTTAAGGGCACAATAATAACAAAATGGGGGTTACAAGGGTACAATAATAAAAATAAGGGGTTTACACTAACAACAATAAGGGACTATACTAGTAATATAGGGACCTAACATGCCCCTCTCCTTCAAAAAAGTGTTGTCCTCAATGCTTGAGTAGCTCTGGGTGCTTTTGCATAAAATTCTCATCCTCCCATGTAGAATCTTCGGTGGGTAAGTTCTTCCACTTGATGAGATACTCTGAAATTGATCGATTCCGTAGCTGTCGAGTTCTTGTTTCCATGACTGCTTCAGGTTCCAATATGATTTTTCCTTCCTCATCAAGTTTTGGAAATATTGTTTGAATAGGAATATTTTCACCTATAACCTTCTTTAAGCATGAAACATGGAAAACTGGATGTACTCGTGAAGAAGAAGGAAGCTCCAATTCGTATGCCATAGTACCAATTTCATGACAAAGCTTCTGAAGAAAGAATAATGAGGCATAATTGCACAATTATTCTCACTAGAGGTTCTAACATCAAAATCATCTATTTCTAGAGATGTCCAAAAAATCTTGGACAATCATTCCAAGGTGTTTGAAACTCCCAAAGGACTCCCACCTATTCGTGATCATGATCATATTATTCATTTGATTCCAGGAAGTGTTCCTCCAAACATCAGACCTTATAGATATCCTTATTTCCAAAAGAGTGAAATTGAACGTATGATTACAGAAATGTTAGAGGCCGGTATAATTCAACCTAGTCAAAGTTCTTTCTCTGCTCCAGTAGTATTGGTGCACAAGAAGGATGGATCATGGCGCATGTGTCTAGATTATAGGGAGCTCAATAAGCTCAACATTAAATATAATTTCCCATTCCTGTGATTGATGAATTATTGGATGAATTACATGGAGAAATTTATTTTACCAAGTTGGATCTTTGTTCAGGATATCATCAAATTAGAATGAAGACTAAAGATATTTCGAAAACAAGATTTCGAACTCATGAGGGTCATTATGAATTTTTGGTCATTCCTTTTGGCCTTACCATTGCACCTTCTACATTTCAACGGTTGATGAATTACATTTTTAAACCCCCCCTTAGAAAATTTGTGCTAGTATTTTTTGATGATATACTAATCTACAATAGGTCTTGGAAGGATCATGTTCAACATGTTGACAGGGTGCTCAAAATATTGCAGGAGCAACAATTATATGCAAAAACATCCAAATGTTTATTTGGAGTACAAGAGGTGGAATATCTGGGTCATATTGTATCTCATGATGGTGTTAAGGTAGACCCTAAAAAAATTGAAGCCATTAAGGAATGGAAAGTTTCCACAACCATAAAGTAGTTGCAAGGATTTCTCGGGTTAACAGGGTATTATCGCAAGTTTGTTAAGAATTATGGGAGAATAGCAGCACCTTTAACAAAATTATTGAAGAAAGATGCATTTTCATGGACTCCTGAAGCAACTAAGGCCTTTGAACATCTTAAAGAGGCAATGTGCCTAGCAGCGGTCTTAGCTACACCAAACTTTACAAAAACCTTTATTGTGGAATGTGATGCCTCATGAAATGGAATTGGTGTTGTTTTAATGCAATAAGGAAGACCCATTACTTTCGAAAGTTTTCCATTCAAAGGAAAATATTTACAGAAAGCTATTTATGAGAAGGAAATGTTAGCAATACTACATGCACTAAAGAAATGGCGACCTTACCTAATGGGACGACACTTCAAGGTAAAAAAATTGATAATGATAGTCTTAAACACTTTTTGAAACAAAGACTATCTTCAGAAGAGTAGCAAAAATGGGTCACAAAGATGTTGGCTTATGACTTTGAAATAATCTACAAAAAAGATAAGCTAAATGTTGTTTCAAATGCACTCTCAAGAAAGAATGAAGAGCTGGAAGTATTGCTTTGTTCCATTTCTATTATCCAACCAGATTGGATAACTGAAGCAATGGAAGATGGAAGAAGGACAAAGAAGTGTGGACACTCATTCAAAAGTTGCAGCAAGATCCTAGTACATCTAATAAATTTATTTGGAAAAATGATTCCTTGTGGTACAAAGATCTCTTATATCTTTGTAATAATTCCCAACTAAAACAAAATACTCTTTTGGAATTGCACACTTCTCCTTTAGGAGGACACTCAGGATTTTTAAAAACTTACCACAGGGTGAAGAAATAATTTTTTTGGGATGACCTTAAATCTGATATTCAAAAGTTTGTGGCGGAATTTTTGGTTTGCCAAAAAAATAAAATTGAGACAATTAAGACCCCGAGTCTTCTACAACCTTTATCCATTCCAAGTCAATGTTGGGAGGCGATTTCAATTGATTTTATCACAAGTTTACCTAAGTCCGAAGGAAATAATGTCATCATGGTGGTAGTTGATAGACTTACCACATATGCACACTTTGTGCATTATATCATCCATTGAAAGCAAGTAAAGTTGCTACTACATTTATGGACACAATTTAAAATCTACATGGAAGCCCAAAGGTTATTGTGAGTGACAGAGATCCCATTTTTACTGGAGATTTTTGGACAGAGTTATTTTCTTGTTTGGGTACTCAATTAGCTCATAGCTCATCTTATCATGCTCAATCTGATGGTCAAACTGAGATAGTGAATAAATGTTTGGAAGGATATCTTCGTTGTTTTGTATCTGATAAGTAAGCACAATGGGTCAAGTGCTTACCTCTTGCTGAATGGTGGTATAATACTTCCTTCCATACTACAGCAAAAATGACCCCATTTATGGCACTTTATGGATATCATCCACCGTCCATCACATCATCCTTAAGAGAAAATTCTAAGGTTAAAGCAGTGGAAGATCACATCGAGCATCAACAAGAAGTTCTCCATCTCTTAAAGGATAACCTAAATTTGGCACAAAATTGAATGAAACAACAGGCAGATCAACATCGCAGCGAGAGAAGTTTTGATGTAGGAGACTGGGTATTTTTATGGCTACAACCATACAAACAAATGTCCCTCAAGCAAGCTAAGAAGGATAATAAATTATCGCCAAAGCACTATGGTCCATACAAGGTGTTGCAAAAGATTGGTACTATGGCATACAAATTGGAGCTTCCTACTTCTTCGCGAGTGCTTCCAATTTTCCATGTTTCATGCTTAAAGAAGGCTATAGGTGAAAATCTTCCAGTTCAAACAATATTGCCAGAACTTGATGAGGAAGGGAAAATCATATTGGAACTTGAAGCAGTCATGGAATCAAGAAATCGACATCTACAAAATTGATCAATTTCAAAGTATCTCATTAAGTGGAAGAACTTACCCACTGAATATTCTACATGGGAGGATTTTTGCAGAAGCACCCAGAGCTACTCAAGCGTTGAGGAAAACACTTTTTTGAAGGAGAGGGGCATGTTAGGTCCCTATATTACTATTTTAGTCCCTTATTGTTATTAGTGTAGCCCCATTATTTTTATTGTTGTACCCTTGTAACCCCAATATTTTTATTATTGTGCCCTTACATTGTTATTGTTAGGTCGGCTAGGATTATATTGTGGGCCCATGGACTCCTATATATAGAAGGAGGTTTTGGTCATTTGTATCATCCAATAATTGTTCATTTATGTAATGTATTGGAGGTTTCCCCCTCGAAGTGGCTATTTCTAAGGTGTTGATCTCTCTTTTCTTCTATTTTTGGAGCTGGTTTCATAACACACTATGTGTCGGTCTGCACCATCAGATGAAATGTTAGACAATTGAAATTTTTTAGACCGTCATATTAATAGTTAATAAAAAAATAATAGTTAGAGTATGTAAAGACCTACTCCACAATATGGGGATTTAAAACATTTATTTTAGATAAAATAACGTTGTTCCTTCTATGTTTTCGATGGTTTTGTTGCACTCGGCCAGGGTTTTTCTTCTAGACTAGGGTATTACCATTATTCCTTCTTGGTTTTCTATGGTTGTGCTACACTAGTAATCCGAATGGAAATTGGAATCTACCAATGGTATTCATCCACCCATGGTATTTATCAACCCATGGAATTTACCCATGGTATTGTAAGTGGCATCCACCCATGGTATTCATCCACCCATGAAATTTACCCATTCTATTGTAAGTGGCATCCACCCATGGTATTGTAAGTGACACCCACCCATGGTATTCATCCTCGCATGGTATTCATCCACCCATTGAATTTACCCGGGGTATTCTAAATGACATCCACCCATAGTATTCATTCATCCATGGTATTTACCCACCCGTGGAATTTACCTCTGGCATTGTAACTAAAAAATGCTATGAGAAACAAGTCACATCTTGTAAAAGGACAGGTTTTCCACCATAATGTAGCTTTTACAGTTATTCTCTCTTTTATTAAAAAGTTTCTTTGTGGTTTTTTTATTGTATTTTTTCAACTATTTTCTTGTGGCATTTCAATTTTTCAGATCTTGGGGGCCTCCCCCAACCCCCAAGATCCATTTCATTTTTTTAGATCTTGGGGGTCCCCCCAAGATCCGGATTAACCAGGCCAGGTTCTTTTTGCACTAAACTATGGTTTTGCTCCATTCTTTCCTACTATAGTGCCCCAATATTCACATGTAAGTGCTGCCATCATTTATTCAATTTATTCTTTGTTTAAAAAGAGGAATCAGACGTTTTTATAGTGTATTCTCAAATATTTGCCAATAATTTTCCTTTAACTACCACTTCCTCATATTTGCTTGCTTGTTGGTTTAGGAGAATTGGATTAAGATCATGAATTTGATGTGTTTCCATGTAGGCTTAAATTTACCTAGTTTACCTCATTTGATGGTTACTTAATGTGAGTTTTGATTTATTAATAATAATCTCTACTTGCTTGCCCTCTTCAGATTGTGGTTTTTTTCACCAAAATACAATTTTACCATTATTCCTTCTTGGTTTCCAAGGGTTTTCTACACCGGGCCAAGTTTTTTCTACACTGTACTATGGTTTTTCTTCTATAGAAAAGTGATTATAGTTTTCTCAAAGTGAATTGACTCCATTCTTTCCTACAATAGATCCCCAATCTTCATTGGTAAGTAGTGCTACTATTTGTTTAAATTATTCTCTCTTTAAAAAGAGGTATCAGGGTTTTTCCAACATATTTTAAAATTTTTACCAATGATATTCCCTAGACTACCATCTCCTGGGGTTTTGTTACAATTTTACCAAGGAGATGGATTAATCCCACGTATTTGGAATTCTTCCATGTCGGCTTAAATTTACTTGGTTTACCTAGTTTGAAGGGTATTTTATCTATGATATTGGATTTATTAATAATAATCCCTGCTTCCTAGCCTTCTTCAGGGTTTTCATTTAGGTTTTCCTCATGGTATTTTGAATTAATTCATAGTCTCAAAGATGAATTTCCAGGCAACAACCCCAAATATAACTCCATATATTGTTTTTTATGGTTATCAGGGTTTCAATTTTCATTTTATTTATTTATCTAGGGTTCCCTGTAGCAATATACTCTAAAATTACATATCCTTTTGTATGGTTATCAAGGTTTCAATTTTCATTTTATTTATTTATCTAGGGTTCCTTGTAGGAATATACTCTGAAATTTCATATTATCATTTCCTTCCCAAGTCCTTATTGTTGGTGAACTTGTTGATGAATTAACACTATTGGGTCCATTTTTGTGAACAAAGGTCTCCTAACCATTTACATGTTATATTATTTTTTAATTTTTTTATATGTGGTTTAAGGGCATTATAACCGTGATAGTCAACTATTATTATCATAGAGATACTTGTTCTCAAAACTATGTTTATGAACAATGATTTTTTAGTATGGTTTGGGTGGCATACAAACCATCTTAAAATAACGTTATTACATTTGACTAATATATACTTCCAACCAAAGAGAATAGGTGATTGTGTTAAATGGAAATATCCTTGGTATCCCTAGGAAGCCTAGCTTCATCATGGATGGAAACGAAAAATTGTGGAAAACTCTTCGTATTCATGACCATGTTTCATTGATGTCAAACCAACAGGTTAATATCCTATGTACTATTGAATGGATGGAAGAAAATATTTGATGCTAAAAAAAATATTGACACCTAACATAAATTTTTTATATTATGAAACCAATTCAACACATTTTATTGATCCCCATTAAAAATACATGCATACAGCATTCAAATCAACCAAAAAGCGTAACCCTTGTGAAATGAGAAGGATCTATTTAAGGTGTACTAGTCACATTAGTATGAATATATTAACAAAAATGGCTGGCATTGGACACAAAAGATCTTGACATGTGAAAATATGGGGGGCTCCCACTAATAATTATATGTTTTTTTTTTAATATGTATGACATGATTTTGCATATTTTCAATAACATTGTAGTAGCCCTCCACACTAGTCCACTTAAGACTTCTCCCAACATTAAAAATTTAGAAATTTTGGCATATTTGTAATTGTAGACATTCAACATATTTTAGTGAGATGATAAACAAGTTTGAATGAGGAAGTTGAATTTTGATGTAGCACATGAATTAAATTAGAATCATAGGTCATAAAACCAATTATAATAACTGGTATAAGGAACCTTTTTGTGTGTTGATATTGCCTATGTGTTTTTCCTTTTCTAACAAGGCATTGATAGCAGTTAAACTTACAAATTGACTAGTATTATGAGCTTATGAAGTGGAGGGGATGCAACTCAATAATTTAAATGTCTCATGACAATAAATATAGATGATTTCCAAGAAGGATGACCAATAAGTTACAACCACACTCCCTCAATCAAATAACCATTAACTAACACAAGAGGTCAATTTTCCCTCGATATTAGGATAAATATCATGGTGTTACCCTTCTATGCACGTGATTGAACAACATCACAATTTAGCCATTTGAGAAATATCATATTTAATGTGGAAACTTCCCCTCCAAGAATTACTTACACCCACAATTGCAATTATGCAAACTGAATGAGTTGTTAAGAAATCCAAGGATCACATGAAATTAAGAGGTATCCTTATCCAAACATGTTCCAAGTTAGAACATAAGTCTACTAGATTTGGATTTCATTAAAAAGAACACTCCAGAGAAACATGTGATGCCTCTTTCCCCATAAGTCGCATGAAGAAATATTTCTCGCAAAGTGTTGTAAATGAGAAGAACAAATTTTTCATCAATATGACATGCTTTCAGGACCCATAGATTGGTAGTTCATCGACAATGAAATTCTAAAGAATAAAAAGAAGCATTTTTTTAGGAGTTACCTTCTTAGTTTACAAAGCATCAAGAAAAATATTACAAATGAGTTGGTAATTGACCTGTGTAGAATATGCTTGTTCTTAGTAAAATTGATCCATAAATTTTAGCCCAAGGTTCCCCATACAAATTTGAATGTTCTACCTCAATTCCATGTAGAGTTCAGGAAGGCTTAGGTTAGTGAATATGGAGGTGTGCCAATACCTGGGGTGAAGTGTTTCACTCCATTACTGCATCATATAACTACAGTTGTAGCCTATGGTTTAACCCGTGAAAATTTTAACCTTTTATATCATAATGAATTATTTCAATTTAGTTACCCTATTTTCTCAGCATAAGCATGGAGTTACTTCTAAACATGTGAGATTTCTTAATTTAAAATTAAAAAATCTAAAATATCCAAAATTACTTACCTTCATTGGAAACTCAAAATTAGGCTTTAGATTTATTGTTCTTGCAACATTCAATGCAGTGCACTTTAATTAGGCTCTAGAACTATTGTTTTTGCATCTTTCACATGCAATGCACTTTTTCCAAGGTTGCCTTTCTAATTGAAACTCAATCATTTATATAAATATTCAACTAAACTAATGATACACCATTACATGTAGGCTATCTTATATAGAAGAGAGGCACATAAAAAACCATAATAAAAAATTGAAGTATTGCAAAACAATTGGGTCACAACATTGTCAAGTTGACATTAATTTTTAGCACTTGTCCTTAATGTCAATTTGGAATTAGTTCAAAAAACACCCTCCTAACTACAAGTACATTTCTAAAAATCTAAATCGATGTTAGAAAATTCAACACACACAATCAAGGTCAACACACAATGGGAAAATAATTATGCACCATAAAATTGAATTGATTCATACAACATTATAATTCATCACATATTATGCATAAGAGAGATATATAGAAAAACCATAAACCAAAATGGCAATACTGCAAAACAATTGGGCCACACCATTTGAAAATTGACATTAAATTTTAACATGCCTTGCTATCTTGGCATATTGCAGGTAAGTATCAAGGTATCACTATTACTATCAGAAGGCGTCATTGAGAATATTTTGGATATTTTTCCTCTCATACATGTTTATAATCATCTTTGAATTTCCTCTTTCAAACCATAAATTCCCTTTTATTTTCCATAGAATTACCTTGCAACTTCTGTAGTGTAGTGATTGTGAAAATTTCTTTATTTGTACAGGAAATAAAAGACTTTCTAAAAGAAGGCATAAGTACTAAAAAATATCCATCATTACTTTCACATCGATAGTTGCTCTAATGAAATCTATTCCAATTTTTCCAAAATCAGGTAACTGGATTTTTCTGATTTATTTTTCACTTATGTCACTTTCCACCATTTGAAAATGCTTTATAGAGGTGATGATGACCTTGAAAATGCAGCTTCTCGAGGAGATAGAGATAGGGGAATTGAATTACTTATAAAATGTATGTACCATTTTTTCATTAAATTTTTTTCATTTGACAAAACCTTGATATTATGATCTGATTTTTAGTTTTGGTAATATGATAATAAGAAACACTACCCATAATGCATTAGAGAAAATCCATTTTAGTTAATTCCCCTAAAAGGCTTTGAGAATTAAACCTATCTATATTTCATCCTACTTTATAATATTTTGAAACATTTTTATTTCACATTATTGTGTTTATATTTAATCATTTGGCTTTAAAGGAAAGCAACATATTTTGTATGTTTAATGTTATTGGAAATATAGCTTCAATTAAAACCAAATGTATGATATTAGTTACATTTCCAATAGAAATTGGTATGGTACAATCTCAATCAACATATTATGTAAGTCATACATCTATGGTTTTTCAAAGAAACTTCAATGCAAGTTTGAGATTGTATTTTTGTAATGGGAGATCGGTCTCAAACATTTGGTATTTTTTGAGGTGTCATCAATTGTTATATGTGGCTGATATTACATTATATGATTCCAAAGTTTTATGAGTCTAGGAGAAGAAATTCATCAAAATATTTTGATTGCTTCCACATATTTCTCTATCAAATTAAGAGTGGTGTCATAATCATTTTTTCTATAGTTGATATTACACGATATGATTCCAAAGTTCATATGAGTCTAGAAGAGTAAATTCATCAAAATATTTGTATTTATTCCACAGATTTATGTATCAAATTAAGAGTGATGTGATAGTAATTTTTTTATGCAGATGGACTAAAATTTTCCCTTTTTTCGATAATTAAATAAGCAGATCTGAAAAACTTCTAGAAAACCTAGTTTAGGAGGAGCTAGGGATGTAGAAGGTTTGATGTTCTCTCTTACATTGTAGAATACTCGACAAAGTGGCATACTATGATGACCTAAGTGGGATTTAATTTATTGGTTAACAACATATGTTTGATGCATAACAGTATTTTAGGGATCTAGGCCTGTAATATTTCCAAGAGCTTGAGCTTTTACCATGCTTTCAATTTTAGATTTGTTTTTATTGAAGTAAATAAGATTTTATATAATCTGAAAAATCTATATTCTTGTGTGATATTCCAAAAAAGTGTCATGACATTAATGAGTATTCTATTTTGCAGAAGGTTTGGACTTACACAACTAAGACATTGGATAGTGTGTGTCATTTTTTTGGTTATTAATCTAGCCACTCAATACCATCTCATTTTGATTGAAACTATGCACTTGTAAGTGTGTTTTACCATTGTAATTACACTGACCATTTAGACGTGTTTATAGTGACCTAATAAACTAGCAAGATAATAAAGATTTTTAGAGTAATATGTACCTTGAACAAGTTGATACTCATTTCTTACAGACTCTAGGTTAATTAGCATTCTATCTTGTCATGTATTCACTAAATGGTTACATGACTACCATCACAAACTTGATTCATCCAATTTCCAAGTGGAGGTGTGGGGAAATTCCATTCACTATATGTGACACTATATTTCAGATTAGACATAGTAATCCTTACTTCTATATATATTGTTCTTTGTTATCATAGTCCCTAACTAGGTTTCTCTCCTTTAAATTTTTCCATCTAAAATTTAAAAAAATTGTTATGTTGTTCAATTGCATTAGTTTAAGCTTGTTTTTGTGCATATAGGCCATGATGACTCATGAGATGTGACCTAAATATTCCAAAATTGTGATGCATTCCTCGTTTGTGGATATGATAAGTTATTTAAGACATAGATAATTTATTTTTTATTCAATTAAAAAATAGGGGTAACATGATTATAGATTTTACAAAGATTATTTCACTATGTGTCCAACATAATTTTTTTTGTAAAATTGGTGACATATTCATCATGTCCAATATGTCACCTCAATCAGTGTAGGGAATTGAACTAGTGATTTCACAACAAGGAGTGCCTTAACAGAGCACCCGATCACCTTTTATCCAATAACCCGTGGACGTGTCAAGCATCTTTTAAAAATATATGCTTATTATGAAATTTCAAGGACTTCCATAAATTCTCACATAATATTAAAGGGAGTTAGCTCAATGGAAGAGAACCTACATTAATCAAGAGGTTTGTGGTTCAATTCCACTATTCCCTAAACTGAGTTAGTCAATGTTATAGCAAATTATTTTTAATTAAATACTTTGTATACTGATTTATTTCAATCGAGAGGTATTTCTTGGATTTGTTGTTTGATATGGTCTATAATGAGAAAAAAGTGATATTGTGTTTCTTTAAATATAATTTTGTATTGTGTCATATTATCTCTATAAATATAATATGTCTTTAATCCCAACTATTGTCTCCAGAGAGACACAAATGAAATTGTCTCGTAAGAAACAATAATGCTTGTGTTAGATATTGTCTTTATAGAGATAAATTTTTAAGAAAATAATTTGAGACACTCGGTTAAAGACAATATTAAGACAATACAAAAGTTTTTTTTGGTCTCAAGTTAAGACAATTAATCTGAATGGAATGTATTAGTTATGTTGTGCTAAGTATCCAAATAGTAATAATAATTTGTGCATAAGGTTCTCCTTAAATTGCAGGTTAAAAAAATAGTTATGGCTTTGTTAATTAGATTTATGTGTGAGGATTGATTAAGTATTTTAACTATTTATCATTGTACATTAGTAAAGAACAGAGAAATAAACATCACAAAGCACATTACTCAACAAATTTTTTGAAGCAGTTCACCCCTCCTGGGCTACATCTGTTGGTCCAGCTCCCAATGGCATGTCCCTCATGTATTAATTTGCTCAAAATGTAACTACAAGTGAAAATAAACCTCAATAGGAAAAAATATCTGTAAAATCAAATGCCGAAGGTATGAATTAGCCATATATGACTATTCATTTACAAAAAACAGATAAAGAAATCCCACTACACTGCCTTCTCCATGATGGCCCTAATGGCTCCTTGATCTTCCTTGAAGCTAAAACTGTTGAAGATGACCTCTGTTCAACCCGAAACATGTGCAAAACTATTCAGAATGTTGAAGATACCCAAAATTGACCATTTTTGCATCCAATTTGGTCCAATAATGAGGGAGTTATGGAAAAAGAAAATTTTTCCCAATATCCCTTGAAAACCTCCACTAAATGTCGAGCAACTCCAGTTAAGGGCGCTAAAATGGCAAAACCTGCCAAAATTTTTAGATCTACCCAAATTTGGTGGTAACTTCTGGTGGTTAGCATTTAATGTTGGAGGGACGGAGGTCACATGACCATCCGTTTAATCTGCCGGCATACCCGTTGACAAACTGTGGCATTTAATTTCATATCTGCATGGCCACATGTCTGCGTTAACCGCCAAAGATAACAGTCATATAACCCGCCGAAGGCTTAAGGGCCTGGTTCTCAGCCCTTCAGTCATGTGGGGTCGGGCTAGCCCCTTTTCTGCCCGTTACAATTTCAAATAACAAGTATGTATGGGAACAACCATCACATGTTAAGAAGTAATCCTTAGGGGGGTCGGTTGGGCCTTTCCGTTGTTAGGTAGTCGACCTGGGTTTGATTCATGCAAAGTCAAAATAATTTTGCCACACCAAATCTCCTTCAGCGTTGGCCACGTGGCGACCTCTGGGCCTGCCACGTGGTAGCCCGTAATAGGCCAAAAATCCCAAGTCATTGAACAAACTTCCAACCAGCGATTGCCACTTGTCAAAACATAATTCACCCTCCATGGAATATTCTAAGGAATATTCCTTGGAATATTATTTTTTTAATTTTTTTTCCAATTTAAAAAGTCAAACTTGGTCAACTCATTTTTAGAGTTTACTGGGCTTTTCAAACCCTCATAACTTCTGCATATGACCTTTGTTTTGCGAACCATTTGTGGCATTAGAATCGCAGCAATGAGACCTTTCCGATCATTCATATTGCAACCACTTCTGAGCGCTTTCATTTTTGAGCATTTTCATAACTTGGACATGATCTCTTGATCACTCCTCCCCACTAGGAAGATCTTGGACCCCAAAAGCTCTCTGGACTACTGAAACTGAAGATGAGGAGACTGAATATCCACTCTTCCAATCTTGATCCACTGAAATCTCCATGATTTCATTAACTGGAGATTCTCATCAAATGAAAAAAATTTCCTTGAATCTGTTGACTACCTATTACTGACTTTAACCTTGTCATGCTGCACATTTTTGAAACTTGCAGAGCAACAACTAAACTTTGCAATAAACATATTTTTCCTACATTGGTCTACCTTCAAAGGAAACTGAAAAATTAATTTCACCTTGCATCCTGTCCTTATGGTGATTTTTTGTTGAATTAGCCTTGTACTTGTGTCAATTCCAGACAAATTTTCCTCTCCAGAGTACCCTGCCATTCTAAAACTAGAAATGATCATTGCTAAACTTTGTGCCTTCTTTTCTTGGATGCTTTACCCTCTCTTGGATCTTTGCACTGACACTTTGTTTTCTGCACCGATCGACACCAAAGATGATTTCTACAACTTCTTGTCATCTTATTTCAAATATAATCTACCTTCAGACTTAAACAACTCATTTTTTACATCAACATATACATGAAAAGGATTATGTACAACTTCTCTTTTCTTAATCATCAATAAAGTCAATTTTTGACTTCCATTGTCAAGCCTTTTCATCTTCCCTACAGTCACTAAAGAAGAGTCTAGATTTTTGTGATGTGCTCTCACAATAAACTCCTTTCCATCCTTGAATAAATGGTACTTTTTCTCATGGCGATGAAAGATAGCTTTCCTGTCATACAATTAAGGACTGCCCAACACCACACTTGTAATATCAAGCGGAACAACATCTAATTCAACCGTGTCAATAAAATGTGTTGTTATGGCAAAGCGCAACATGCACTTCTTTGAAACCTGTAAATTTGCATCCTTACAAATCCAACCAAGAGGATATGGTTTAGGATGTGGAATGGTTTCAAGATTCAATTTCTTGACTAAGTCTTCAGAAATAAGGTTCGCTTGCGACCCACTGTCAAATAGTGTGTCAATATTTGTGTGTTTGGAAATTATCCTCACATGAAATAGTTCAATTATCTTCTTTTCATTTGGAGCCTCTATGTGACAGTTAGAAATACTATAACTAGGTTTATTTACATTCTCTTTCCCCTTCAATTTCTTTAGTGCCATAGTTATGAATTTTGTTTCATCTCTTGATTTAGACCCTAAGTCTTGTTCAGCTATTGCAATTGTCTTGCCTTTCTCCTTGGCTTTATCTTTGGTTTTAAAACTTTCTGGTTTCAACTCCATATGAAGTTTCCAACAATGGTCCTCATCATGGCTTGTTTTAGAACAGTGTTTGCGGAAACATTTTCCCTTCTCTTTCCTAGAATTTGCATTTCTCTTTTTTCTCTCTTTTCCTTTAAACTCACTTTCCTCATTCCCATCAAAATTTTGTTTACCCCTTTCCTCTAAATGTGTGGCTTGAACACAAACCTCATCTAAGCTTGTAGGGTTAAAAATGAGAATGGTATGTCTTAGGTAAGTATGCAAACCTCCTATACACTTGAGTAAAGTTTCTTGGCTATGCAAATCAATTCCTAGTAAAAGAGCTCTTCTTCTAAATTCTTGGGTACAAACTTGAACATTTTGTCCTTTCAACTGTTTAAAACTTTTCCAGTCCATTATGGCTTTCTCCATGTGAGCTAATGGATAAAATTGGTGTTTTATTGCAGAAATGAAATCAGACCATGATAAGATAATCTTACCATATTTTTTGATCTCCTCCTTTGTCTTCGCTTCCCACAAAATAAGAGCTGCACCTTCCATTCTCAAAGAAGCTAGTTGAATTTTAATTTCGTCATCATGAAAATTTTGAATTCTCAAGTAGACCTCTAATTTCCTAATCCAATTATCTAGCTTTTTTGCATTTACTTCACCATCAAACTTTGGCAATTCAAACTTAACATCAAGTTTAGGAAAAGGACTTTTACCCGTGTTCTTGACTTTGTGAGAATGATGTGTTGAATATGATGTAGAGGTTGACGAAGATGAAGATGAAGATGACGGTGATGATGGCGACTTTCCACTATCTCCAATTCCTCCATTACCCTTCTTGGATTTATCCTCATCATTACGGCCTCCTGATGACCCTTCTCCTTCCTTTTGAATTTTGGATCGTTCTCCTTCTAGTCTCTCATTCTTTTCTTGGTAAAGGACTCTCACCATTTCTGTCAAATCAAGGAATTCTTTTCTAAACACCCTTTCTTCTTGTTTGGGATTAATATCTTCAGGAATTTATCCTTCCCTTGAAGACATGCTTATGGATTCTTCTGCTTCTCTTGGAGGTGAAAACGACTGTGGAGATAACGGCACTCTTTCCCTCCTTGGTTGAGGATTAATGTAAGTCCTTGCCAATTGACCTTCTCCTCTCTTAAGATTGAGCCTAGTAAGCATCAAAAACCTTTAAAACAGTTAAACAAACCTTGCAAAAAAATAATACAGAGAGAAAGACTAGCTCTCCTAATGCTCAAAACCTAAAGCTCTAATACCAAATTGATCTGAATTGTATGTATTAGTTATGTTGTGCTAAGTATCCAAATAGTAATAATAATGTGTGCATAAGGTTCTCTTTAAATTGTAGGTTAAACAAATAGTTCTGGATTTTTTAATCAGATTTATGTGTGAGGATTGATTAAGTATTTTAACTATTTATCATTGTACAACAGTAAATAATAGAGAAATAAACATCACAAAGAACATTACTCAGCAAATTTGTTGAAGCAGTTCACCCCTCCTGGGCTACATCTGTTGCTCTAGCTCCCAATGGCATGTCCCTCATGTATTAATTTGCTCACAATGTAAGTACAAGAGAAAATAAGCCTCAATAGGAAAAAATCTCTGTAAAATTAGCTTTAGAAGGTATGAATTAGCCAAAGATGACTATTCATTTACATAAAACAGATAAATAAAGCCCAATACACTGCCTTCTCCATGATGGCCCTAATGGCTCTTTGATTTTCCTAGAAGCTAAAACTACTGAATATGACCTATGTGCGACCTACAACCTATGCCAAACTGTTCAGAATGTCGAAAATACCCAAAATTGACTATTTTCTCATCCAATTTGGTCCAATAACGAGGGAGTTATGGCAAAAACAAATTTTAACCAATGTCCCTTGAAAACCTCCACTAAATGTGGAGGAACTCCAGTTAAGGGCGCTAAAATGGAAAAACCTACCGAAATTGTCATATCCGCCCAATGTTGGTTGTAACTGCTAATGGTTAGCATTTGATGTTGGAGGGATGGAGGTCACATGACTGTCTGTTTATTCTGCCAGCATACCCATTGACAAACTGTGGCATTTAATGTCATATCTGCGTGACCACATGTTCGTGTTAACCACCAAATATAATAATCATATAACCCGCCGGAGGCTTAAGGGCCTGGTACTCAGCCCTCTAGTCATGTGGGGTCGGGCTAGCCCCTTTTTTGCCCATTACACTTTCAAATAACAAGTACGTATGGGAATTTTCACATGTTAAGAAGTAATCCTTAAGCAGGCAAGTCGGGCATTTGCACTGTTAGGCGGTCAACCCGGGGTCGATTCATGCGAAGTCGAAATAATTTTTCCACACCAAATCTCCTTCGGCCTCGGCCACGTGGCGGCCTCTGGGCCTGCCATGTTGCAGCCCGTGATAGGTCAAAAATCTCAAGTCAAACAAACCTCCAACCATCGATTTCCACTTGTCAAAACATAATTCACCCTCCATGGAATATTCTGGGGAATATTCTTTTTTTAAATTTTTTTTCCAATTTAAAAAATTAAACTTGGTCAACTCATTTTTGGAGTTTACTGGGATTTTCAAACCTTCATAACTTCTGCATACGACCTCTGTTTTCATTAGGGGGAATTTTGAGGTCTAAAATGGGCCACCTAAGAAAAATGTACAACGAAAATAAACTTTATAACAACCAATAGGATTCAAGATGATGATGTCAACCATGGGGGATGATTCACCATTTTTTAAATAAAAGGGTAAAAATATTAAAAAATAATAAAATAATAAAACTATTTTTTCAACTCATATTTTCAACTTATCTCCCAAAATTTTTACTCAAATTTTGAGCGGGAGTACTCGTTGGATGCGAAATTTAATTCCCCATCCAAGGAGTACCCATGTTGCATACTTTCGATGAACTCTACTACATGAAAAATGAGAAATACATAAAAAAACGTGATTGTAAACACGTTTTTTTATTTATTTCTCATTTTTCGTGTAGTAGGACCCATCGAAAGTATGCAACATGGGTACTCCTTGGATGGGGAATTAAATTTTGCATCCAACGAGTACTCCCGCTCGAAATTTGAGTAAAAACTTTGGGAGATAAGTTGAAAATATGATTTGAAAAAATAGTTTTTCCATTTTTCCCTCTAAAATTTGATGATGTCATCAAATCTTATTTGATTTTTTCCACTATTATTTTATAATTTCCTTAGGAGGCCCATTTTAGACCTCAAAATTCCCCTAATGGAGAACCATTCATGGCACCAGAATCACAGCGACGAGACCTTTCCGGTCATTCAGATTGAACCACTTCTGAGCACTTTCATTTTTGAGAATTTTTCATAACTTGGACATGACCTCCTGATCAACAATTTACCCAAAAATTGTCTCAATTATAGCCTTAAAAAACCCCTCTATGTTGTAGTTATGGGCTCAATGGTTTCTTGATGCTTATTTCCTCAGCGATCAATATACCTTGAATTGATTTTATAAAATAAACCCTGGATTGACGAAGATGTTGTAGAGAAACATAAAATCGTTTAATGATTATGAACTAGAGCAAAAAAAGGATTTGTTAGTATTTGGGTTCAGAACATTCTTCTTCAAATTGAAATGAACGGGTTAAACCTCTTAAAGAATCCTCTCTTAATTTTTGTTTCACATTTAAATTTTCAATGCTTAACTTTCCTTCATAAATGTGTTGGTGCTTTGCAAGTTTGATATTGTGAATGTGTGAGCTACCCAAATAATGGCTTCATGGCCATAAAAATTCTTATTTTGCATTTACTTCTCCTTGTATCTGAGGATTTGATTTCTTACCAGAGGTTTGTTAATGCCATGACCATATACTTTCCACTCCTATCCTTGGGAACAATCGCATTGGTGTTGAAGGACAGAGCAGGAACTTGCAAGAGCTGACGATATCTAGGAGATAACCCTCGAGTAAATTCTTTCATTCCATCTTGATAAATTAATCCAAAATGTTCATAGAATTATCGATCCAAACCATAAACATTCATTTACTCTACATTTTTCCTCTGCCATGAGCCTTCTCTGTTTTTCATGAGAGGTTGCACTACTATAAAATTGTTAGTCTTTGTCTGATGGTTATGACTATGGAGACCATTAATGGAAGAGCTATCGAACAAAATATTGAAAATTTCCAGAGAATTTCTGACAAATTCATATAAATTCATTGATTTTTCTTCAATTTGGTTCCTGAAATTAACACTAAATTTCTCTCCTGCTGGAACAATTAACTACTGGAATGAATCTTAGCATGTGTCCTGGTTTTTTAGAGCTACATTGAGCCACGTGTTGACATATTTTATGTTGGCCATGGATGATTTTGGATTCATGGACACTTTCCTCATCTTTTCCATTGCAACATTGAGAAGATACAGGGTATCTTGAAGAATATCCACGCAATCTTTATAGGAAACCATTTCAAGTTCCTTTTTGTTCCAATTATGGGTTGTCATGTTTAGAGACAAGGCCTGGTATAGCTACTGGACTCAATCCATGGTCACATTGAGTGTAATGTGAGAAATATCCTTGGGTTTCTTCACTTGTTGCACACAAGGGTAAGTGACCATTGTTGATAAACAGAGCTGAGGATACAATGTCTCGACACATGCCATGTTGATTTCTTTATAAAAATTTGAAGGTGAAATCGAACCTCCTGCAGCATTGGCCATGTTAATTTTGGATTCATTGACATTTTCCTCATCTTGTTCATTACAAAATTGAGTAAATACATGGTATCTTGATGAAGCTCCACACAATCTTCATATGAAACCCTTTATGGGTTCTTTTTATTATCCAGGTGGATATTAGTGGCCACTTGCCTATTCCATCTAGTCAGTTTCATCAGTTTTTTTATTTACTATCTTATAAGTTTTTCAGGTCCTGGACTTCTGGAGCTGTTTTGAGGCCCCAAACGACATTTTTTGGGCATTATTCCTCTGGTGATTTCATAAAATGAAATCACATCAACAATTTTATTCCTCAGATAGATATTTCCAATGAGGTATCATACATGTCAACCAGAGATAATATGACCAAGTTATGACCCTGACAAGTTGGATGCCCAACTAACCCCAATGGGACCCATAAAATCTTGGTATTACATCTCCTCGGGTTAGGGTTTTGGTTGTTTATGGTTTTCTCTTGTTTTGCAATAGTAAAAAGGCCCTTGAACCTCATTGTAACACAGTTGAAAGGCATGTAGCCGACACATCTCTTCTCGAAGATAAGCTACCATCGCCAGAGCTAGTTCATTTTCCATTATGTCTGTAATAATTTTTCAGTATTTTATATTAATGAACTGAAGTGTTATTCTTGTTGCATATCTGTGTTTATGTTTATTTATGTATTTTATTGCATTCCTGCAAAAATATGGATAATTAGTATTAGAGGGGTCTACTATTTCTCGATCTTTCTTTGCATGTCCCCGACGAGGTCGGGGTATAAGGAGTTAGGGCTCGATCTGGTTGAACCTTTGCAAGATTAGCCTCACAAACCCCGATGAACTCCCATGGAAGAAGAAAATAAATATGAGAGAGTAGGATATCCTATCAAAATATTGTTATAGGCCCTCGAGAAACAACGAAACGTGATGATGGATAACTTTTCCCAGATCCTTCAACGACTACCCATCGGTGGCACATCTTCATCCAGCAGCCACTCTGGAGGCACCACTCCTTTCAAGGTACAATTCAACTTCAAAATTCATGTATTTGAAGGCCAGATAGATGCAGACATCGTAGATATATGGCTGAATTTTTTGGAAGGGTATTTCTCGGTCCATGATTTCTCCAACCGGGAATAGATTAATTTTTCATTCCTCAAAGCCGCCCCCCATGTCAAATACTGGTGGGAAACCTACTCTGAGCAAAAGGATGAGAGGGAACCCTCTCTATTCTTGGCCGCACCCACTTGAATTTCGTTCTGAGATGGCATCAAGGAACAACATTACCCTTTGTGGAGCTATGAGGATAAGTACATCCAATGGACCATGTTGCGGCAGCAAAGGGATCAAGATGTGCATGAGCTGACAAATTTGTTCCCTGCCTTGCGCACAAAGTTGGGTATTAAATATTCAAAGAAACTTTTGGTGCTCAAGTACCACATCTTTTTACACATACATATTCAGGAGGAAATGGAGTTCCTTGACATTACCTTTATTAGCACGACATACCGATATGCCACCAAGATCAAGCAGAAATTTAAGCAAAAGAAGCAAGACTTTGGATCCACGAATCTAAAGCTAGGGAAAGGCACCCCAGAACCGCAGAACAAGGGGAAAATCCGAAGCGGGGTGACTCATAACAACACCATAAAGCCAAAGAAGGGAATAGGGAATTGGTGTGAATTTCATAACATCTCCACTCATAACACAAGCAAGTGTCGAGCCAAAAATTTGTTGGTGGCCAAACTGAAGGCATATGAATCATATGCATGTTCTTATTCTGAGTCAGAACGAGACAAGGGGAATGAAAAAGGGAAGAAAATAATTGATGTGGAACCCAATGCCACCATTGCCACCACCCAGCTCTAGAAGGTGGAGCCCAAGGATCCAAAGGAGGGGGAGTGCCTCTTCCATTCCCAGATGTGGGTGAAGGGTTTTACACTACAATTCCTTGTCGACAGGGGAAGGCAAAAGAACATCATTTCAGCAAAGGTCGTGAAGTGGCTTGTCCTACCAACCATATCAAACCCGCAGTCATATGCCATCAGGTGGCTTCACCAAGGAAAATATCTTTGCGTCCGCCAGCAATGCCACCTTCTGTATGTTGGAATCATGATTTCCGTTAGACCAAAACCTAGAGGTGTTAGTCTCTGCTACAATCGCCAGAGTTGGGATCCACTAGAGGCGGTTAGTCCATTTCGTGAAACACATGAGGAGCGTTGAACCCAATGTCCAACAATATCTGCCCCAACGCAATTAGGTTGAGTTTCGAACTCAAGACATGTCCCTCTGATACCACTTGTTGGAATCATGATTGTCGTTAGACCAAAACTCACAGGCGTTAGTCTCCACTACAATCGCCAGAGTTAGGATCCACTAGAGCTGGTTAGTCCATGTCGCAAAACACATGGGGAGCGTTGAACCCAATGTCCAACACTGTACATCATCATTAGGGTAATTTTGAGGTCTAAAATGGGACTCCTAAGGAAATTATAAAATAAT
Source organism: Pinus albicaulis (assembly GCA_034641835.2). Classification (NCBI taxonomy): domain Eukaryota; kingdom Viridiplantae; phylum Streptophyta; class Pinopsida; order Pinales; family Pinaceae; genus Pinus; species Pinus albicaulis. Next base: position 1,015,736,807 of record CM076572.1, on the reverse strand, counting down.
AGTGGAAATAATATAATAATACTAGATTACATCATCAAATTTTAGAGGGAAAGAAATAATAATAAAATAATAAAACTAATTTTTCAACTCGTATTTTCAACTTATCTCCCAATGTTTCTACTCAAATTTTGAGTGGAAACACTCATTGGATGCATAATTTAATTCTTCATCCAAGGAGTACCCATGTTTCGTACTTTTGATGGAATTTGCTACACAAACAATGACAAATACATGAAAAACGTGATTGCAATCACATTTTTCATGTAGGAGGGTCCATCAAAAGTATGCAACATGGGTACTCCTTGGATGAGGAATTAAATTTTTCATCTAACGATTACTCCTACTCGAAATTTGAGTAAAAACTTTGGGAGATAAGTTGAAAATACAAGCTGAAAAAGTAGTTTTATTATTTTATTATTTTTTATTATTTTCACTTTTTTACTCCAAAAATGGTGAATCATCCCCCATGGTTGACATCATCATCTTGAATCCTATTGGTTCTTATAAATTTTATTTTCGTTGTACATTTTTCTTAGGAGGCCCATTTTAGACCTCAAAATTCCCCTAGTGCAAGCGCTTCATGGATGAGGTACTGTGTGATGTTTCTCCTCTTGACATATATGATGTATTATTAGGCCAACAATACTTGTGGAAAAATCATTATGTTTATGATTCTAGGCCTCGTTCTGTTATTATTACTTTGGGAAATAAGTTGTACATGATACTGGAGGTATACCTCCTTCTGCCATCTCTTCAAGTACTGGAAATCAATGCATTAATATTATTTCCCAACCCAGTAAATTATTTTTCATTACGATTCGCCCATAGGGAAAGAAGAATATTGTAGCTGCAGCCTCTAAACAGGGCTCCCTTGCATGATAGCAACATATGGAAAAAGATGTCGAGAAATACAAGGACATTTTCTCCTCACCCAGAGAGGTTCATCTACATTTTCAAGTCAAGCACTCCATTGATCTTACCCCAAGTGTGTCATTTCCTGATGTTGACATACCTCATGAGACCACACAGGAAGAATCCACACATGTACTCTCTGAGGCTAATAAAGTAACCAAATTTATTAAACGCATCCAATATGCCCACCAGCAGGTCCACGAAATCTTGGAGAAATCCAATGCCAAGCACAAGCAGCGACAAGATCAACATCGGGTGCCACACAAGTTCCAGGTGGGCGACAAAGTTTTGTTACATTTGCAAAAGGAACGCCTCTCCATATCCCACCGCTAGCTACACCAAGTCTGATATGGTATATACACCATCACCAAGGTTATCGAAGACAATTCTTTTGAGCTTAACACTCCCCCAGTCCTTGGACTGCACCCGATGTTCAACGTGGATCGCCTTCGACCAAAATTTCTGCTATTACTAGACACATACAACATTGCAGAACAACTCACCCCGACAGAGTTAAATCCATACTCCATGGAACAGGTTGCAACTGATCAAATCATGGACACTGTTATTCGGATAAATCCTTCTTACAGACAAGAACGATCTCCCTAATATCCTAAGGATATCTATAAACAAACAACCAAATGCAAACCATTTTCTCTATATCATTTGTGATTCATAATTATTAATAAAAAAGTACGAGTACATGCCCCTACCTGAAGTCCAATGCTTGCTGAAATATTCTATCCAGTCTCTCCAAAATTGGTCACTTCAACATATGAAACCTACAATCAAAGACAGATAAAAGGATTAAAAGCACCTGCAAGATATAATAATTGAGAAAACACTAATCTATCTCAGTGATCAAGGAATCTAATAATTGAATTACTCAAATAGATACAAGAACAATTCAATGAGAAAATGGAATCCATTTGTATTAACTTGTATAATAACAAGTAACCTTACAACCTGTCGCCTAATGTTATACAGGTTCTTCTGGGGTCCTGAACAATCGTTCCTCCTTCAGATTGAAAAGACTTCCTCTCTCTGGACTAGCATGAAGTTATGGACATGAGTGTGTGATAATTCTCATATAAAAAATGGCTAGTATATAGAGTATGCTCTCTTTAAGAATTTCTTCAGCAATTACCACATGTGTGTCTACCCTTGAGACTGAAACATGAGCTCAATTTATAGGGAAATGGAGGTAGTTTCAATTCCATGAAGAGGGGGATGGATTCCTCTCATGAATGTATTTGAGTTTCATATACCAAGGGATAAAATCCATGAGTGAAAGGATAGAGCTCCATGAGTGGAGGGATAAAGCTCCAACTGATCGTGCCTCTAGAAACCTCTAGTTGGGAGAATATTCCTCCAACTGGTCTTCTAGAACTTAATTTTTCCTTTATTTGACTATTTATGGGGGTCCGTAGGTTTTATAAGAAAAACGTGTCAGACTTTTTAGGGTTTTAATGAGCTTTTCTCCAATTCCAAGACTTGGTTTAGGGACATTAGGGTTTTTGACCTCTAAGGAAGCATAATATAGGTAGTAATGAACCTATATAAACAGTCAAATGTCATGGTGACAAAATAACGTGTAACAGATTGCCCCCTAAAGTACGAAGTCTGAGGTAGTTCTGAAGAGTGAAGTGATTTATCTTTCCGAGGATTATATTGCGGACACACCGGTCAAAAACTTGTAAAAATATTCAATGCAAACATATATATGTATATCATCGCTGAGGTAGGCATTTTCATACTCAGATCAAAACTAACTAAATGTTCTGGTTCAGAAATGATTTTAAAATTACATCAAAAGTAGACATAGCATGGACACAACCATTTGTCATAAGTATTCAATTGTATCATGAACAATAAAACTCATCACAGCCTGGATGGTAGAAACTAGATCCAGGGTCTTGATTTCTGCTTCCCGAACTAGTACGATTCTATCCATGCGATTGATTGTGTTGAACTCGAACATGGTAGAAACCACTTGATTAGCAGTCAATTATGTGAATTGTTAACTAGTGTGAGAGAAACCACCAATAATTACAATGGCTCTCAAAGTACTCAGTACAATCCACGAAATGTGAATGAATGATTTGCAGTCGAACACTTCACAGAATCATTCGATCAAAGGTCAATGATGCAACCTGTCATCGAAGGTGAAAAACTTGTCATTAGGGCATGTAGATCCCAAGGTACTGATAGGATTCTATATCAAATTTCTAGATGATGAGTTGTCATCGATAGAAAGTGACCCATCACAAGAAATCCCATGACACGAAACCATTAGAACAAGTTTTGAAGAAATATTTAGCAAGGACTGACTCAGGGATGGTCAATGCGAATGGAGACAAATGTTTGCAATGAATGGTTTATTTGAACTATCTCTTGAACACATAATGACACTATAGAGGGTTTGGTGAAAATTGCCCTAAATCTAATACCCACAAAATCGGTGTTTTTTAGTTTTAGGGAGTCAGAAGAAAAACATAAGAAAACTCTGTGGTAGTTATTTTTCGTAAATTTAGTCTCTCAAGCTCGAAAAAGGATAAAATAATATAGGAGAGAACTCTATTGACCATGATTAGTCAACATATACCTTTTTCGTAAATAGTCCATTTCAGTCTGGAAAAGGGGTAAACTTATACTGAAAGGACGACTGTTCATTTCCTTTAACGAGTTTGAATAGACAAGTACTCGGCGATATTTTCATGTTTAGAGAGTCTGAAAAGGGTTTAAAAGAGAACTCCATAGTTTCTCTTTTTTGTAATTTTCAAGAGCCCGAAAAAGTGATAAAAGTGTACTCATCATCAAAATAATTCTTTTCGACGGAAAAATCTATATTCTGCATAAAAACTCGAAATATTAAACATACATGTTTCCAATAAGTAAAAACATCAAAAATTTACTTTTTAAAGTGGAAAATAAATAAAATATAATATTTTATTCATAAAAACTTATAAAAATGAGTTTAAAAAAGTTATTTTTACCTTTTGTATTCAGAGTTGTAAATTGAGAGCTTTTGGCAAAAAGTTTCCGGAGTCGATAACGGGAGAACCGACCGCTTAAATCGAGATTCGTCAGAACCAGGTAATGCACAACACTATTCTCTTCATTTCTATTTGATTAAAATCTCTTTTTTAGCTTTAAGTTCATTTTTTGAGGAGAAATTATGTTTAAAATTTCGCTCTCAGAGGTTCGCGGGTCATACATGCGTTACCTGCGGACCCCGATAATTTTCTTAAAGGAAAATTATCAAGCTACCGCGGTTTTTGTGTGGAGAGTGTGTGCACGTACACACGGTCTCTGCATAAAAACTGCAGAGGTGTCATGAACGGTTGAAAAATAATAAATTCTCTCTAAAATGGTTAAATTTTCCCACTCTAGATGTTTCTAACCTTCAAATGCGTCCATTTGCAGACTATTTCACCATGCTAGAGTGGAGGGAACGTGAGCATGAAGGTACAGATGATGCAGCTATGAATGATCCAACCACAATGCGTGCGCTTAGAAATTGTGGTTTGTATAAATTCTGGGAAATTCAAGGCATGAGGGCACAGGTGGAACTGATGACATGGTTAGTGAACAAGTGGGAAGTTCAAGATTAGTGCTTTATCATTGGCAATCATCGGCTCGAAATTGAGGTCGAAGATATTTATTTTCTCACTGGATTGTCCAAAAGAGGAGAAAATATTTCTTTGTTTGGAGCTAGGCAGGGTGACCTACCCATTGCTAGTTACAAACAAGATTTTTGCAATGATGCAGTAGATCCAAAGGATAATCGCATAGACATAAAGACTATCCTGCGACTTGATCTTAAAGTTATTGCATTCATAGTAACCAGTTTGTGTGGGATTTTAGCTGCACATGTAGCCACAAAATCACAAATGCAGACTGCGGTGGAGTGTTTCAGAGGAACCATTTTCAACTGGTGTGAAGGGGTATTAGCCAACATGAAAGGCCAACTGACGAGAGAAAAAAATGCAAAGTTAAAAAACTTTGAGTATGGTGCCATCCTGATTTATTTTTCTTTGGAGAGAATTCCTTTTCTCACCCCTCAGCTTATTCTTGTAGATCGTGGTGAACTTAGATAACCTCGTATGTTACGTTGGGTTTCACTAATGGCCTTCCATGGTGGAGACGGTAGTGTGGTGGTTCAGTTTACTATGACATATTTTATGTGGTTGCAGAATAAAATCTTCACAATTGAAAATTTCCCTTATGCGGGTATATATTTTAGAGGTGATCTCGAGATATCCTTACCTCCAGGGGCACAGTGGGACGAATCAGGTAAACAATCATTTTAATGTTTTTTAACTCTACTTTTTATTTGTTTTTAATCGTCCAATACTGATAACAAGATTTTAAATGCAAATGTTGGTCCACGACGGCCAGCTACACTCAGCTGCTTTGAAAGGCAGCAAGCAAAGTCTATAGTATAGCCACAGGATCAGGCAACAGAGATCCTAATTGATATGGAACACAACCTGGAGAGGTTGACTATAGATATTCCTGAGACACTGACATATGGAATTCCTCTCTGTCTTCAGAGACATGTTACAGGTATACGAGGACAGTTTAGGAGATTCTTGTGCAAGGTAGCGCATGTTATAGTCTACTATCATGATCATCACCATGGATAGTGGATGATCATCGTGGATGGACATATTTTGTTTTTTGTATCAATATCTTTCAAATCATAAGGTGTTTTAGACCTACGATCACAAACGATGTAATATTTTTTAAATAAAACTCTAATCTATGATATTACCACGTTCTCTGACTATCTTGTTCAATATGTATCGAATATTGTTTTGGTTTACTGTTTTAACATTGCAAATGTCTATTTAGAACACGATTAGCTAATGCATCAACCAATGTGTTTAAATTTCTTGAAATGTGTTGATATTCAATGTAATCAAATTGTCTTTCCAAGAGACGAACCTTCAAAAATAATCTCAATAACACTGGATTTTTAATTGCGTACACTCTATTTAAATGTAATACAATGAGTTCTGAATCTAACCTAATGATCAAACGTCGAATACCAAATGAAATGGCATCTGATAATAACTCAATGACTGCACTATATTCTACAATATTATTTGTTCTTTGACCAAGGCTTATCCCATGCATAGAAACTAACTCATCAGTGGGTGAATAGATAACCCAAGCTGCGGAAGAAATATTTTGTATATACTACGAAAAACACCATCAGCAGAACCAATGTACATTTGAATGGATGTCGACATCTGCAATATCAAGAGTAATCAAGGTAAGCAGTGATAGTAGTAAAAATAGATTTAAACTAGGGACACTTATCTAATCTAAGCCACACTAACTAGAAAAATAACTAATATACAAGTGAGATCTTCACAAGAGAATCAAGCACAATATCTCTTGAGATAAAGACCATTTCTGGGCTTATCTAAAGATACCCCATCATAATCAGTCAATTCATAGGCCCCTTTGGCAAGCACTCGCTTGAAAATGTAAGTACCATGCCACATTGGTTCAAATTTCCCAGCTCCTAGCTTATCGTTAGCTAGATCATATACTAAGACTAGGTCACCTTCTGAAAAACACGAGGTGTAACACTTCGATCATACTAAGCTTTCACATGTTTTTTATGAGCCTCGGCAGCTAATGCACCGGTTTTCCGAGTTTCATATAATTGTGTTAAGTACAAAAAGCATTTTTCCTCTTCAGAGGTAGCTAGTAGTAACTCTATGGCTAATTGGAGTGACGGTATTTCGCATTCAATGTGTAACATAGCTTCTAAACTGTAAACCAATTGAAAAGGAGTGAACCTTGTAACAGTTTTTTCTGAGGTTCGGTATGCCCATAGTGTCGAAAAAAACATGGTATGCCAATTCGATTTGTGAATTCCGATAATCCATTTGATCATGGTGGTTAAAACTTTATTAACGGATTCAACCTAACCATTATCCTATGGGTAATATGGATTAGAGTTATCATGGCGCAGGCCAAGTTGATCAGAAAGTTTAGTCATCATTTTATTTCGAAAATGACTTCCATGGTTAGTGATAATAGCTTGGGGTACTCCTAAATGAGCAATCACATGATTGAATATGAACATGTCTATAGTTTTTCTATCTGCCACGAATGTAGGCATCGCCTCAGCTCATTTGGTAAAATAATCTACAGTGAGAATAATATAACCATGCCCCCCGGCCGAGTGAGGGTTATATGTAATGAAATCAATGCCCCATTTCACAAAAGGACCGCCAACAACTATGGGGTGAAGAGGAGCTGGTGGTGCACACATCTTTCGATCAAATATTTGACAATTGTGGCATTTTCAGACTGCAAGAATGAAATCTTTGAATAATTATGGCCAAAAATAGCCAGTGTGAAATATCTTTTGGGTTTGGAATACCCAGACATATGACCACCACACGCTCCAGAGTAGCAGTCATTCAAAACCTTTTCAGCCTCTTCATGAGTTATGCAACGTCTAAAAACAAAATCCGCACCATGACGATAACGTGTATCCCCAACAATATTGTATTGCTGAGATTGGTAATAGATCCTCCGTCGATTTGACCGTGAAATCTCAGGTGGAAAGGTTTGGGTTTGAATATAAATGATGATATCTCCATACCATGGATCTAATGTACAGATAAGAAATAGATATATGTTTGCAATGGGATTCTCTACCACAGTTTCCATCTCAGTATTGGGAAAGTCACACATAAGTTCTGCAAACACTAGTGATTTCTTTGATTTAGATTTTTCGAATTACAAATCAAACACTTGTAGGATAACAATCCATTTAGAGTATTTGAACCCAAGTAATTTTTTTTTCAAAATATACATCATTGGGTTGCAATTAGAAATCACAGTTGTCTTTCGTAACAATATGTAATGATAAAATCTTTGGACAGCTTGAACTGCTGCCAAGGCCAATTTCTCCACATGTGAATATTTAATTTTGGTTGGATTCAAATTCTGACTTATATAGTAAATCACATGTTCATTTTGAAATTCATCCTCTTGAACTAAAACCATTCCAATGCTGGAATCAGAGGCTACTAGGTATAAAAATTAGTCCTGGTTGTAATTGGGTGGATGCAATAATGGTGCATGGGTTAACATGTGTTTTAGAGCATCAAAACATCGATCAACAATCTCATCCCAAATAAAAGGAACATTCTGTTTCAATAACCTGGTAAAACCTTTTGTTAACTCAACATAGTTCAGGATAAGAGTATGCAGAAAGTTTGCTTTCCCTTGTAAACTTTGGAGTTGGCGAAGTGTGGAAGGAGGAGGTAAATTTATGATGGCCTCAACCTTCGAGGGGTCGACACGAATGTCTACTTTGGAAACAATGAATCCCATTAGTCGTCCCGATTGAACACAAAAAACACACTTGTGCGGATTCAAACGAATCTTATAATGCCTACATCTCATAAAAATTGCTCGTAAGTGAGTAGGATGATCATCCCTGTGCAATGAGTGTGTTTAATGTCATGAAAATCGTAAGATATTGCCCTTTGAAAAGTTGCACCAGCATTCTTTAATTTGAAAGGCAGTTTACAATAAGCAAATGTTCCCCAAGGACAAATGAACGTTGTTTTTGGTTAATCAGCAGGGAGTATGTTTATTTGATTATATCCGAAAAATCAGTCCATAAATGAAAACATTTCATTTCCAGCACAATCATCAATGATTTGGTTGATATGGGGGGTAGGATAATTGTCCTTTGGACAGGCTTTATTAATATCCCTATAATCGATTCATACTCATATAGTCCCTTGTTTTTTGGTAACGGAAACTATATTAGATACCCAATCTGTTAAAGGGATCGGATAAATAAATCTTGCTCATAATAGCTTTTCAACTTCAGCTTTAATAGAAGTATCTTTTCGTGGATGTATCGGACGTAATCGTTGTCTAATAGGCTTTACATCCGGGTATGTATTTATTTCATTAATGACAATTTTTGGATCAATTCCTAGCATCTCTTCACAAGACCAGGCAAATATGTCACGGAATTCTTGAAATAGGGTTTTATAAGTATTGATTTCATCCATTGTACAAGAATAACCTATATGAATGTTTTCAAAAACTCCAAGTTTAACTAATATGTCAATAGGAACAGTTGTAGAAATGTTTCCCAAATTAATCTCAGAATCTGAATTTGTAATCGATATTGGATTTTGTGTTTCCTTGACATAATCAATTGTAAAAATAGACGAAAAATCATTTTCAAACCTATCAAGTTCAGGTAAAAACAAAGATCTATGATGTAGATCATCCCAAGGTTCATCCATAGACAAAAATTCACAAATACTTTCATCAGTATGAAACACTTGTTGAAAAGGATCAAAAATAGATGTCAAGGCTAAGCTTGATAGTGAAGAATATTCTTCAGTGACCACAGTCATTGGATCAGGATTAGTTGAAGATGTGTTAGAAAATGACTATACTGTTGCATATGATATCTCAAAAGGACTCAAAGGCATCTCGCCACTGAAAGAATCCATTTCCAACTCTGAAGGCAATATCCAAGGATCATCAAATGGAATAGTGCTGGATGAAATCATATTGATGTTAGCAATAGTACATGGTACGTTGGGTGGAGGCATAGAAAAATCTCCCATCAAAGCAAAGTCCTTTACCAAACCTACTCCAACACCTTCATTGGGAATAGTCGATTTTCCAACATGTTGGATACTATCTGTAGAAGCTGGGTCTGATGAATAATATGACAGCTGATCAATTTTCACAATATTTCCTTTATGTGGAAAAATTATTAATCGAAATAAATATGAAATGACAACATTCATAGCATAAGACCAACTTCGACCGAAAATAAGGTTGTAATCCAAAGGGGCATCAACTACTTCCACATCTAGAGTAATAGTTTTACCTTCGACTTCTATAGGTAGATCTTGTAAAATTCCAAATGGATGGAATCAGAATCCATCAAACTCTTTAAGGATTGTCGGAGATTGGTTAAGTGTCGGAGAACCAAAAATTTTCCAATATTTTAATGACATTATGCACGTAGATGCCCCCTCATCAATTACAGTACGAAAAATTCATCTGTTTTTTACTAATACCGGAATCTAAAAAGCCATCTGATGAGGGAGTCTTGGCGTAAAATTTTCTAAATTGAAGACCATGAGGTTAGAATCCTAAGGATCTATAGCTCCAATAGCTGATAAAATTAATTTCATTTGTGCTGCACATGATTGCAGCACTTCTAAGGCCAACATTGATGAAGGGGAAATCACCAAGTCTTCAACAATGTTGTAGTTCTGAGCAGCTCTCGCATGTGGATTGAAAGCTAATTTCTGAAGTACAACTTTAGCAGGAATTTTAATTACTAGATCGGGATTAGGTTTCTCGATATGAAGTCGATCAGAAATCGAAGGAGATGTCGCTGGTGTTGAATTAGAATTTTCTACTTCTCTACCGATAATAGGATTTTACTTCCATAGTCTTGTGATCATGTCGCAACCATAACTTTAGACATCATTAAAATATATGCTGATGAAGGTGAAGAAGATCATATCATTTTGATACCTTGAGTATGAAAAGGATCCTTCAAGATAGAGGGTGTGGACGAACCTTTGACAAATTTAGAGACCTCAAATCGATGCGAGCACTCTTTAGTAAAGTGATCCTCGTCATAGATAAGACAAGGATAACGAGGTTTTCTCTTATCATCAGATGGTTCAGTTTTTTCGGTTTTCTCTTTGGGAGACGAAGTATGTTTTCTTTTATTCTTACCTTTATTCTTATTACTGGTTTTGGATTTAGCTCTAGATGAATCTACAACATGAATGTCGGCAGAAGTTTCAAGGGAAGAATCTCCTTTCAGTGAATCAGGTAAAGTTATTATAGGAAAAGTTGTTTTTGAGGACTTCTTCTTATTTTATTTGTGTGAACTAAACCAATTACACCATCTGCAGCATGAGACCCTGAAGGAGTTGCAGTTATTTGACTAGGACGTGGTAAATCAGGAATTTTTTCGTACAAAGTACCAGACTGTGTATATATGAGGTCTAAGTACTGAGCTTGAGCAATGACCTGTTCCTTAGTAACAACTCCTCCCTTAGCCACATCTTCGGTGATATTTGGAAGTAATGATTTTATGAACCATTCTGCCAAGATCTGATCCGAAATAGAAACTTTCACCAAACGTCTTCTACGTCTCCATTCATGTATGTGATCAGATATGTACATAGATTTATATTGTTTTAATGAAGTCAATAATTTTGTGCCATTGTCATATCTGACTGGAAACTGAAAATTTGTTAAGAAAGCAGTTGTTAAAGCATTGAAATTGTTGAAAGAGCCACGTGGTAGTTCAATGTACCATTTTGCAGCTAAACCAATTAGTGTTCTATGAAACAGTCGTAATCGAATAGAATCATCAATCAAAGAGTTGGATGCACACTAGAGGTGGTAAGTCATGACATGGTTTGAGGGTTCCTCTCCTGATTTCCCTTCAAATTTAGGGATGTCATTGGGAAATTTATTTTTCATTGGTGGCCAATACAGAAGATAATATATTGGATCATTCGTTAGGCATGAAAAATCTGGTAAATCCAAAGTTGCAATGAATGGAAACCAGCATTTAGGGTCCTACTGAGAAAATTTATAACCTTGCGGAACTATACCAGTACCAAGAGGAGGATATCCAGGATACCCTAGAATAGCCTGTGCATTTTGGATTGGAATACCTCCCAGAAAACCAGGATTAGCCGGACCATATTGGGGTTGAGCAGGTATCTGATATGTGTAACTAGGGTACGGTTGATGTTGGTATACTGAATTTTTTGCTACTAGCCATATTGATTCTGCCCTTGATATGGTTGATAAAAAAACTGTGGTTGGCTTGTTACAATTGTACTTGTACTGGGTGATCCCATAAGCATCTTAACAGTAGTTTGTACTATGGGTCCAGGTTGCGGTGCAGAAACTACAGGGATTTTTTGTGATACTTGAGGGGCTATAGAAATAGGGGCTCCAGAAACTCCAAGAATAGGTGTGTTAGCTTGAAAATAAGTTGGTGCAGTAGTTTGAGGTGGATTTCTAGGTGTACTTGGACCAGGATAATGAACTGTACCAGATGCAGGTACTTGAATCGTAGGTTGAACAAGTTGGACAGGTTGGACAGATTACTGGATTTGACTGTAACCAATTGGCTGACCAGGTTGATAATAGGGTACTTTCACATTAGGCTACAAATTATGTTAAACTTGGGATGGATCCCACACCGCATTTACTCCAGAATATGGATGTCCCATTGAAGGTTGTGTTGCATAAGATGGACCATAACCAGGTTGATAATTTGGAACATATGTTTGATAATTAGCTAGATAATTCCCACCTCCTGGAAAAAATTGTTGTTCCAAGTAGAATTGTGGCCCTAAAGGAGGTTGTTGTCCCTGGAAAGACAGTTGCCCTGGTGTAGGGAACTATCCTTGAAGAGGTTGCGGACCCTAAACTGAAAACTGTCCTTGAGGTATGCATTGACCTTGAGGTATGTACTATCCTTGAGGTATGTACTGTCCTTGAGGTTGATATTGTACTTGAGGTACGTATTGTCCTTGAGGCTACCCCCAGGCAGTAAATTACTACTTTGAGGTTGCCCCCCAGGCGGTAAATTACTACCTTGAGGGTCAGGGTTAGGAATGTTTCCAAACATCATGTAAATGTGTTCTGCACTCAAATTTTTGGTATGTTATTCATTTGGACCAGATGAGTGTATATGTTTTTCGGGAGAAGGAGATACTCCTGAGAAAGTACCTGAAAGCAACTGGTATCCTTCAGGAACGGATAGACCACCATAAAAATATGATTCTAGTGATGAAGAAAACATGGATGACTCACCATACATGTTTAATGGAGGTCTGTAACCTCTTGGTATGGAGTAAAAAGGAATTCGGGGTGGTGAATAGTTTAGACCAGTACTGTATAGAAATTTTATGAACTAAGAATACCAAGGATATTGTTTGAAAGGGTTATAGTAAATCGATTCACTTAGCCTAAGATCTAAAGTGTCCTCATGTGAATGAAGAACAACTTCTTCTTCAGTGTTAGTAACTTGTTCAATATTAATAAAACCAGGAGGAAGATTTTTAGTGATACGATAATTCGCTCTAGGTGAATCAAGACGATGAGGGGTTGGAGTAATGAACTCAAAATCAGGCTCATACATAGCAGGTTCAGTTTCTGGTTCAGAAATGTCAGGTTCAATAAGTGATAATTCACTAGTTGTAGAAACAAGTTCAGCTAGTTCAAAAATTGAAACTCTTCTTGGAGTACTCTCTATTGTTTGAGTTTGATCTACTTCGTATTCAGGATGAATAATTATTTATGTTTCTTCGTGTTTAGTAGATCCAGCCACTAATTTTTTTCCTTTCATAGATTTAAGTTTTTATAACTAGCTTGGTGTGTACTCGGGGGGTTTCCCCTACATTCTACATGATTGTCTAGGTAACTCAGCTACGATTAAAGGTTTTAACACACAAAATCAAAGAAAATTTCAAAAAAATGTCCTAAATTCCTTAAGAAAACAATCAAATTGATCACAAAAAAATCTAAGAGAGAAATCCACACACAAACATTAGATTCCCACACTAAAAACACTAGTTGGTGATGAAATCCAACATCGTAGAATTTTAATGTCGAAATGGCAGTTGGAATAGTTACCCCAGCAACCTTCTTAATGAAATAGTCTGGTGCATGTTTCTCCATTTAAACCATCTCGAAGTGAAGAGAACCCTCTGGAAATTCCAAGTGATTCTAGTCGATGTTTGCTCCAGGTATGGTGGGACCTTCCCTCCACCGTCACCTTGTGAAATAATCCTAAATTTTATAGCCACTAAGGTCACCAACAGGAACAAATATAACTGGGGAAACAACCTACGATTTGATATACACACAAGGGCAGAGTAACTAGATCAATCCCCTTGAAAGCTCCTTGAGATAATCCAAGGTTTACCAACAAGTGACCCCAGGCTCCTCGACAATGGTCTATCCGAGGTTTACCATTTTTAATACGTGCACATCTCCTATCTTTCCCAATGAGATAGGTATGATTACCTCACTAGTTCGGACATGATCTCGTGCTTGACTCTTTTACGAAGAGCTTCCCAGAGCATGGATGCTACAATTGGATTTTTCCTACCTCAATATTGCTACTTGTTTGTTTAAACTGTCTTGGATGTTAATTACAACCTGTTCTAAGACACTAGCCAAAGCTATTTTGGTGGAAAAGAGCCCTAGAAATGTAAAAAAATATCTAGATTAATTTTAATTAAAGCTTTTTTTTTAATTTGGTTGTTTCTTAAGACAGAAGGTATGGAAGTTAAACTTCAATGATGTTTTAATGACCCGACTCAAAAATAAGCTAAATGCATCTATATTGAAAATGCGACTCTTTTCTTTTCAATGAAACCTATTTAAAGGAAAGATTTGAGAGATTTAGATAACTTTCAAAGCACCAATTCTTTCTCTTATAAACAAAAATCTTTGAAAAGAAGACAATTACTTTGAGAACTCAATTTCATACGATGATCAATTACTCGTTCAAAATGAAATCCTTTATCAATTAGATCAGAAACTACAAATATTTTAACAAACTATTTCCAAAAAGAAGACCTTATCGAAAACTCCTAAAAACATAAAATTCAAAACCAAAAGAAAACACTAATGTTGAATTCTATCTAGAAATTTTTGAGGATGTTTTTCTTAGTTTGTGATCGAACCAAGAATAATTTCTTCTTATCTCAGCAAAAATAAAAACATCCAACAAATGGTTTAATGTGAAATTTAGGCCTTATCGAGCTCTTCTAAATTTGCAAATGAAAATAAAATTCAATTTTCATCAAAGCAAGGTTTGCAACAAGTTCAATGGCTCAATAAGAAAACAACATAATACCAGTCAGTTAGGGTATACGAAGGTTTCTGATATAGAGCAGCATGAAACTAGGGCAAACTTTCAGTCATAAAATGCAAATCAGATGAAAAACCACTTAGACACAAAAATTGTTGAAAGAAATTCACACATAAGACTTTGACAGTCAAGACAAGCTGGGGTAAAAATAGAGAATCTGGTAATCTGGCTCTTGAAAAGAGAATTCTTAATTTTTCAAAAAATTTCCACAAGTCCAAAGATTTCAATGAAGAACAGTGTGGTACCACACTGTCTTTAAAAAAAAATGTGGAGGCTAGGAAAAACACAGAAAAAAATAAAAATTCAGAATTACTTTTCAGGGATTCTGGTAAGTTATCTACCCAACCCAGTTTTAGACTAATCAAAATCAGAAATTTTTTTAAAAGTCAAACTGAAAAACAAAAAGGAAAACTAGGTTCATTTCCCCGTGGAGTTGCCATTTTGTTATGTGGATAAATCCTTATTGCGGACAAGAACGGTCTCCCTAGTATCCTAAGGATATCTAGAAACAAAAAACCAAATGCAAACCATCTTCTCTAGATCATTTGTGATTTATAATTATTAATAACAAAGTACAACGACGTGCCCCTACCTGAAGTCCAACGCTTGCTGAAATCTTCTATCCAGTCACTCCAAAAGAGGTCACTTCAGCATATGAAACCTGCAATCAAAGACAGATAAAAGGATTAACAACACCTACAAGATATAATAATCGAGAAAACACTAATCTATCTCAGTGATAAAGGAATCTAAGAATTGAATTACTCAAATAGATACAAGAACAATTCAATGAGAAAATGGAATCCATTGGTATTAACTTGTATAATAACAAGTAACCTTACAACTTGTCGCCTTGATGTTATACAAGTTCTTCTGTGGTCCTGAACAACCGTTCCTCCTTCAGATTGACAAGCCTTCCTCTCTCTATACAAGCATGAAGTTATGGACATGAGTGTGTGATCATTCTCATATAAAAAATGGCTAGTATAGAGAGTATGTTCTCTTTAAGAATTTCTTTAGCAATTACCACATGTGTGTCTACCCTTGATACTGAAACATGAGCTCAATATATAGGTAAATGGAGGTAGTTTCAGTTCTGTGAAGAGGGGGATGGATTCTTCTCATTAAGGGATTTGAGTTCCATAAACTAAGGGATAAAATCCATGAGTGAAGGGATAAATCTCGAACTGATCGCGCCTCTAGAAGCCTCCAGTTGGGAGAATATTCATCCAGCTCGTCTTCTAGAACTTATTTTTTCCTTTATCTGACTGTTTACGGGGGTCCGCAGGTTTTATAAGCAAAATGTGTGGGATGTGCAGCAGGATATAGAGCAAATATCTGTGGATCCGCAAGAAAGAGCTAGGAAAAGTGCAGAGTTATACTTTTTAGGGTTTTAATGAGCTTTTCTCCAATTCCAAGACTTGGTTTAGGGAAATTAGGGTTTTTGACCTCTAAGGAAGCATAATATAGGTAGTTATGAACCTATATAGACATTAAAATTTCATGGTAACAAAATAACGTGTAACAAACACACAGCTCAAAAGCACTCACTAACAGAAGATCCAATTGTATCGGGTTATCAAAGCTGGCCAACTCCTGCACATATGGAAGTGGCTCACCAGGGGCTAATTTCAGTAGAAGTTCCCCCATCTCATGGAGGCACTCAATGCAATGGAGACCATTAATTCCTAAGGGGGGAGGAATGATCCAAGTGGATATTGATGGCCACCTACCTATTCCACCTAGCCAGTTTCATGAATTTTATTATTTACTATTTTTAGTATTTTTTCGAGTCCTAAACTTCTGGAGTCATTTGAAGGCCTCAAAAAATGTTTCTTAGGTATGACTCCTCTAGTGATTTCTAATAATTTACACCAATAGTTGTATTCCTCATAGATATATTTCCAACGAGGTATCATACGCATCAAACGAAGATAATATGACCAAGTTACGATCCCGAGAAATTATATGCCCAACTAACACCAGCGGGGCCCATAAACTCTTAGTATTACATCTCCTTAGGTTAGGGTTTTGGTTGTTTAGGGTTTTATCTTATTGTTCAATAATAAAAAGTCCCTTGAGCCTCATTATAACATAGTTCATAGGCATGTAGCCGCTAGATCTCTTCTCATATATAAGCTACCATTGTGCAAGCTAGTTTATTTTCCATTTCTATATAGGAATTTTCAGTATTATAAATTAATCAAATGAAGTGTTATTCATCTTGCATCTTTGTTTTTATGTTTATTTTTGTATTTTATTGCTTTCATGCAGAAATTTGGATCAGTGGTATCATAGGGGTATGCTCTTTCTCGATCTTTCTTTTCATGTCCCCAACGAGGTCGGGGTATAAGGATTTAGGGCTCGATCTGGTTGAACCTTTGCAATATCAGCCTCACAAACCCTGGCGCCCTCCCATGGCGAAAGAAAAGAAATGCGAGTGAGAAGGATATCCTATCAAAATATTTCTTGGGGAGGCCCTTGAGAAACAAAGGAACGCGATGATGGATAATTTTTCGAATATGTTTCAACGAGTACCCACCCGCAATGCATCTTCATCCAGCTGCCACTCCTTTCAAGGTACAAGTCAATTTCAACATTCCTATATTTGAAGTCCAGATAGATACAAATGTCATATATAGATGGTTGTATTTGCTGGAAGGGTATTTCTCGGTCTACGATTTCTCCGACTAAGAAAATATTACTTTTTCACTCCTCAAAGGCACCGCCCATGTCAAAGATAGGTGGGAAACCCGCTGTGAGAAAAAGGATGAGAGGGAAACCTCTTTGTTCTCGACTGCACCCACTTGGAATTGTTTCTGAGACAGCATCAAGAAGCAATATTACCCTGTGGGGAGCTATGAGTACAAGTACATCCAATGGAACAAATTGCGGCAGCAAAGGGATTAAGATGTGCACAAGCTGACGAATTTGTTCCATACGCTGTGCAAATTTGGGTATTAAATATTGATAGAAACATTTGGTTCTCAAGTACAGGATATTTTTGCACATATAGATTCAGGATAAAATGGAGTTCCTCGACATACCTCGCTTGGAATGACATTCTAATATGCCTCCAAGGTCAAGAAAAAATTTGAGCAGAAGAAGCAATACTTTGGATTCGTGAATCTGAAGCCAGGGAAAGGAGCCCTTGAACCACAAAACAAGGGGAAAATTCAAATCGGGGCAACTCAGAACAACACCACAAAGCCAAATAAGCACATGGGTAATTGATGTGAATTTCATAATAGCTCAACTCACAACACAAGCGAATGTCGAGCCAAACAGTCGCTGGTGGCCGAACTAAAGGCATATGAATCAAATGCATGTTCTGATTCTGAGTCAAAACTAGACAAGAGGAATGAAAATGGGAAGTATATCATTGATGCAGAGCCTAGTTCCACCGTTTCCATGACCAATATCCAGAGGGTGGAGCTCAAGGATCTAGAGGAGGGGGATTCCTAATCCATTCCCATATGTGGGTGAAGGGTTCTCGACTGCAATTCCTTGTCGATAGCAGAAGCCAAAAGAACCTCATTTCAGCAGAGGTCATGAAGTGCCTCAGCCTACCAACCACAACACACCCGCAGTCGTATACCATTGGGTGGCTTTACAAAGGAATAGATCTCCGTGTCTTCCAACAGTGACACCTTCCGTACACCATCAAGCCCTTCACAGATGAGGTATTGTGTGATGTTGCTCCTCTTGATGTGTCTGATGTATTATTAAGCCAATAACACTTATGTAAGTGACATGTTTTCCATGATTCTAGGCCTCATTCTATTATTATTACTTTGGGAAATAAGTTGTACAAGATACCGAAAGTAGTAAATCCTTCCGCCATCTCTTTGAGTACTACAAAGCAATGCAGTAAGATTTTTTCCCAAACCAATAAATTTGTTTTCATTACAATTCACCCACATGGCAAGAAGAATATTGTGGCCAGAGCCTCCAAATAGGGATCCCAATGCGACAGTAGTTGATGGACAAAGAAATGGAGAAATACAATGACATTTTCTCCTCACCCATAGAGGTTCCTCTACACTTTCAGGTTAAGCATTCCATTGATCTAACCCCATGCACATTGCTTCCTGATGTTGCCATACCTCATGCAACCACATAGAGAGAATCCACACATGTATTATTTGAGGATGATAAAGTAACCATATTTATTGAACGCATCCATCATGCCAGCTAGTAGGTCCATGGCATCTTGGATAAATCCAATGCCAAGCAAAATCAGTGACATGATCAACATTGGGTGCCACATAAGTTCCAATTTGGTGACAAGGTTTGGTTACATGTGCAGAAGGAACACCTCTCTAGACCCCAAAACAAGTTATGCCCACTCTGATGTGGTCCATAAACCATCACCAAGGCCATGGGAGACAATTATTTTGAGTTTAGCATTCCCCCATTACTTTTCCTACACTGAGTGTTCAATGTGGATCGCCTTCGACCATACTTTTCACCACTACTGGACACATCCAACATTGTAGAACAACTCACCCCGATAGAGTTAAATCCATAATACATCGGGCGAAAACGCGAAGTTGGGAAACACTTTTTGGCATGAGATAGAATTCGGGAGAAATTTTTAATTTCTCGGCCGAGAAAAAAAGTCAAATAAATTTCTCGGCCGAGAGTTTTCAAAACTCTCGTCCGAGAGATTTTAAATATCTCGTATTTTCTCAGAGGAGAGTTTTGAAAACTCTCGGCCGAGAGTTCTGGCCACAAAATTCTCGGCCGCAAACTCTCGGCTGAGAGTTAGAAAAACTCTCGGCCGAGAGTTTTTAACATTCAAAAACTCTCGGTCGAGAGTTTTTCTAACTCTTGGCCGAGAGTTTTATTGCGCAAACTCTCGGCCGAGAGTTTTCCCGCGCGTTTATGGGGTTTAAATTTCTTGGTCGAGAGTTTTAAAAATTTCTCGGCCAAGAGTTTTTCTCGGCCGAGAGTTTCTGGTCAACGAAAAACTCAGAAAACTCTACAGTTTTGAGAAACCTGCAACTTTGGAGGGACAGAACACCTACAAAAACAAAATGTTATATGTCGGACCAAGTACCATTAGATTCGTCTCTAAATCTAGTTTTTGATGATGTGAGATTTATGGAGTTTCATTAAAAAATTCAATTTTTTATTAATTTTTTACTAAATTGTGTCATTGTGGAATTTCATTGTTCGAAAAATTGCACTGAATGAAAATTCAATAACTTTCAAATGAGGACACCAAAAAATTCAAAAAAATCATAGTGCACTTCCTCTCCCTGTCTACTTCGAAAGGGTACTCTCATTTTTCTTATTGACAATCACATTGAAAAGAAAATCAAAGGATAATAAAATGTACTAAAACATCACTGTTTTTTTGTCTTCGTCCATTTCAAAAAATAATAAAAAATAGTGATTTGATCCGAAAATTACCAAAAAATAGTCTGTGCACTATGCAATATATGCAGATTATGATGCTATGGTTTTTTTCCAAAAAATGAATAACCTTCCCTAAAAAAAGTTAAGGATAATAAAGTGACTATTTATGTTTTCCTGAAAATTTCAAGTATATGCAGTTAGTAAACAACAAATTTACCCCTCTATATGTCAATATTTTTTTTTTTAAATATCGGTATGGAGGTAAGACAATTCTCTACAATTCTTGTTTTTATGTCAAAGCATAATTTGCGATAAAAATATGAGTTTAGTGGAGTTGAAGTTGAAAAACATAGAAAATTACAATTTTCAACGTCAAAAAAGGGCAAAAAGTGTTTCCCAACTTCACATTTTCACCCATGGAATAGAATGTGAATGATTGAATCATGGAAACATAGCTTGAAAGCACTCGCCAGCAGAATATCCAATTGTATCAGGTTTTTAAAGTTGGCCAACTCCTGCACCAAGGCAAGTGGCTCACCAGGGGCCAAGTTCAGAAGAATTTCCCCCATCTCATGGAGGAATTCAATGTAATGGGGACCATTGCTTCCTATGGGGGTGAGGAATGATCCAGGTGGATATTTGTTTCCACCTATCTATTCCACCTATTCAGTTTCACCAGTCTTCTTATTTACTATTTTTAGCATTTTTTCAGGTCCTAAACTTCTGGAGCCATTTTTAAGCCCAAAACAATGTTTTTTGGCCATGATTCATCCAAATATTTGTTATATATTGAGTCAAAAGTTGTATCCCTTGGAAATATATTTCCAACGATGTATCATACGCATCAAACGGAGATAATATGACCAAGTTATAACCCCGGGAAGTTGGCTGCCCAACTAACCCCAACAAGGCCCTGTTAGGGTCCAACCCTAACCCATTTATCTATGTAATTAGCCCATAAGGGCCTAGTCTGAGACATATTTAGTTATTTGAGTCAATAAATCCCATAAGTAGTTATCCTCATTAATAATAATTGTAAGTGGTTAACCCACATTCTAGAAAAGGGACCACAATTAGTTATAAACGAGCCTTTGTTAATAAATAAGGTAGTTAACCCATGATTATGTCGAGGACCACGAGTAGTTAGGGTTTTCAATGTCACTAGACTATAAAAACCATTAGATAGAAGGAAAAAATCATTGTGTCGTATTGTAATTCAGCTTTGCTCTGTTGGAGGTTTCCCCCTCGAAGAGGCAAGTGAACATTGTATCTTGTTTCTCTATAATGAAATATCTTTGTCGTTTCTCTATTTTCTGGTGATATCTATATGTCTCAACTATTTATTTTCATTTTTCTTGTATTTTGGCTCATCTAACAGGTCAAGTGCATAAAAATTGGTATCATATCTCTTTCCAGGGCCAGCAGGACCTCTAGTTTTCGCAAAAAAAAAAATTAGGCTAGATATGTGTTCCGGCATCTTTAAACCACGGGATATTTCATTGAGCGCATAATCCTGTGGATTTGGGAAATCATGCATGGGTAACTGCAATAGGTGGTCATTTTTATTTGACTCCCTTGTAACCCCTATGGTTACCCCTTTCAGTAGTACTGCATTAGACATAACTATGCACGAACTTCACTTCCACGTACCCTCGGGTATATAGGAATCCCCCCAGGAAACCTTGAAACCTAACCATAGTTCAGCCTTTGACCATCTTGCTGCTATAGTACAATGAGAACGGCACTTGGGGAGATTACTCGCACGTACAACAAGGTAGTTGGGTAGTATGGCTAAGGGTACGATCGATCCTCCTTAGTTGGTGCCTTGAAATATTGGGTTGAGTAATATTGTTGGACCCTTGCGTATATTGTGATCTGTAGCACCTGACACTCCTTGTGAACATAGTTTCCCCATATATTTGAAGCTCGCTCCTATTCTCTATCCTGCATAGATATACCAGTTTTGATCCGCCGACATCATCCATCTAGCTTTCAGGGTATTCACAGCAGATATTTGGCTTAGAGTACAGTAAGGGTTTTTGCTTCCATTTCCCATATCTGATTCTTTTGGCACAGTTGACAGTAACCAGACATCTAGGTCCAACTAGTCTAGTCCAGGCTTGATTTTCGCAAGAATTTGGTAGTATCAAGATTTTTGGTATTTTGCCACTATAGTATTGATCAGGAGGGAGTAAAACTCCATTCAGAGTACAAAAAAAACACTCAGGATAACAAGTTGATCATAGTGGTACCATTCACTTACTAGCCCACATTTTTCAGGCAATCCCAAATCTAGACTAGTGCATGTACAGAATACTCTTGCAAGTAATGGCTGCAGAGAAGGTGAGCAACAGACTAGACAGCTTCAAGACCCAAATTTCTACACTTTCTGGCCAAATCAAGGACGTTATGTTGATATGGACATCACATAGCAAGGAAGACACACATGGTGAAGCATACAAAGAAGGTGAATACAACCATCACCTTCACTTCCATGGAGGGTCCCACTTTTTGGGTCAACGGGTGACCAAGCTAGAAATGTACAAATTTGATGGCTCGAACTCGGCCGTATGGTTGGCTCAAATGGCACAATACTTCCTCCTTAATAATATCCATGAAGAAGATACTAAACTAAAATTTGGATCACTTTACTTGGAAAAATAAAGATGGTAATGGTGGCAATGGCATCAGAAATGTTACCCACATCCACTCACTTCGAACGTCTTTTCAAAAGACCTTTGTGAGCGTTTTGATCGGGATTCTCATTTCCTTGGATGACTCACTAAGCTCCGACAAATGGGTACTGTCAAGGACTACATAGCTACTTTTGAAATCTTGTCCATTAGAACTGAAGGCTACTCAGATGCATTTTATTTGGAGTGTTTTGTGATTAGCCTTAAGTAAGAAATCCAAACCCATGTCCGGATGCACCACCCCCCGCCTTGGATGAGCGCATGTCAAAAAGCCTTAGAGGTGGAACTTTCCTTACATGCTCAGTCCAATCACCTGAATTTTGTCGTAAAGCCACGTCTTACCCAGGCCATGGGCCCCACCCAAACACTAAAGTTTCAAAAGGTGTCTCTAGAAGAAATGGCCGAACGAAGGAAACAAGGACTCTGTTACTACTGTGATGATAAGTACACCACAAGTCATAGATGCAAGGAACCAAAATTCTTCCAAATTGATGCCACTGAAAACAGTACACTAGAGGAATCCCCCAATCATGACATGGATGAGGAAGAAGCAAGTGACACTCAAATAGAACTAGACTAGGATCTTGCAGCTTCGCCAGATGAGCCAGCTATATCACTACATGCCTTGGCTAGAATTCCTTCACCCCAAACTCTTAAAATATGCGGCTTCATTAAACATAGGGAAGTAGTGGTGTTTTTTGATATCGGAAGTACTCATAACTTTGTCCATAATTGGGTAGTGGAAGCATCCCACTGTTTTATAAGGGTCGTCTCTAATTTCTAGCTACTGATCGTTGATGGGGGAACCATGAAATGTGAGGGCCATTGTGAGAACATTAAGCTTCAAATGGGGGATTATCAACTTAAAGAACATATGTTTTCCATTGAAATGGGTGGTTGCAATATTTTCCTAGGTGCGGAATGGCTTCATACACTCGGCCCTATCACAATGGATTTCCAAGAGTTATATATGAGATTTAAGAAGGAAGGTGACACTCATACACTGAGGGGAATCCAGGCGAGTGCTCCTACTATAATAATTTCGTATAGAATGAAGAATCCTTTAAAAAGGGGAAATCATGGGTTTGTAGCCCAATTTAATTCCATCCAAGCAATTGACTCCACCCCTCTACAAATTCATCCAGATATACAACAAGTCTTAGATCACCATCAGTGGATTTTTGACAAACCACGGGAATTTCCCCCTTCTCGAGGTGAGCATGATCATAGAATCCCTTTGATCCCAGGAGCTCAACAACCAAATGTTCATCCACATCTCTATCCTTTTTCCCAAAATATTGAAATTGAAAAAATCATCAAGGAGTTATAGAAGTAGGGGTTATTCGTCCTAGCACGAGCCCTTATTCATCTCCTCTAGTCATGGTTTTAAAGAAGGATGGAGAATGGAACATGTGTCCTAACTTTAGGGCCCTTAAAAAGCTCACTATCAAGGACAAATTACTTGTTCCCATGGTGGATGATTTGCTTGATGAACTCCATGGTGCTAAATTCTTTACCAAGCTCAACCTCCGCTCTGGCTATCATCAAATACACATGAAGAAAGTTGACATCCCCAAAAAAGCCTTCTAAACTCATCAAGGGCACTATGAATTCTTGGTCATGCCATTTGGTCTTTTTAATGCTCCCTCCACTTTTTAGAGCCTTGTGAACCACCTTCTTAAACCTTATCTCAGAAAAAATTTCCTGGTATTTTTCGATGATATTCTCATCTACTGACTCACTTGGGATAAGCACCTTCAGCATGTTGATGAAATACTACAATTTCTCCAAGACCATAAATTGTTTCTCAAACTCTCTGAGTGCTCCTTCGGAATGGAATAATTTGAGTATTTGGGACACATTGTGGGACAGGATTGTGTAAGGGTTGATCTGAAGAAGATTCGAGCAATGCAGGATTGGCCACAACCCAAAATATTGAATAATTTGAGGGGATTCTTAGGTATCATAGGTTACTATCACAAATTTGTTAGAAAATTTGGACGTATTTCATGTCCCCTAACTAATATTCTAAAGAAAAAATCATTCATATGGACTGACACCGCGCAACAGGCTTTCGTTGCACTCAAACAAGCCATGTTCCCCACTCCAGTTTTGGCTCTACCCGACTTCACCAAATATTTTTTGATTGAATGTGATGCTTCTGGTATGGGCATTTGTGGATTATTAATGAAGGTAGATCATTGGCCTTCACTAGTCAACAACTCAGTGACAAACATCTGGGAAAATCAAATATGAGAAAGAAATGATGGCCATCTTACATGCAGTCGACACTTGGCGCCCATACTTTTTAGGGAGACGATTCCAAATCCATATTGACCATCATAGTTTAAAATATTTTCTAGAGCAGCGTTTATCACTACCACAACAAAATAAATGGTTGGAAAAAATGTTTGGATATGATTATGAAATCATTTACAAAAATGAACGTGACAATGTAGTAGTTGACGCCTTATCACGACAATTTTAGGATGAAGGCACCCTTTTATCACTCTCTCTACCCCGATCAGATTGGATTGAAGATGCTCATCAGGAATGGTTTTCCCACCCCTCCCTGTCCTAGCTCATTAATAACTTGAGAGGAGATCTCAATGCCTCCACTTAATACTCTTGGAAGGATGTGGTTCTTCATTACAAGGATCAAATAGTTCTCTCACCAACCTCAGATCTCAAACCCCGCATCTTGGAAAAATTTCACTCTTCTCCAACAGCTAGACATTCAGGATTTCAGAAGACTTATGCACACGCCTACCGCTCCTTCTTTTGGATTGGCATGAAAACTGACATTCTTACTTTCGTCTCTGAATGTGATGTATTCCAGCACAAAATAGGGGAAACAATAAAGCAACTCAGAACCTTATAAGCTTTACCCCTCCCTTCCTCAATATGGACTGAAATCTCCATGGATTTCATTACTAGCCTCCCAAAATCCAAAAACAAATCCATTATCATGGTGGTTGTTGATAGGCTTTCCAAATATGCCCATTTTTATGCTCTACCCCACCCTTTTTTATCCTGAAAAGAGAATTCTTCATTTTTCAAAAAATTTCCACAAGTCCAAAGATTTCAATGAAGAAAAATGTGGTACTACACTATTTTGAACTAAAAACTGCGGAGACTACCGCATTGTCTTTAAAAAAAAATATGGAGGCTAGGAAAAACACAGAAAAAATAAAAATTCAGATTTAATTTTTAGGGATTCTGGTAAGTTATCTACCCAACCCAGTTTTAAACTAATCAAAATCAGAAAAAAATTTAAAATTCAAACTGAAAAACAAAAAGGAAAACTAATTTCATTTCCCCAGTGGAGTCGCCATTTTTTTATGTGGATAAATCCTTATTGCGGACAAGAACGGTCTCCCTAGTATCCTAAGGATATCTAGAAACAAACAACCAAATGCAAACCATTTTCTCTAAATCATTTGTGATTTATAATTATTAATAACAAAGTATGAAGACGTGCCCCTACCTAAAGTCCAATGCTTGCTGAAATCTTCTATCCAGTCACTCCAAAAGAGGTCACTTCAGCATATGAAACCTGCAATCAAAGACAGATAAAAGGATTAACAGCACCTGCAAGATATAATAATCGAGAAAACACTAATCTATCTCAGTGATAAAGGAATCTAAGAATTGAATTAATCAAATAGATACAAGAAAAATTCAATGAGAAAATGGAATCCATTGGTATTAACTTGTATAATAACAAATAACCTTACAAATTGTCACCTTGATGTTATACAGGTTCTTCCGGGGTCTTGAACAACCGTTCCTCCTTCAGATTGACAAGCCTTCCTCTCTCTATACAAGCATGAAGTTATGGACATGAGTGTGTGATCATTCTCATATCAAAAATGGCTAGTATAGAGAGTATGTTCTCTTTAAGAATTTCTTTAGCAATTACCACATGTGTGTCTACCCTTGATACTTAAACATGAGCTCAATATATAGGTAAATGGAGGTAGTTTCAGTTTTGTGAAGAGGGGGATGGATTCCTCTCATTAAGGGATTTGAGTTCCATAAACCAAGGGATAAACTCCTTGAGTGAAGGGATAGAGCTCCATGAGTGAAGGGATAAATCTCAAACTGATCGCGCCTCTAGAAGCCTCCAGTTGGGAGAATATTCATCCAGCTCGTCTTCTAGAACTTATTTTTTCCTTTATCTGACTGTTTACGGGGGTCCACAGGTTTTATAAGCAAAATGTGTGGGATGTGCAACAGGCTATAGAGCAAATATCTGTGGATCCGCAAGAAAGAGCTAGGAAAAGTGCAGATTTATACTTTTTAGGGTTTTAATGAGCTTTTGTCCAATTTCAAGACTTGGTTTAGGGAAATTAGGGTTTTTGACCTATAAGGAAGCATAATATAGGTAGTTATGAACCTATATAGACATTAAAATTTAATGGTAACAAAATAACGTGTAACAAACACACAGCTCAAAAGCACTCGCTAACAGAAGATCCAATTGTATCGGGTTATCAAAGCTGGCCAACTCCTGCACCAATGGAAGTGGCTCACCAGGGGCTAATTTCAGTAGAAGTTCCCCCATCTCATGGAGGCACTCAATGTAATGGAGACCATTAATTCCTAAGGGGGGAGGAATGATCCAAGTGGATATTGATGGCCACCTACCTATTCCACCTAGTCAGTTTCATGAATTTTCTTATTTACTATTTTTAGTATTTTTTCAGGTCCTAAACTTCTAGAGTCATTTTAAGGCCTCAAAAAATGTTTCTTAGGTATGACTCCTCTAGTTATTTCTAATAATTTACACCAATAGTTGTATCCCTTAGATATATCTTTCCAACGAGGTATCATACGCATCAAATGAAGATAATATGACCAAGTTACGATCCCGAGAAATATATGCCCAACTAACACCAGCGGGGCCCATAAACTCTTAGTATTACATCTCCTTGGGTTAGGGTTTTTGTTGTTTAGGGTTTTATCTTATTGTTCAATAATAAAAAGTCCCTTGAGCCTCATTGTAACATAGTTCATAGGCATGTAGCCACTAGATCTCTTCTCATAGATAAGCTACCATCGTGCAAGCTAGTTTATTTTCCATTTCTATATAGGAATTTTCAGTATTATAAATTAATCAAATGAAGTGTTATTCATGTTGCATCTCTATGTTTATGTTTATTTTTGTATTTTATTGCTTTCATGCAGAAATTTGGATCAGTGGTATCAGAGGGGTATGCTCTTTCTCGATCTTTCTATTCATGTCCCCAACGAGGTCGGGGTATAAGGATTTAGGGCTCGATCTGGTTGAACCTTTGCAAGATCATCCTCACAAACCCCAGCGCCCTCCCATGGCGAAAGAAAAGAAATGATAGTGAGAAGGATATCCTATCAAAATATTTCTTGGGGAGGCCCTCGAGAAACAAAGGAACGCGATGATGGATAATTCTTCAAATATGCTTCAACGAGTACCCACCCACAATGCATCTTCATCCAGCTGCCACTCTAGAAGTGCACTCCTTTCAAGGTACAAGTCAATTTCAACATTCCTATATTTGAAGTCCAGATAGATAAAAATGTCATATATAGATGGTTGGATTTGCTGGAAGGGTATTTCTCGGTCCACGATTTCTCTGACTGAGAAAATATTACTTTTTCACTCCTCAAAGGCACCGCCCATGTCAAAGACAGGTGGGAAACCCGCTGTGAGAAAAAGGACGAGAGGGAAACCTATTTGTTCTCGGCTGCACCCACTTGGAATTGTTTCTGAGATAGCATCAAGAAACAATATTACCCTGTGGGGAGCTATGAGTACAAGTACATCCAATGGAACAAATTGCGGCAGCAAAGGGATCAAGATGTGCACAAGCTAACGAATTTGTTCCATACCCTGCGCGCAAATTTGGGTATTTAATATTGATAGAAACATTTGGTTCTCAAGTACCAGAGCTTTTTTCACATATACATTCAGGATAAAATGGAGTTCCTCGACATACCTCGCTTGGCATGACATTCTGATATGGCTCCAAGGTCAAGCAGAAATTTAAGCAGAAGAAGCAAGACTTTGGATTCGTGAATCTGAAGCTAGGGAAAGGAGCCTCTGAACCAAAAAACAAGGGGAAAATTCAAATCGAGGCAACTCAAAACAACACCACAAAGCCAAATAAGGACATGGGTAATTGGTGTGAATTTCATAATAGCTCCACTCACAACAGAAGCGAATGTCGAGCCAAACAGTCGCTGGTGGCCGAACTAAAGGCATATGAATCAAATGCATGTTCTGATTCTGATTCAAAACTAGACAAGAGGAATGAAAATGGGAAGTATATCATTGATGCAGAACCTAGTTCCACCATTGTCCCGACCAAGATCCAGAGGGAGAAGCTCAAGGATCTAGAGGAGGGGGATGCCTCATCCATTCCCATATGTGGGTGAAGGGTTCTCGACTGCAATTTCTTGTCGACAGTAGAAGCCAAAACAACCTCATTTCAGCAGAGGTTGTGAAGTGCCTCAGCCTACCAACCACAACACACCCGCAGTCGTATACCATCGGGTGGCTTTACCAAGGAATATATCTCCGCGTCTTCCAACAGTGCCACCTTCCATACACCATCAAGCCCTTCACAGATGAGGTATTTTGTGATGTTGCTCCTCTTGATGTTTCTGATGTATTATTAAGCCAACAATACTTATGGAAGTGACATGTTTTCTATGAGTCTAGGCCTCATTCTATTATTATTACTTTTGGAAATAAGTTGTACAAGATACCGAAGGTAGTAAATCCTTCCACCATCTCTTTGAGTACTGCAAAGCAATGTAGTAAGATTTTTTCCCAAACCAATAAATTTGTTTTCATTACAATTTGCCCACAGGGAAAGAAGAAGATTGTGGCCGCAGCCTCCAAACAGGGATCCCAATGCGACAGTAGCTGATGGAAAAAAAAATGAAGAAATACAATGACATTTTCTCCTCACCCATAGAGGTTGCTCTACACTTTTAGGTCAAGCATTCCATTGATCTAACCCCATGCGCATTGCTTCCTGATGTTGCCATACCTCATGCAACCATATAGACAGAATCCACACATGTATTTTTTGAGGATGATAAAGCAACCATATTTATTGAACGCGTCCATCATGCCAGCTAGTAGGTCCACGACATCTTGGATAAATCCAATGCCAAGCAAAATAAGTGACATGATCAACATTGGGTGCCACATAATTTCCAATTTGGTGACAAGATTTGGTTACATTTGCATAAGGAACACCTCTCTAGACCCCAAAACAAGTTATGCCCACTCTGATGTGGTCCATACACCATCACCAAGGCCATGGGAGACAATTATTTTGAGTTTAGCATTCCCCCATTACTTTTCCTACACCCAGTGTTCAACGTGGATCGCCTTCGACCATACTTTTCACCACTACTGGACACATCCGACATTGTATAAAAACTCACCCCGATAGAGTTAAATCCATATTACATGGAATAGAATGTGAATGATTGGATCATGGAAACATAGCTTGAAAGCACTCACCAGCAGAATATCCAATTGTATCAGGTTTTCAAAGGTGGCCAACTCCTGCACCAAGGCAAGTGGCTCACCAGGGGCCAAGTTCAGCAGAATTTCCCACATCTCATGGAGGAATTCAACGCAATGTGGACCATTGCTTCCTATGGGGGTGACGAATGATCCAGGTGGATATTTTTTTCCACTTTCCTATTCCACCTATTCAGTTTCATCAGTCTTCTTATTTACTATTTTTAGCAGTTTTTCAGGTCCTAAACTTCTTGAGCCATTTTTAGGCCCAAAACAATGTTTTTTGGGCATGATTCATCCAAATATTTATTATATATTGAGTCAAAAGTTGTATCCCTTGGAAATATATTTCCAACGATGTATCATACGCATCAAACGGAGATAATATGACCAAGTTATAACCCCGTGAAGTTGGCTGCCCAACTAACCCCAACAAGGCCCTGTTAGGGTCCAACCCTAACCGCTTTATCTATGTAATAAGCCCATAAGGGCCTAGTCTGAGTCATATTTAGTTATTTGAGTCAATAAATCCCGTAAGTAGTTATCCTCATTAATAATAATTGTAAGTGGTTAACCCACATTCTAGAAAAGGGACCACAATTAGTTATAAACGAGCCTTTGTTAATAAATAAGGTAGTTAACCCATGATTATGTCGGGGAACACGAGTAGTTAGGGTTTTCAATGTCACTAGACTATAAACACCATTAGATAGAAGGAAAAATCATTGTGTCGTATTGTAATTGAGCTCTACTCTGTTGGAGGTTTCCCCCTCGAAGAGGCAAGTGAACATTGTATCTTGTTTCTCTATAATGAAATATCTTTGTCGCTTCTCTATTTTCTGGCGATATCTATATGTCTCAACTATTTATTTTCATGTTTCTTGTATTTTGGCTCATCTAACAGGTCAAGTGCATAAAAATTGGTATCATATCTCTTTCCAGGGCCAATAGGACCTCTAGTTTTCGCAGAAATTTTTTTAGGCTAGAGATGTGTTCCGGCGTCTTTAAACCACGGGATATTTCATTGAGCACATAATCCTGTGGATTTGGGGAATCATGCATGGGTAACTACAATAGGTGGTCATTTTTATTTGACTCCCTTGTAACCCATATGGTTACCCCTTTCAGTAGTACTGCATTAGACATAACTGTGCACGACCTTCACTTCCACGTACCCTCAGGTATATAGGAATTCCCCCAGGAAACCCTGAAACCTAACCATAGATCAGCCTTCGACCATCTTGCTGCTATAGTACACTAAGAATGGCACTCGGGGAGATTACTCGCACGTACAACAGGGTAGTTGGGTAGTATGGCTAAGGGTACGGTTGATCCTCCTTAGTTGGTGCCCTGAAATATTGGGCCGAGTAATATTGTTGGACCCTTGCGTATATTGTGATCTGTAGCACCTGAAGCTCCTTGTGAACATATTTTCCCCATATATTTGAAGCTCGCTCCTATTCTCTATCCTGCATAGATATACCATTTTTGATCCGCCGACATCATCCATCTAGCTTTCGGGGTATTCACAACAGATATTTGGCTTCGAGTACAGTAAGGGTTTTTGATGCCATTTCCCAGATCTGATTCTTTTGGCATAGTTGACAGTAACCAGACATCTAGGTCCAACTAGTCTAGTCCAGGCTTGATTTTCGCAGAATTTGGTAGTATCAATATTTTGGGTATTTTGCCACTATAGTATTGATTAGCGGGGAGTAAAACTCCATTCGGAGTACAAAAAAAAAGACTCAGGATAACAATTTGATCATAGTGGTACCATTCACTTTCTAGCCCACATTTTTCAGGCGATCCCAAATCTAGAATAGTGCATGTATAGAATGCTCTTGCAAGTCATGGCTGCAAAGAACGTGAGCAACAGACTAGACAGCTTCAAGACCCAAATTTCTACACTTTCTGGCCAAATCAAGGACGTTATGTTGATATGGACATCACATATCAAGGAAGACACACATGGTGAAGCATATAAAGAAGGTGTATACAACCATCACCTTCACTTCCATGGAGGGTCCCAATTTTCGGGTCAACAAGTGACCAAGCTAGACATGTACAAATTTGATGGCTCGAACTTGGCCGTATGGTTGGCTCAAATGGCACAATGCTTCCTCCTTAATAATATCCATGAAGAAGATACTAATCTAAAATTTGGATCACTTTACTTGGAACAAGAAAGATGGTAATGGTGGCAATGGCATCAGAAATGTTACCCACATCCACTCACTTCGAACATCTTTTCAAAAGCCCTTTGTGAGCGTTTTGATCGGGATTCTCATTTCCTTGGATGACTCACTAAGCTCTGAGAAATGGGTACTGTCAAGAACTACATAGCTACTTTTGAAATCTTGTCCATTAGAATTGAAGGCTACTCAGATGCATTTTATTTGGAGTGTTTTGTGATTAGCCTTAAGGAAGAAATCCAAACCCATGTCCGGATGCACCACCCCCCGCCTTGGATGAGCGCATGTCAAAAAGCCTTAGAGGTGGAACTTTCCTTACGTGCTCAGTCCAATCACCTGAATTTTGTCGTAAAGCCACGTCCTACCCAGGCCACGGGCCCCACCCAAACACTGAAGTTTCAAAAGGTGTCTCTAGAAGAAATGGTCGAACGAAGGAAACAAGGACTCTGTTACTACTGTGATGATAAGTATGCCACAAGGCATAGATGCAAGGAACCAAAATTCTTCCAAATTGATGCCACTGACAACAGTACACTAGAGGAATCCCCCAATCATGACATGGATGAGGAAGAAGCAAGTGACACTCAAATAGAACCAGACTAGGATCTTGTAGCTTCGCCAGATGAGCCAGCTATATCACTACATGCCTTGGCTAGAATTTCTTCACCCCAAACTCTTAAAATATGCAGCTTCATTAAACATAGGTAAGTAGTGGTGTTTTTTGATATCGAAAGTACTCATAACTTTGTCCATAAGTGGGTAGTGGAAGCATCCCACTGTTTTATAAGGGTCGTCTCTAATTTCCAGTTACTGATCGTTGATGGGGGAGCCATGAAATGTGAGGGCCATTGTGAGAACATTAAGCTTCAAATGGGGGATTATCAGCTTAAATAACATATGTTTTCCATTGAAATGGGTGGTTGCAATATTTTCCTAGGTGCAGAATGGCTTCGCACACTCGACCCTATCATAATGGATTTCCAAGAGTTATATATGAGCTTTAAGAAGGAAGGCAACACTCATACACTAAGGGGAATCCATGCGAGTACTCCTACTATCATCAGTTCGTATAGAATGGAGAATCCTTTAAAAAAGGGGAAATCATGGGTTTGTATCCCAATTTAATTCCATCCAAGAAATTGACTCCACCCCTCCCCAAATTCATCCAGATATACAACAGGTCTTAGATCACCATCAGTGGATTTTTGACAAACCACGGGAACTTCCCCCTTCTCGAGGTGAGCATGATCATATAATCCCTTTGATCCCAAGAGCTCAACCACCAAATGTTTTTCCATATCTCTATCCTTTTTCCCAAAATATTGAAATTGAAAAAATCATCAAGGAGTTCTAGAAGCAGGGGTTATTCGTCCCAGCACGAGCCCTTATTCATCTCCTCTAGTCATGGTTTTAAATAAGGATGGAGAATGGAACATGTTTCCTAACTTTAAGGCCCTTAACAAGCTCACTATCAAGGACAAATTCCTTCTTCCCATGGTGGATGATTTGCTTGATGAACTCCATGGTGCTAAATTCTTTACCAAGCTCAACCTCCGCTCTGGCTATCATCAAATACCCATGAAGGAAGTTGACATCCCCAAAACAGCGTTCTAAACTCATCAAGGGCACTATGAATTCTTGGTCATGCCATTTGGTCTTTGTAATGCTCCCTCCACTTTTTAGAGCCTCGTGAACCACCTTCTTAAACCTTATCTCAGAAAAAATTTCCTAGTATTTTTCGATGATATTCTCATCTACTAACTCACTCGGGATAAGCACCTTCAGCATGTTGATGAAATACTACAATTTCTCCAAGACCATAAATTGTTTCTCAAACTCTCTGAGTGCTCCTTTGGAATGGAATAATTTGAGTATTTGGGACACATTGTGGGACAGGATTGTGTAAGGGTTGATCTGAAGAAGATTCAGGCAATGCAGGATTAGCCACAACCCAAAATATTGAATAATTTGAGGGGATTCTTAGGTATCATAGGTTACTATCACAAATTTTTCAAAAAATTTGGATGTATTTCATGTCCCCTAACTAATATACTAAAGAAAAAATCATTCATATGGACTGACACCGCGCAACAGGCTTTCGTGGCACTCAAAAAAGCCATGTTCCCCACTCTAGTTTTGGCTCTACCCAACTTCACCAAATATTTTGTGATTGAATGTGATGCTTCTGGTATGGGCATTGGTGGATTATTAATGGAGGAAGGTAGATCATTGGCCTTCACTAGTCAACAACTCAGTGACAAACATCTGGGAAAATCAAATATGAGAAAGAAATGATGGCCATCTTACATGCAGTCGACCATCATAGTTTCCAAATATTTTCCAAATCCATATTGACCATCATAGTTTAAAATATTTTCTAGAGCAGCGTTTATCACCACCACAACAAAATAAATGGTTGGAAAAAATGTTTGGATATGATTATGAAATCATTTACAAAAATGGACGTGACAATGTAGTAGTTGATGCCTTATCACGGAAATTTCAGGATGAAGGCACCCTTTTATCACTCTCTCTACCCCAATCAGATTGGATTGAAGATGCTCGTCAGGAATGGTTTTCCCACCCCTCCCTGTCCTAGCTCATTAATAACTTGAGAGGAGATCTTAATGCCTCCACTTAATACTCTTGGAAGGATGTGGTTCTTCGTTACAAGGATCAAATAGTTCTCTCACCAACCTCAGATCTCAAACCCCGCATCTTGGAAAAATTTCACTCTTCCCCAACGACTAGACATTCGTGATTTCAGAAGACTTATGCACATGCCCGTCGCTCCTTCTTTTGGACTGGCATGAAAACTGACATTCTTACTTTCGTCTCTGAATGTGATGTATTCCAGCACAAAATAGGGGAAACAATCAAGCAACTGAGAACCTTATAAGCTTTACCCCTCCCTGCCTCAGTATGGACTGAAATCTCCATGGATTTCATTACTAGCCTCCCAAAGTCCAAAAACAAATCTGTTATCATGGTGGTTGTTGATAGGCTTTCCAAATATGCCCATTTTTATGCTCTACCCCACCCTTTTTCCCCAATGTTGGTGGCGCAAATTTTCATGGACTAAATATTCAAAGTACATGGCATGCCAACTTCTATTGTGTCCGACCATGACCCAACCTTCACCAGTAAATTTTGGCAGGAAATTTTCAAGCTCCAGGGCACGCAACTCCAACTCAATACAGCTTATCATTCTCAAACCGATGGTCAAATAGAGGCATTCAACAAATTATTGGAAACCTATCTACGTTGTTTCACTTCTGACAAGCAACATCAATGGGTCCAATGGCTACCTCTAGTTGAATGGTGGTACAACACTAACTATCATGAATCCACCAAGATGACACCTTATGATGTTGTATATGGACAACTTCCACCATCACTAGTGTCTTATCTCCCCGTTGTTCCAAAGTGCAAGCAGTTGATCAACTCTTACAGAACTGTGCCGCCATGATTGATCATCTCAAATATAATCTACATCAGGCTCAGAACATAATGAAGTAACAGGTTGATCAACATTAATCCGAACGATCATTTCAATTAGGTGACTAGGTATTCCTATGACTCCAACCATATAATAAAATCTCTCTCAAAGAAAAATGATGCCATAAACTCGCACAAAAATTATACTGGCCTTATCAGGTACTTCAACATATAGGAGATGTCACCTACAAACTAGCTTTGCCAACCACTTCACAAATCCACCTAGTATTTCATGACTCATGCCTCAAGAAAGTGGTGGGGAAAAATTTCAGGCTTCAAACAAGTCTACCATAATAAAATGAGGAAGGCTCACTTTGGCTCCAACCAGAACAGGTCCTCAATACCCACGAATGTCATCTCCATGGTTGCACAATCAAGGAAGTACTAATCAAGTGGAAAGACGCCTCTCCAGAAGATGAGACATGGGAACCGACCACTATTCTTCAGTAGTTTCATCAACTTCAGCCTTTAGGACAAGGCTACTTTTGATGGGGGAAGTCATGTTAGGGTCCAACCCTAACCCCTTTATTTATGTAATAAGACCATAAGGTCCTAGTCTGAGTCATAGTTAGCTGGTTGAGTCAATAAATCTCGTAAGCAATTATCCGCATTAATAATAATTGTGGGTGGTTAACCCACATTCTATAAAGGGGGCCACAATTAGTTATAAATGGGGCTTAGTTAATAAATAAGGTGGTTAACCCATGATTATGTTAGGGACCAGAAGTAGTTAGGTTTTTCGTTGTCATTAGGCTATAAATAGCATTAGATAGAAGGACAAAGCATTGTGTTGTATTGTAATTGAGCTCTGCTCTATTGGAGGTTGCCCCCTCGAAGAGGCAAGTGAACGTTGTATCTTGTTTCTACATAATTAAATATCTTTGTCGCTTGTCTATTTTCTGGTGATATCTATATGCCTTGGCTATTTTATTTAGTATTTCTTATGTTCTATATCGTATAACAGGTCAAGTGCATAACAGGCCCATAAAATCTTGGTATTATAACTACTGGGTTAGGGTTTTGGTTGTTTAGGGTTTTCTCTTATTGCTTAATAATAAAAAGGCCCTGAGCCTCATTGTAACATAGTTCAGAGGCATGTAGCTACCACATATCTTATCATAGATAAGCTACCATCACACGAGCCAGTTTATTTTTCATTCTATCTGTAAGCATTTTTCAGTATTTGATATTAATGAAATGTAGTGTTATTCCTGCTGCATCTCTATGTTTATGCTTATTTTTATATTTTATTGTGTTCCTGCATAAATCTGGATCATTTTTTATCCAATTATGAGTTTTAATGTTCAAAGACTAGGCCTGGTATAGCTACTAGACTTGATCCTGGTATGTTCAACTTGTTCCTTTCTGTTGAATGCCAAGCACTTTTATTGATCACTCAGAGCGAGCAAGTTTTCACATATTGGGAGGAATTATTAAACCTTTTTTGTTGTTATATTGTTATTGGGTGTGGAAGTGAAATATTTTGGTTGTAATTTTTTTTTATGATAATCAATATAATAGTTTGCAGGGTGATACTAATTTTGATGTTATTTCCAGCAAGCCACAAATGGAGTTGCTTAAAGTTCAGCTAGCAGGAGATAGTTTTGCAATTACTATTTCGCTAGAATACGGGAAAAGTAATGTCACATGATACAAAGATAGGGAAGGCTATGTGGGAGAGGAAAACATGCTCCTCTAAAATGGATGACAGTAAACTTTATTCTTAGAGGAGGGAAGTTGTGGATATATCATAACAATATGTTTGTTCTAACAGTACAAATTTTGAAACCGAGGAAACTAAATAGGTTTTCATTTCGCACTAGATGGATATGGTTATAAAATGCAGGTATCAATATATTCTTGTCCTTATGTGACAATAGTGAATATTCAGCTTTCATTGGACCAAAAACATATAATTCCATGAAAATTTGAATCAGTAGGCCAAGAAATGTCGCAAACAAAGCTACAAATAAATCAAACTAAAACTTCTAAGAAAGCTCCAGAATTTTGGGTGATGGTTGATGAGGTTATTTTCCACCCTCCCCCTTGGAAATTGAGGGCTACTACAGTCACATGAAAGGGGATTTATTGTGAAAGAAGCAACGAGAGACATCGCAGCTCTCAACAGGTTGCATAGAAGTGGGTTCCAGTTGAATAAAACAGTGGGAAGGCCTTTGCAATTGATACTGCTTTATGAAAAAAATAGAGAGACGAGGTATGAAAAACTAATCCCTATTGAATAATCATAGTAAATTTTTCCTAAAAGTGTTTAACAACCAATAGAATAATTATCAGAGTCTGAAACCGTTCATTTATTTTTCATGAGTAACATTCAAAAGTTTTAGCTCTTTATTTTATTTTAATTGAAGTTAGGAGACTTTTGATGATATTTCACTCAAACTTATAGCTTTTTATTGTTTTTAAATTGAATTTGGTTGTGTTATTCATATTTGTAATTTTTTATGACCCCAACTCACAAATAGGAGAAAATATAGATCAATGACTTAGAAATCAACCTCTTCAAGGGGGGAACCTCCTTTACATTACATAAATGAACAATTCTTAGATGATGAGAATGAAAAAACCTCCTTTCTATATATAGGAGTCCAAGGGGTTGCAATATAATCATAGCCGACATAACAATAACAATGTAAGGGCACAACAATAATAATAGTGGGCTTCTATGAGGCGCAATAATAACAATATGGGGACTATATGGGAACAACAATAACGATAAGGGGGCTACACTAACAATAAAAAAAGGGGATACACTAGTATTATAGGGAATTAGCATGCATGTATCCTTCAAAAAAGTGTTTTCCTCAACACTTGAGTAGTTCTGGATGCTTCTGTATAAAATTCTCATCCTCCCATGTTGAATCTTCAGCGGGTAAGTTCTTCCACTTTATGAGATACTCTGAAATTGATCGATTCTGTATTTTTCCAGTTATTGTTTTTGTGACTGCTTTAGGTTGAAATATGATTTTTCCTTCCTCGTCAAGTTCTGGAAATATTGTTTGAATTGGGAGCTTGTCCCCTATAACCTTCTTTAAGCATGAAACATGGAAAAGTGGGTGCACTCGGGAAGAGGCAGGAAGCTCCAATTTGTATGCCATAGTACCAATATTTTGCAGCACCTTGTAAGTACCATAATACTTTGGTGATAATTTATTATCCTTCTTAGATTTTTTGAGAGACA
The DNA here is from genome assembly GCA_034641835.2 of Pinus albicaulis. NCBI lineage: Eukaryota > Viridiplantae > Streptophyta > Pinopsida > Pinales > Pinaceae > Pinus > Pinus albicaulis. The sequence goes on along the minus strand of CM076572.1, from coordinate 1,015,697,479 downwards.
TTTGTTTATATGGTTGTAGCCATAAAAATACCTAGCCGCCTACATCAAAACTTCTTTCACTGCAATGTTGATATGCATGTTGTTCCATTCAATTTTGTGCCAAAGTGAGGTTATCCTTTAAGAGTTGGAGAAATTTTTGTTGATGCTCGATGTGATCTTCCACTGCTTCAACCTTATAATTTTCTATAAATATGATGTGATGGAGGGTGGATGATATCCATAAAGTTCCATATATGGGGTCATTTTTGCAGCAGTATGGACTGAAGTGTTATACCACCATTCAGCGAGAAGTAACCACTTGACCCATTATGTCTGTTTATTAGATACAAAGCAACAAAGATATCCTTCCAAACATTTTTTCACTATATCAGTTTACCCATCAAATTGAGGATGATATGATGGGTTATGAGCTAATTGAGTACCCAAACAAGAAAATAATTTCGTCCAAAAATTTCCTATAAAAATGGGATCTCTGTCACTTACAATAACCTTTGGGTTTCCATGTAGCTTTTGAATTGTTTCCATAATTGCAGTAGCAACTATACTAGCTTTAAATGGATGAAATAATGCACAAAAGTGTGCATAATTGGTAAGTCTATAAACTACCACCATGATGACAGTATTTCCTTCATACTTGGGTAAACCTGTGATAAAATAAATTGAAACCTCCTCCCAACGTTTACATGGAATGGATAAAGGTTGTAATAGACCTTGGGTCTTAATTATCTCAACTTTATTTTGTTGGAAAACCAAACATTCTGCCACAAAATTTTGAATATCATATTTAAGGCCATCCAAAAAAAAGTCCTTCTTGACCCTATGGTAAGTTTTTAAAAATCCTAAGTGCCCTCCTAAGGGAGAGGTGTGATATTCTAAAATAATATTTTGTTTGAGTTGGCAATTCTTACAAATATAGAAGGGATATTTGTACCATAATGAATCAATTTTCCAGCTAAATGTTTCATATGTACTCAGATCTTACTGCAGCTTTTGAATGAGTATCCACACCTCTTCACAATTCTTCCATTCATCCCTTGCTTTGGTTACCCACTCAAGTTGGATAATATAAATGGAAAAAGGAAATTCTTCTACATCCTCATCCTTTCTTGAGAGTGCATCTACAACAAAATTGTACTTCCATTTTTTGTACATGATTTGAAAGTCATAACTAACATCTTTGTGACCCATTTTTGTTGCTCTTTTGAAGATAATATTTGTTCCAAAAAAATTTTAAGACTATCATGATCTGTTTTTACCTTGAAGTGTCTTCCCATTAGGTAAGTTTGTCATTACTTTAGTGCATGTACTATTGCCAACATTTCCTTCTCATAAATAGGTTTCTGTAAATAATTTACTTTGATTGGAAGACTTTCAAAATCAATGGGTCTTCCTTCTTGCATTAAAACTGCAAAAATTCCATTTCTTGACGCATCACATTCCACAATAAAGGTTTTTGTGAAGTCTAGTGTAGCTAAGACTGGTGCTTGGCACATGACCTCTTTAAGATGTTCAAAGGCCTTAGTTGATTCTGGAGTCCAAGAAAATGCATCTTTCTTCAGTAATGACATTAGAGGTGTCGATATTATCCCATAATTATTAACAAACTTTCGATAATGCCCTGTTAACCCCAGAAATCCTCGAAGATGCTTTATGGTTGTAGGTATTTTCCATTCCTTAATGGATTTAATATTGTTAGGATCTACCTTAACACCATCATGAGATACAATATGACCCAAATATTCCAACTCCTATACTCCAAAGAAACATTTGGAGGTTTTTTCATATAATTGTTTCTCCTCCAATAGTTTAAGCACCATGTCAACATGTTGAACATGATCCTTCCAAGACTTTTTGTAGATTAGTATATCATCAAAAAATACTAACACAAATTTTCCAAGGAAGGGTTTGAAAATGGAATTAATCAAACCTTGAAATGTGTAAGGTGCATTAGTAAGGCCAAAATGCATGACCAAAAATTCATAATGACCCTAAATGGGTTTTGAATGGCTTTTTTTCCGGAATTTCTTCATTCTTCATTCTAATTTGATGATATCTAGAATGAAGATCTAGCTTGGTGAAGTAAATTTCTCCATGTAATTCATCCAATAATTCATCAATGATGGGGATGGAAATTTATCTTTAATAGTGAGTTCTTTTACCTCCCTATAATCCAGACACATGTGTCGTGATCCATCCTTCTTATGCACCAATACTACTAGAGTAGAGAAAGAACTTTGACTAGGTTGAATTATACCAGCCTCTAGCATTTCTACAACCATACATTCAATCTCACTATTTTGGGCATAAGGATATTTGTAAGGCCTGATGTTTGGAGGAACACTTCCTGGAATGAAATGAATGGCATGATCATGATAATGAATAGGTGGGAGTCCTTTAGGAGTTTCAAACACCTTGGAATTATTTTCCAAGACTTTTTGGAGATCTGTAGAAGTAGATGATTTTGATGTTTGAACCTCTAGTGAGCATAATTTTGAAATTACGCTTCATTGTTCTTTCTTCAGAATATTTATCATGAAAGTATATTTGATTATATTTGATGGCTTCCCTATGATACCCCTTAATTCAGCTTCCTTTCCTTTTCTTGAAAATTAAAAGCTATTGTCCATAAATATTGTATCCATTGGAATCCTAGTACAACATAAGCACCACCCATTGGAATGGATAGAATTGGAATATTCAATACATATTCCCCCATGGTTAGCTTGATATTATGGCACTTTCCAGAGAAATTTAAGGTTCCTCCATTTGCAACCATCACTTGACACTCAGGTGCTATGTATAGGAAGCAATTCAATACCTTGGCTACCTTACAATGAATAAAATTATGGTTGCTACCCAAATCAAGCAACATCATTACATTTTTCTTCTTGATATGTCATTTTATATTGATTTTGATGAGTGTTGATTCCTACTAATTCATTACAAGATATGGTCGGATCCATTTCTTCTTTCTCTAGGGTTGGTTCCTAGTGTATATCCTCTTCTTTTGAATTTTATTTCTCATTTTCTTCCTCCTATTCACAATATATGTAAAATAATTTATTCTCAACACACTTATGACCTTTAATGTATTTTCTATCACAACTATAGAAAAGCCCTTTTTCTCTTTTTTCTTCCAATTTTTGTGGTGTCAACCTTGTAGGTTGTGGAATTCTAAGAGTATCAACACTTCCATATTTATAGTTGTGAGTGGTAGGATGGCTTGTTTCCATAATGTTGATTTCAATTTTTCTTGCCAACCTGAATGCCTTCTCCAACAAATCAGGTTCCCAAAGGTGAACCTCATGTTGGATGTTATCCTTTAAAATCCCTATGAAGACATAAATCCTATGTTCATGTGGAATATCTGATGAGCTCCATCATTAGACATATTTGGAGGGGTTAATGATCACCTTTTTGCCTTCTTAGATCTCTTTTTCTTGCATTTTTATTATTATTTGGTTTTACGATGCTAGTATCGGTGGTGATTAAGGCTAGCATACTCTGAGTGCCTAATACGAGGTTGAGTGCAGAAAATCATGAATTATTAGCATTTTTATAAGAATTTTATCATAAATACTTGGAGGAGATACCAAGGAGAAATTATAGGAGGATTTTCCACCCTCCTTAAATCTCAAAAGAAACCAAAGGATCCAAAAGATTCTCTCCAACAATTAGAATTCCAAAGACATTCAAAGGATCCCTAAGCATTCTCTCCATAAATTCAAATTCCACAGGAAGCCAAGAAACTCAAAGAGGAGTGCACTCAATCTTTGTTTACTTGGAGTCAAGTGGACTCAAGCACCTTTTTCTAGGGAGCAGTTGGTAGCTGCCCTGTAGAATATATAGAGAAAAGCTAGAGCTAGGAAGGGGTCGATTCTAGTCAAAACTTCGTTACAAGCTATTGATCTTTTTATTATTTTACTCAGTGATTACACTTTTATAAATGTATGAGGCTATTCTTTTATGAAATGAGCAGACTGATTTCATTTTACTGATTTAAGTTTAGAGAGCTAGGCTCGTGGGTTACGGCCCAATCAATGTGCCTCAGCCTCTCTATTATACTTGTTCTTTTCTTTCTAACAATTCATTAGTTCCGCTCCTGATAATTTCACTTTCCAGTCTTCCTTTGCACTATAGTTTTTACGCATTTGCCTATTTTTCATACATAGATTAGTAGATTTTTTTTTCCGTAATTAATGTTAAACCCCCAGGGCAGCTCCATGGTGCCACCCTGCTTCATTTCCAATCTCTCTTCCATCTCTGCTGTTACGCTTATATTCCTTCCTTTTCTCTTATTGCAGCTACTGCAACCATTTGAACTTGAAAACCCTCCAAACACTTTAAAGCTTGACCTACACCTTTCCTCCTCGAAATTCCCGCTATCGCATTTCGCACTTCGCACTCACCTCCTGACTACACTATCACTTTTTCACCAACCTTGTGATATTGCAATATTGCGAAATCACAAATCGCAGTTTCTATTGGTTTCCTTTAAGACTTACCACTTCATTTTTGTCGATTGCAATAATTCTCCATACCCTGCCACATCGCATTGTACACTTCACAAATTTTTCCCCATCGCGTTTAACACTTCAAAACTTTTACCTCGTCGCATTTTGCACTTCGCAACCTTTGTCCTTTTCGCAATCGCATTTCGCAACATTTTCTTTGTTTTCTTTAAGACTTACCGCTCTAACCTCTAATTGCGACATCACTGTAGCACTTGGCCACATCATCCCTATCACAAATCGCATTCCGCAACTGTTATCCCCATCGCAAATTGCATTGTTTATTTTGTTCCCATTAACACTTACTGCTCCTGTCTGCCGATTGCGATCACCCTCCATGGAAATTCCGCCATCACACTTTTTAAATCATTTTTCTCCAAAGGATTTTTGTGCCATAATAAATCTTTAATAAGGTTCAAACCCGCTCTTTCCACCTCTAAGCCTTGTTTTATGTTTTGAGCCCTCCATTATCACCTTTAACTTGTTTTCCTCCTAACCACAAGCTATACTCTGTCAAGCTTAGTTTATCATGAATAGTTGCATGGTTATAAGCATGATAACATGGTAAATAGATCAGAGGATAAGTAGGGTGTGTTTAGCTGATTGGCCTAGCTATATGCAACTTAGTTTAGTTTCTTTTCAGTCATTCCCTTTTGAAAATTAAATTAGTTTCCTTTTTGAAATTTCCTTTCTGCATATTAAATTAATTTCATTTTTATCATTTTCTTTCTGTACATTAAATTAGTTGCATTTCCATCATTTCCTTTCTGAAAATTAAGCTAGTTTCCTTTCTGTCATTTCCTTCCAGCAATTTTCTTTTCAGTTTTTATCATAGTTTAATAAATAGCACCCTTTCGTAAATCAGAAGAGGTTGATATGAACAGAATGCATATGTTGTGTATATAGCACTGTCATCTCCAAGTTTGTATGAAACCCGGGTTGATAAAGTAAAGTAGGGTAGCCCCTGGGAGTTGCAGCACTCTTGGTGAAATACCAGGGCTCACCACTTTTTGGCATTGTTGCCAGGGAGGTGTCTAGTAGATACTTTAATTATGTTTTAGCATTCTTTTCTTCTTTCCTTTTTCATGTTGTTTCCGAAATATTGAAAAATAAAAAAATAAAAATCTTATTTTCATGCCTCGTAGGAGTAGGAATACTCAAAGAAAAATATTACCTAAAACTCCCACATCACCTCCTAGCCACCCTTCACTCTTATTTAGTGGGAGTAAGATTGAACCCCCTATAGGAGAGCATTCTAAATATTTTGAGGATCCTATTGGGGAAGAAGAATAAGACCTTGTTTCGACTGAGGGACCTGCTTCACCTATCTTAACCATGGCTGGGATCCAGAGAGCCTTTCCCATAAGAGAGAAATATGGGGAAACTAAGATGAAAAACATTAGCCCCCCATCTCTTCCACACTTTCATGGACTTACCTCTGAGGACCCTGACACCTTTATGTTTGAATTTAATGTTGTTTGTAGGACTTATGACTACACCTATGATGATCAGAAGTTGAAGCTATTCCCATCCACCCTTAAGGATGCAGCCTTGTGTTGGTTCATGGGTCTTCCCGAGGATAGCATCACTACCTGGGCACAGATGGAAGAGACCTTCAACAACAAATACAGATACTTATGTAGGTCCAAGGAAACTAAGGATGAAATATTTAGGATGAATCTAGGACCTAATGAACCCCTAGAGAAATATGAAGAGAGGTTTCAATTAAAATATAAGAGAGACAACTGTACTCTTGATCCTACATCACTTAAACTTTTACTTCTTCGAGGGATCAGTTAAGAGAGGATAGAAACCTTTAATATGCTATCAAGAAGAGATATCTACCAACAATCCTATGAAACAATCAAAATTGTCTTCCAAAGCCATTCTAGCGAATTTAGGAAGAAGGAAAGAGCTAGCCAAAGTACATCCAATACCCCTTCCTCTTCCACCTTCATAAAACATGAGATTGGAAGCATGCTAGAGGACTTCAAGAGTGACATGTTGCACACCTTTGCTTTGCAAATGGACACAATGCAATTAAAAAGGAAGCAAGAGGAAGCAGAGAGAGCCCTAGCCATATTTTGTCCTAGATGTACCAAGAAGCACCCAAGCAATGAATGTCCACTAAATGTCATAGAGGTTTGATTAGTTTGTGAGGAGAATCATGCCCCAAAAAATTGTCCCTCCTTACCTAGAGTTAAGTTTGTATATCAAGGTGGGGAAGCAATGCTAGAGCAACTATGTTTCATCAACCAGAGAAGGCCTCATGGTCCTCGGTCATATCAACAAGGTATGCAAGGTGCATCTTACTCTTACTATCACAACAATCAGAGTGCACCCATGCAACCTTGGTACACCCCCACTCCTCCATCCTGGTCTACACCTCCTACTTGGCGTTACAACCCTTCATATCATCCTCAGCCAGTAAACCAACCATTTCAGCAGTATGTTCCACAACAACCTCAATGGAACAATCCATCCCAAGGGTGGAGGCTTCAAAAAAATCAAACACCTGCTCTAATGCCTCCACCCCAACCTCAACCTCCGCTTACTCATGTTGCTCCACCTAGGCTACCTATACCTGCACAACCCAATCTGAAATCAAACAATAGATAGGCACAGTAGGCTCCCAATGGAGAAACATCATATCCATCTTTTGTTGTCAAGATATAGGAGGTTAATATTAGGTCGGGAAGAGTACTCCCAGACAACCATCCTCCATCTCCACCTATAGAGGTTAAGGAGGAAAATATAGAAGGTAAAACTCCTATCCAACAAGCTCCTTTTCTTGAGAGCTTCATCCACCCTATTCAGCACACCCTAGAGGAGATCGAACTTTGGGAGAGTTGGAAAATTTGTTTGTAAAGAGACCACTTCTCTAGGCCATTAAGGATGTCCCTATCTATAATAGGCTCATCAAAGAAAATTTCTTCAAGAAACCTGGGAGAAGGAAGAGAGATACCCCCACCATCAATGTGGTAGGACAAATGTCTGACCTGATGCCGGGGAAGGTGATATTTCCATAGTACTTGAACCCTGGTAATCCAGTTGTTGATGTGCATATAGATGGTGTCATATTCCCCAACACTCTGATTTATCTAGGGGCTGCCATCAATATCATGATCAAGGAAACTATGTTGAAACTTAATATCCAAGGGACTTTGAGGAAAACCACAACATTTCTGAAACTTACAGATCGGTCCACAGTAACTCCAGAAGGAATTGTTGAGGATGTTATGGTTACCATTGACTCTTGGGAGTATCCTACAGATTTCCTGGTCCTGCAACCAAAAACCAAGTTTAATGGTTATCCCCTCATCTTAGGGAGACCTTGGTTAGCCACTGCAGATGCTTATATTAGTTGTCATGCCAAAAACATGACTATCAAAAATGGGCCTGTGTCTAAATAGCTAGTGTTATATCCTCCAACCCAGCCTTCCATTGATCATGATCTCCCTATATGGTTGGAGGATGAAGAAGATGAGTTATATAACACTGGCCCTATGTGTACCATAGATGTTATTCTTAGAGGGGGGCAGCTTGATGAAGATGAACTCATCGACCATGCCATTCAAAACTAGTCCTCCACTAACATTCCTCTCGAAACCTTAGTCAAAGAGTCTGAAATCCAACCTTGGATGGAAGTGAACTCGGTTGGGTCAACCTCTGAACCCACTAAGGCTATTGATTTTGGCCTGTCCAGATCTCTAAAAATCAACCCAAACCTCTCGAATGAAGAAGAGAAGCAGCTATGCCAGCTTTTGAAAGAGAATATTGAAGCATTCGCTTGGGATTACAAGGACATATGCAAACATTATATTTACATCAAATAATGATGCAACCCTATGAGACAACCCCAAAGAAGGAGGAACCTAGCTCTGAAGGACATAGTTAAAGAATATTTGCAAAAAAAATTGGATGCAGGGTTCATATATCCTATATCCGATAGTGAGTGGGTATCTCCTCTTGTCCTAGTCCAAAAGAAGAATGGGAAGTGGCGAATTTGTGTTGATTATCGAGAACTTAACAAAGCCACCAAGAAAGACCATTTCCCTTTGCCCTTTATAGACCAAGTCCTGGATGGCCTTGCAGGGAATAAGTTATTTTCCTTCTTAGATGGATTCAGTGGGTACAATCAGATTCAAATCATCCCTGAAGACCTGGATAAGACTACTTTCATCTGCCCTTGGGGTACCTTTTCCTACAGAGTTCTCCCTTTTGGGTTGTGTAATGCCCCATCTACCTTCCAAAGGGTTGTCCTTAGCATCTTTTCTGAGTTAGTCCATGACTGTCAAAATCTACATGGATGATTTCACACCATATGGGGATGACTTCCTGGAATCTCTCTCCAATTTGGGTAAAGTACTAAGAAGGTGCATTGAGATGCATCTCTCCTTAAGCCAAAAAAAGTGTGAATTCCTGAAGAAAGAAGGGGTTGTATTACGACACTCCATATCCAAAGAAGGAATATAGGTAGACCCAAACAAAATCACTATCATCAAAAGGGTATCTTCTCCTTAAAAGAAAAAAGATGTCAGGAGTTTCTTAGGCTTAGTTGGTTACTATAGAAGATTCATCAAAGATTTCAGCAAGATGGCTTCGCCATTATTTGGATTATTGGCCAAGGATTATGAGTTTATTTGGTCTAGTCCTTGTTAAGAGGCTTTTGAGCTCATAAAGGGAAATTTGACTACTGCCCCCATCCTCCGAGGTCCAAATTGGACTTTTCCTTTCCACATCCACACTGATGCATCTAACAAAGTTGTAGGGGCATCATTAGGACAATTAGAGGACAAAATCCCTTATGCCATTATTTCATCAGCAAGAACTTGTCGACGGCTGAGCTGAATTATATTTTTACTGAGAGGGAGATTTTAGCCATTGTCCATGCCTTGAACAAATTCAGGCATTATGTAACTGGATATCATACCTTTGTTCACATTGGCCATGAATCCATCAAGTATTTAATGATAAAATTGGATGTTAATGCTATGATAATTAGATGGTTTTTACTTTTGCAACAATTTGATTTGACTATTGTTGATAAACCTGGAAAGGAGAATGTTGTTGCAGATTTTTTGTCCAAGTTAGCTCTCCCTGCAGGTGAAGAAGGAATGGTCGATGACCAGCTACCAAATGACCATATCTTTGCTATATAAGCACTCTCACCATGGTTTGATGATATAGCCAACTACTTGGTTGCTGAGAGACTCCCTCCTAATATTTCCTTCAGGGAGAGGAGAAGAATCATCACAAAAAGCGCCCCTTTCACATGGATTGGGGGGAACCTTTTCAAGCTAGGCCCTAATCAAATCCTAAGGAGATGTGTGAGGGAGGAAGAAGTTTTTGATATCCTCTCTGCATGTCATGACATCCCATGTGGAGGACACTTTACTACAAAGAGAACTGCTTACAAAGTTTTGTAGGCAGGGTACTATTGGCCTACCCTTCACCAAGATTCCAGAAGATACACCAAGAGGTGTGACCAGTGCCAAATGATGGGGAAACCCACGCAAATGGATTAAATGCCTTTGCATCCTTAGGTGGCTCTTGAGCCATTTGAAAAATGGGGAATTGAATTTTTTGGACCTATCGATCCCCCATCCAGACAAAAGAAGTATATCATAGTCTGTAATGATTACCTGACAAGTGGGCTGAAAAAAAATCAATGAAGGTAGCAACCAAGGAGAAAGTAGCAAAATTTTTGAGGGATAATGTGTTTTACAATTTTGGATACCGCCGAGAAATAGTCACCGATCATGGAGCACAATTCACCTCACCTCATTGAGAATATTTTGAGTGTAATGTTCCTAATTAGCCCAAGCTAATAGGAATATTTAAATTTTATTTTATTTTCCATTTATGAATAAATGACTAATGGAGGACATGTAAAACTCCTTCGATCAGTGAATAAATCAATGCTCAATGTAAACAAAGCTATGTCTGAGCCATTTACATAAAATCCACTTGCAGGTGTGAAATGGGTTAATCTTTGAGACTGGTTCAACCTTGACCAAATCTATAGCATTGTCTAGATTCAGTGTATCTCATAAAGGGACAGCGCGGTTCTAGAAGGAGGACCTCATGTGAAAGGGGTTAAGTGATTCAAGGTGATTTAGGGTTTTTCACATCCTCATCTTATAAAAGGAAGGAGAAGGCTCAAGAGAAAGGTTTTTAAATGTATTTGATCTTCAATAATTTGTCTCCTTAGACAAATTCTAGTTCTCTGGGTTGTTTAGCAAGAGACTAGTGAGGATCTCCAATTGGGGAATTCTCCATCCTTCCATTGAGTAGCTCTTGGAAGGTTTGTGCTACTTCTCCACTATCTAGCATATGGCCAAGCTCCATCCCTCTTTGGTAGTGTAAATCTAATGAGGGTTTCATTTTCTAAGTAAGCTGCAGCAAGTGGAAATCTAGATCTGCAATATCTAGATTGTATTGGTGGCTCTTCTCAGTGAGTGTGTCTTTTAACCTCCTGGAAGAGTGCATCCATAGCTTGTGATTTAGTATCAGATCTTGGCATCAGGCCAAAGTGTATATTATCATAAAAAACACAGTTCCTCTCCCTGGACTGTGTAATTCTTGAAGAGTAGAGTTGCAGGGGTTTTTGGAGTTATCCTGGAGGAGAGATCTCTAGTGGAAAGGATCCTTCCTTTCACTGTGGTGATCAATGGATTGGAAAACCAATCCATGTACCCTTCAAATATGATTCATTTTCTGATGTATTTACTACATAATTTCTGAATACTGCTGCAGAACTGTGACTTAGATCTCAGATATACTCACTATTGTTGATCATTTGCTGAGATCCCTAAGGGGAGTGTAATAAAGAGACTATTTGGCATTCTCATCTATTATAGATCTATTTTTTCATGTAAACATTTGTTGCAGATATGTAACTAAATAATAATAAGCTTCAGCCTCCCAAAAATCACACTGTCCAGCTCTTTTGTCTCATTCTATGGTTGCAACACCTCATTTTGAGGCCTTTCTTTATGTAAACTTTTGTTTTTCTTAAAGTAAATCATTTGAGTCATATAATAAGTTTCCATACTAATTTTCTAGCATTATTCCAGTTAAAACCCTCATAAATTATGCTATCCATGCTTGAGAAAATTTTTGCATAATCTAAGCCATGGGAAATCAGGGTTTTCTAGCCTAGTTAGGAAAGGAGGAACTGTTTAACATAGAAAAACGCATTTTATTTTGCTGAAATTTGACATTGGAGTCCCTCATAACCCTATATATCATATCCAACCACTTTCCCCTCTTATTTTTACGCAGATACTTGAATACATTCGTTTTAGGGCCTAAATCATCACTTTTTCCCACCTTTTGGTCTATAAAACGTTGTATAAAGTTGCTGCTGTATATTTTATTGAAGGATATGTCATTGGAAATTTTTTATGAGGTATATTGCTGCATCTACAACTCTATAATACCTTATGGTATTCTCATTGTTGTAGAAATTCCAGTTTTGGAACATTACATTGAGGAAACACAAGATTAAGCATAGAACTTCTACTACCTATCACCCTCAAGAAAATGAATAAATAAAATTAACTAACAGAGCTTTAGAGAGCATCCTCGCCAAGGTTGTGAGCAGCAACAGAAAATATTGGGCATACATATTGGTAGAAGCTACTTGGGCCTACAACACTACTTGGAAGACAACAACAATATTCACTTCTTATGAACTAGTTTATTGTAATAAGGCTCTACTTTCAGTTTAGTTTGAATTCAATACTTTAATAATATTAGATTAATTCAATCTAGATCTATCAAATGCCCAAAAAGAAAGTTTGTTGCAACTAAATTGATTGGATGAGTTCATAATGCAAGCACTTCTTCACACGAAGGTAGTTCAACTACAATGGAAGGTCTGGCATGATAAGAACATTAAATAAAATACCTTCCACGAAGGATATTGGGTGATGTTTTATGATTCAAGTTTTAAAGATTTCAAAGGCAAGATGATGACAAGATGGTTGGGACCTTACACAGTGGAAAAATGTTTTGATAATGGAGCAGTTCAAATCAGAACCATAGATGAGGAGGGAATCCCCTTGCTTGTCAATGGTCACAGAATTGAAATTTACAAGAAGCCTTTTTCAAGGTCAAAGTTCATAAATTCAATAAGAAGAGAGGTTTATGTGATGGGAAACTCCATAGTTTCCCACACCTTCTGAAAAAAACAAAAAAACAAAAAAAAAATATATCCATGGGTGAAACCTCTCTGAGGCACCCAAGGCAAGCTTGTGGGTTGAAAACCTTGATGGAGGCAACTCACTTGCTCAAAAAAAAAAAAAAAAAAAAAATGGAATAAAGATCCATAGGTGAAAACCTATCTGAGGTGCCCAAGGAAATTTTGTGGGTTGAAAACCTCCATGGAGGTAGCCCACTTAATTTAAAAAAAAAAAACATCTGCATCTCTGTGTTTTCTATGGTTGCTATTTTGCAGGTTATTAATGGTTTCTGGAAACACAGGGAACCATTCATCTTATCTCCCCTTATATTTTACCATCCATCCCATCATTCACTCCATTAATTTAAATAAATCCATCCATCACCTCCATACACCATATTCCTCCATTCCTGAGCACAATGTAGCAAAAGAAAGAGATCCAGAAACTGCTACAAACATCAGGAAGTTCCTTCAAAAACAAAGTTGTTCACAGACTGCAAAGAAAAATGAGGAGCTAATAAATCAGACCCCAGGAAAAATAGGAGTGCCACCCATGGCATCTGGAGCACTTGGAATGCAACATCTACAACAGGTAGAAACAACAAGAAATATTAGAAGCTCACTCAGATAATTTCTCATTCAGCAAGTTGGTCACTTAGAAAACAGGAAAATAAGGAAGAACGCAGCATATAAGAGGCTTGTCTCCAAATTCCAGCTCCTGCAACTACCTTAAAAACAACAGGTAAAATCAAGTATAGCTTCTCACCCCTTGCTATGCATCCATAATAGCCAGAAATAATTAAATTTGCATACATATAGTTTAAGGGGCAGAAAGGTGGCTAGTTAGTTTGGACACCATCGTGAAGTATGACTAGGGAGAACTGAAAAGTCACGCCACCTTGGCATGCAAAAGAAAAAATTTAAATCAAGTGGAGTAGAGGATAATGAGGGGAGGAAACACGCGGTCCATCATGAATTAACAGAGAGAAGGAAACAACAATCTCTAAAGAAAACTGGAGCTGAGGTCGAGTTACATAAGCACTCCAAAATTAGTTGCGCAATCTAATAAAAAGAGATCCCATATCATCCAAACCAGTGAATTGAGAATTTTTTAGGGAAAGAGACCGAAGTGAGCCCGCAACACAGTAGTACCGAGAGTGGGTTGCATATCTTAACAACGTGCAGCAGCAGAACAACATCACTAGCAGTTGAGATAGCTTCTGAAGTATATTGCATATCGGACACAGTATCAAGGGACCAATGGAATATATTATAGAAACCCAAACAAGGAAGAATTATATTCCTAACCTTAGAGAAGAAGAACGAGAAGAAAAATAACTAGAAGAGGAACAAGAAGAACCAGAAGAAGGAGAGGAAGAGACAAAGGGCCGAGGAAAAATGGAAAAGATGGAAAGAAAAGTCATAGAGGTAGTAGAAAGTGAGAAAGAAGCAATCTCACAATACAACACCACATCCCCTCAAGACAAAGAGGTAGTTGCCACGTTAGCTCCTCTGAGTGCAAAGAGAAAAAGGCAGACCTCTATGTATTTCAGAGCTAACAAGAGTCAGAGGATAAGTCAGAGAGAGCTAGAAACTCCTCCCATGAGCCCAATTATCATTGAAGAATCACCAAGGGAGGAGGAAAGAATCGAAGAAATAGTTCTGAAGGAGCAGCTGCAGAAGGCACAGGTAGAGAATGTAGCACTGAAGGAGAAATTGCAGAAAAATGGGCAGGAAGTAGCCACCATGGCAGACTTATGCATAGAATCCCTTCAGTATAGATTCCCTTTTGACTCATATGTTGTGTACCTCAAGGATCAATGGCTATTATTTCAAATCAAAACTCTAGCCTCCCATGGATCCCTACCTTTCTAATATTGTAGGAAATTCATGGATTTATACAAACAAGCTAACATGGTTGATTAGGAAAATATGGAAGATTTTTATGTGCATAACCTTGTGTTGACAAGTCTGGATACTTGGGAACCCAATCCTACAATGGGGGATATGCAGTTTATGGCTTTAGTATCATGGATGATGAATGAGGACACTAGAGAAAAAGAGATATGGATGGTCATGGGAAGAAGAACTAGAGAACCCCTATATATCAAACCAGAATTATTCAACCCAAGAGGAGTCATCCTTAACCATAGAGAGATTGAAAGGGACCCTGCACTAGTTGAAAGCTACCTTCAGACTCAAACATAGGTAATAGGCCACTTTTATGATGTTTCTAGGCAGATAGAAGATGAGTGCATTATGGCCAGCTAGAGGAGATGGAACAACCTCCGTCACAGCCTCAAGAACAGGGAGTACCATACTCCAGAAAGACTGAGGGGTGCATTAGAAAGGGCACCATTATACAGGAGGACCATGCAGGCCAAAAATATCCGATGTTTGGGACTAAAGCTCATCCCACCTTTGCTGCTGGGGACGAATGATTAAAATGACACAGATGCACTAGATAGAGATGGGAGGATGGATAAAATAATAATGGTTTTTACCTCCTTGGGGAAACTCCCACATTTCTTCCTCAGGAAATCAGGGGGGCTTTCAAAACCTTGAAGGAAATGTAGGAGGAGGATTAGTTTCTCAGAGGATCAGCAACGGTTCAGTAGGGGAGTGACGATGAGCTCCATCATTAGACATATTTGGAGGGGTTAATGGTCACCTTTTTTCCTTCTTAGATCTCTTTTTCTTTCATTTTTATTATTATTTGATTTTATGATGCTAGTATAGGTGGTGATTAAGGTTAACATACTCTAAGTGCCTAATATGAGGTTGAGTGCGTAAAATCATGAATTATTAGCATTTTTATAAGGATTTTTCATAAAGGCTTGGAGGAGATAGCAAGGAGAAATTATAGGAGGATTTTCCACCCTCCTTAACTCTCAAAGGCAGCCAAAGGATCACAAATATTCTCTCCAGCAATTCAAATTCAAAAGACAGCTAAAGGATCCCCAAGGATTCTCTCTAGCAATTCGAATTCCAAAGGTAGCCAAACAACTCAAAGAGGAGTGCACTCAATCTTTGTTTACTTGGAGTTAAGTGGACTCAATCAACATTTTCTATGGATTTGTTGGTAGCTAACCTATAGAATAAATAGAGCAAAGTTAGAGATAGGAAGGGGTCGATTCTAGTCGAAACTTCGTTGCAAGCTATTGATATTTTTATTATTTTACTCAGTGATCAAAATTTCAAAAATGTATGAGGCTATTCTTTTATGAAATGAGTAGGCTGATTTCATTTTACTGATTTAAGTTTCAGAGAACTAGGCTCATGGGTTAGGGCCCAATCCATGTGCCTCAGCCTCTCTGCTGTATTTTTTCTCTCCTCTCTGTCATTTCATTAGTTCCTCTTCTGATAATTTCACTTATGTTTCAAGTTGTTGTTTAGTTTTTCTTTCAGTGTGTTGTTGTAGGTTTCATTTGCTTATGAGTAGTAGAATAGAGGAGAAAAACCAAAAAAGTCGTGGATAGAGACCCCCTTCTCATCTCTGTCAATAGAGCTCGAGGAGGGAAAACCTTCCCACAGATCCAAAAATTGATCTCTGTTCATTGTTTCTGAGATCAAAAGTTGAGTTTCATTACCATTTTCCACACTTCCTTTTCACTGTATTTTTTACGCATTTATCTGTTTTTCGTGCATAGATCAGCAGAGTCGTTTGATGGAATTAATGTTAAAGCCCCAGAGTAGCACTGTGGTGCCTTCCTGCATCATTTCCCATCTCCCCTCCATCTCTGCTATTACACTTATATTCATTCCTTTTCTCTTATCATAGCTACCGCAACCATTTTAACTTGAAAAACCTCCAAACACTTTAATGTTTGACCTCTGCCTTTCCTTCTCTAAATTCCCGCTATAGCGTTTTGCACTTCGCACTCGCCTCCTGACTGCACTATCGCTTTTCCGCCAACATTGCAATATTGTGATATTGTGAAATCACGAATCGCAGTTTCTATTGGTTTCCTTTAAGACTTATCTCTCATTTTTTTCTGATTGCAAAAATTCTCCATACCCCACCACATCGCAAATCGAATTTCGCATTTCGCAACCTTTGGCCTTTTCGCAATCACATTTCACAACCTTTTCTTTTTTTTCTTTAAGACTTACTGCTCCAACCGCCCATTGTGACATCATTGTAGCACTCTACCACGTCAACCCTATCAAAAATCGCATTCTGCAAGTGTTATCCCCATCGCAAATTGCAAATCGCATTGTTTATTTTGTTCCCGTTAACACTTACCGCTGCTGTCTGCCGATTGCAATCACCATCCATCGCAACTCCGCTATCACACTTTTCAAATAATTCCACTCCAAATCATTTTTTCACCATAATAAAGCTTTAATAAGGTTTAAACCCACTCTTTCCACCTCTAAGCCTTGTTTCATGTGTTGAGCCCTCCATTAGCACCTTTAGCCCGTTTTCCTCCAAACCGCAAGCTATACTTTGTCAATCTCAGTTTATCACGAATATTTGCATGGTTAGAAGCATGATAGCATGGTAAATAGATCAGAGGATAAGTACAGGGTGTTTAGCCGATTGGCCTAGATATGTGCAACTTAGTTTAGTTTCTTTTCAGTCATTCTCTTTTGTAGATTAAATTAGTTTCCTTTCTCACATTTCCTTTCTGCACATTAAATTAGTTTCATTTCTGTCATTTCCTTTCTGCACATTAAATTAGTTTCATTTTCGTCATTTCCTTTCTGCAAATTCAGTTAGTTTCCTTTCTGTCATTTCCTTCTAGCAATTTACTTTGCAGTTTTTATCATAGTTTAAGAAATATCACCCTTTCATAAAGCAGAAGAGGTTGACATGAACAGAATGCATATGTTGTGTATATAGCACTGTCACCTCCAAGTTTGTACGAACCCCGGGTTGATAAATAAAGTAGAGTAGCCCCTAGGAGTTGCAGCACACTTGGTGCAGTACCAAGGCTCACCAATATCATTTACCCTTATATTCAATTTTTGGAATTCCTCAATGTGCTCCACCATTGAACCTTTTTGTTTGAGATTTATCAATTGGCTAAAGAAGGTGTTGCTATTTGTATCCTCATAATGTGTTATCATCTCCTCTGTGAAAATTGACCAAGTGACAATTTGTTTACAAGAGCAAAGCCATCGATATCATACAGTTGTATTTGGTTCTAAATATAAATTTTCAATACGTACCTTTTGTGTGTTTTGCACATTATGGAGATCAAAATATTGCTCCATCTGTAGTATCCATGTTACGGGATCCTTGCCATCAAACTTCCTCATATCAACCTTTGGAATATGGTGTGTCTTCAATCCAACATTAGAGTCTATAAAATCATGATTAACATTTATTCTTTCTCACCATGAGTTTCCTCTACTACGTTTTCTCCATTAGGAAGCCTTTCTTGTAGCCACTTTGTCAAACCTTCCTTCAAACATTGCATTTCTTTCTTCAAATATTCCATGTGGCCTTTCAGTTCTGCTTCTATACATTCCATGCCATTCTTCAGCCCATCCATGTCTAATTTTAAACCATTCATGTGGCCTTTTAAACCATCCATGTCACCTTTTAGTTCTTCTTTGGTTGCTCTTTGTGAGAGTGAAATTTGTTGCACTTCATCCCGTAATTTTGATATAAAATGTTGCACTTCTTCCTCTTCATGTGTAATAGTAGAGTTTTATGAGGGCTTAATGAGAGTGGAATTATTTTTTGGAGGAAATTTAGAACCCAATATTTATATAAATTCTTCAATTTTCCCTTGGTGTCACTTCCAACTGCTTTTTCAAACAAAATTTATGCAATTTTAAAAACTTTACACACCTTTTTCTTTCTTTTGAGGAGCTCGATATTGAAACTAATGTATCTCTGCGATTTTGTATCCAAAATATTTTAACTTCGACCACAGGTTTGACCAAATTTGGATTCTTCAAGGTGAATTTATGCATGATATCCCACAATGACCTAATTATGGATTATTTCAGTAGATCGAACTTATACAGCGTGCCACATGTCATTGTTTCAACCTTCAGCTCTGAAATAGATACATAGGAAACTACAGTTCGTACACTTTTATCCAATTTTTACATAATTCCAATCTGATGCTTCAAACGAAAGTTATGACGATTTTCATTAGGTCACCTATTTGAGATGAAATTCTGGAGCCTGCAAATACCCTAACTTCCTCAAATCATATCTTTGAAAATATAGCGAACCAAGATCTAAAATTTTTACATGAGTTTCATCATGATTTCGGCTCTACGGGGTACACATTTCAACTTCTTAATCCTCGTAGAAAAAAAATTATAGTGAAAATTCCAAGATGACCTATTTGAAGAAGCGAAACCCTAGAATCCCAAGCTTTGATTCCAAATGTTATGAAACCAGCTCACAAATAGAAGAAAACATAGATAAATGACTTAGAAATCAGCTTCTTCGAGGGGGAAACCTCCTTTACATTACATAAATGAACAATTCTTCGATGATACAAATAAAAAAACATCCTTTCTATAAATAGGAGTCCAAGGGGTCACAATATAATCCTAGCTGATGTTAGGTCCCTATATTACTAGTATAGTCCCTTATTGTTGTTAGT
Organism: Pinus albicaulis; assembly: GCA_034641835.2. Taxonomy (NCBI): domain Eukaryota; kingdom Viridiplantae; phylum Streptophyta; class Pinopsida; order Pinales; family Pinaceae; genus Pinus; species Pinus albicaulis. The sequence goes on along the minus strand of CM076572.1, from coordinate 1,015,678,205 downwards.
GTAACCCCATTATTGTTATTATTGTACCCTTGTAACCCCCATATTGTTATTGTGTGATGTTATTATTGTTGGGTGTTGAATTACATTTTGTTGTGGCTGCACATTAGTAACACTTTGAATACTACTTAGAAAGGAGGTTTTGTAAATTGTATCATCCAAGAATTGTTCATTTATGTAATTTATTGGACATTGGCCCCTCAAAGTGGCTTATTTCTAAGGCGTTGATATCTCTTTTCTCTATTTTTGGAGCTAGTTACACAACATTTGGTATCAAAGGTTTGGATTCTAGGGTTTCGCTACTCTAAAAAGATCATCATGGAATTTTCGCTATAAATAATTTTTCTACGAAGGTATAGAATCTGAAATTTTTAGGGTGTGAAGCCGAAATCCTGAGGAATTTCGTCAAAAAATTTCAGAGCTTGGTTCGCAATATTTTCGGAGATATGATCTGTGGAAGGTAGTGCTTTTTCAGGCTCCCGAATTTCATCTCAAAGAGGTGATCGTGGGAAAAGATTCATAACTCTCTCTCTGAGCATCGGATTGTTGGTCTGGTAAAAAATTTTCACAATTGCACAAAATTTGGTTCATATCAGTTTCAGAACCCAAAGGAGGGAAAACGACTTATGGTGATCATGCAATTTCACTATTAATGGATAATTGAGGTCATTGTGGAATTGGACACAACTTTGTCTTGGAGAATCCAAATCGAGTCGATTTGTGGCATTTGAAAAGAAAATTAGAAGACTGCTTCGGTCTTTAATTAAAATTTTAGTGCTACTCCTCTAGGCCTGATCAATTCAATGTGGAGGCTCTCATAACTTAAAGAAAAAGGTGTGTAACATGGAATTGAATTATGATGTTGAAGAATCAATTTGAATTGATTCCAAGGGCATATTGTAGAATAGATATTAGTATTGGGTTCTAAAATATGCCCCATAAAAATAATTCAACACCCATTAAGCCTTCAGAAGGCTCTACTATGACTCATGAAGATCAAGAATTGCGACATGATCTATCAAAATTACAAGAGAAAGTGCACCAAATTTCGCTCTCGCAAAGAGCAACAAAAAATGAAATGGAAGTTTTGAAGAAATGCGTGGAAGCTAAGATGGATGGCATGGAAGCTGGCATGGAAGTTAAGATGGATGACATGAAAGACAACATGGAAACATGAAGAAGGATCTCAAAGCAAACATTGAATGTTTGACAAAGTTGATACAAGAAATGTTTCATAATGGTGAAAATATAGTAGAACTCATGATGAGAACAAAATAAATGTTAATCGTGATTTCATAAACTCTAATGTTGGCAGGAAGAACCACCATATTCCAAAAATGGAGATGAGGAAGTTTGATGGAAATGATCCTGTAACAAGGATACTACAGATGGAGCAATATTTTGATCTCTGTAACTTGAAAAACACACAAAAGGTACACATTGCAACTTTACATTTAGAACAAAATACATTTGTATGGTATCGATAGCTTTGCTCCCTTAAAAAAATTGTCACTTGGTCAATTTTTACGGAGGAAATGATAGCACATCATGAGAATACAAAGAGCAACACCTTCTTTAGCCAATTGATAAATCTCAAACAAAAGGGCTTAGTGGGGGAGCACATTGAGGACTTCCAAAAATTGAATATAAGGGTAACTGATATTCCAGAGGAACAAAGGATTGATCTCTTCATAGGTACTTTAAAGGATAACATCCAACATGAAGTTCGCGTTTTGGAACCTGATTCATTGGAGAAGGCATTCAGGTTGGCCAAAAAAATTGAATGTAAAATTATGGCGACAAGGAAGCCTACCACTCACTTCTATAAAGAGGGAAGTGTTGCTACTCCTAGATTTCCACAACCTACAAGGTTGACACCACAACAATTGGAAGAAAAAAGAACAAAAGGGCTTTGCTACAGTTGTGATAGAAAATACACTAAAGGTCATAAGTGTGCTGAGAAGAAATTATTTTACATAGATTGTGAAGAGGAAGAAAATGAACAAGAAGAGGATATACACCAGGAACCAAACCTAGAAGAGGAATAAATGATTCCAACCATATCGTGTAATGCATTGGCAGGAATTACCACTCCTCAAACTCTCAAGATAGAAGGACATATCGAGAAGAAAAAGGTAATAGTGTTGATTGATTCAGGTAGTACCCATAATTTTATTCATTGTAAGGTAGCCAAGGAATTGAATTGTTTCCTATACCCAGCACCAGAATGTCAAGTGATGGCTGCAAATGGAGGAACTATAAATTGCTCTGGAAAATGCCATAATATCAAGCTAACCATGGGGGAATATGTGTTGACTAGTCCAATGCTTTCCATTCCTATGGGAGGTGCTGATGTTGTACTAGGAGTACAATGGTTACAATCTTTGGGGACGGTAGCTTTTAATTTTCAGGAACTTTTCTTGAAATTCTTTTCAGAAGGAAAGGAAGTCGAATTACGGGGTATTGAAGGGAAGCCAGGAAGGATAATAAGCTCTAATGGCATGACAAAGCTTCTAAAGAAAGAACAACGAGGCGTAATTGCACAATTATGCTCACTAGAAGTTCCAACATCAAAATCATCTATTTCTGCAGGTCTCCAACAAGTCTTGGACAATCATTCCAAGGTGTTTGAAACTCCCAAAGGACTCCCACCTATTCGTGATCATGATCATGCTATTCATTTGATTCCAGGAAGTGTTCCTCCAAACATCAGGCCTTATAGATATCCTTACTTCCAAAGAGCGAAATTGAACGTATGATTGCAGAAATGTTAGAGGCGGGTATAATTCAACCTAGTCAAAGTTCTTTCTCTGCTCCTGTAGTATTGGTACACAAGAAGGATGGATCATAGCGAATGTGTCCAGATTATAGGGAGCTCAATAAGCTCACCATTAAAGACAAATTTCCCATTCCTGTGATTGATGAATTATTGGATGAATTACATGGAGCAATTTATTCTACCAAGTTGGATCTTCGTTCAGGATATCATCAAATTAGAATGAAGACTGAAGATATTCCAAAAACAGCATTTCGAACTCATGAGGGTCATTATGAATTTTTGGTCATGCCATTTGGCCTTACCAATGCACCTTCTACATTTCGAGGGTTGATGAATTCCATTTTCAAACCCTTCCTTAGAAAATTTGTGCTAGTATTTTTTGATGATATACTAATCTACAACAGGTCTTGGAAGGATCATGTTGAACATGTTGACAGGGTGCTCAAACTATTGCAGGAGAAACAATTGTATGAAAAAACATCCAAATGTTTCTTTGGAGTACAAGAGGTGGAATATCTGGGTCATATTGTATCTCACGAGGGTGTTAAAGTAGACCCTAACAAAATTGAAGCCATTAAGGAATGGAAAGTCCCCACAACCATAAAGCAGTTGCGAGGATTTCTTGGGTTAACAGGGTATTATCGCAAGTTTGTTAAGAATTATGGGAGAATAGAAGCACCTCTAACAACATTGTTGAAGAAAGATGCATTTTCATGGACTCCTGAAGCAACTAAGGCCTTTGAACATCTTAAAGAGGCAATGTGCCTAGCACCGGTCTTAGCTACGCCAGACTTCACAAAATCCTTTATTGTGGAATGTGATGCCTCAGGAAATGGAATTGGTGCAGTTTTAATGCAGGAAGGAAGACCCATTGCTTTTGAAAGTCGTCCAATCAAAGGAAAGTATTTACAGAAACCTATTTATGAGAAGGAAATGTTAGCAATGCTACATGCACTAAAGAAATGGCGAACTTACCTAATGGGAAGACACTTCAAGGTAAAAACTGATCATGATAGTCTTAAACACTTTTTGGAACAAAAACTATCGTCAGAAGAGCAGCAAAAATGGGTCACAAAGATGTTGGGTTATGACTTTGAAATAATCTGCAAAAAAGGAAAGCTTAATGTTGTTGCAGATGCACTCTCAAGAAAGAATGAAGAGGTGGAAGCATTGCTTTGTGCCATTTCTATTATCCAACCAGATTGGATAATCGAAGCAAGAGACAAAGGACAAAGATGTATGGACACTCATTCGAAGAGAAATATTCTTTTGGAACTGCACACTTCTCCTTTAGGAGGACACTCAGGATTTTTAAAAACTTACCACAGGGTGAAGAAAGAATTTTTTTGGGATGGCCTTAAATCTGATATTCAAAAGTTTGTTGCAGAATGTTTGGTTTGCCAGCAGAATAAAGTTGAGACAATTAAGACCCCGGGACTTCTACAACCTTTATCCATTCCAAGTCAACGTTGGGAGGAGATTTCAATGGATGTTATCACAGGTTTACCTAAGTCCGAAGGAAAGAGTGTCATCATGGTGGTAGTTGATAGAATTACCAAGTATGCACACTTTTGTGCATTATCTCATCCATTTAAAGCAAGTACAGTTGCTACTACATTTATGGACAGAATTCAAAAGCTACATGGAAGCCCAAGGGTTATTGTGAGTGACAAAGATCCCATTTTTACTGGAAATTTTTGGAAGGAGTTATTTTCTTGTTTGGGTACTCAATTAGCTCATAGCTCATCTTATCATCCTCAATCTGATGGTCAAACTGAGATCGTAAATAAATGTTTGGAAGGATATCTTCGTTGTTTTGTATCTGATAAACAAACACAATGGGTCAAGTGGTTACCTCTTGCTGAATGGTGGTATAACACTTTCTTCCATACTGCAGCAAAAATGACCCCATTTATGGCATTTTATGGATATCATCCACCATCCATCACATCATATTTAAGAGAAAATTCGAAGGTTCAAGTAGTGGAAGATCACATCGAGCATCAGCAAGAAGTTCTCCAACTCTTAAAGGATAACCTGAATTTGGCACAAAATCGAATGAAACAACAGGCAGATCAACATCGTAGCGAGAGAAGTTTTGATGTAGGAGATTGGGTATTTTCACGGCTACAACCATACAAACAAATGTCCCTCAAGCAAGCAAAGAAGGATAATAAATTATTGCCAAAGTACTATGGTCCTTACAAGGTGTTGCAAAAGATTGGTGCTATGGCATACAAATTGGAGCTTCCTGCTTCTTCGCGAGTACATCCAGTTTTCCATGTTTCATGCTTAAAGAAGGTTATAGGTGAATATCTTCCGGTTCGAACAATATTTCCAGAACTTGATGAGGAAGGAAAAATCATATTGGAACCTGAAATAGTCATGGAAACAAGAACTCGACAGCTACGGAATCGATCAATTTCCGAGTATCTCATCAAGTGGAAGAACTTACCCACTGAAGATTCTACATGGGAGGATGAGAATTTTATACAGAAGCACCCAGAGCTACTCAAGCATTGAGGACAACACTTTTTTGAAGGAGAGGGGCATGTTAGGTCCCTATATTACTAGTATAGTCCCTTATTGTTGTTAGTGTAACCCCCTTATTGTTATTATTGTATCCTTGTAACCCCCATATTGTTATTATTGTGCCCTTAAATTATTATTGTTAGGTCAGCTAGGATTACATTGTGGCCCCAGTAGGATTACATTATGGCCCCATGGACTCCTATATATAGAAAAGAGGTTTTGTAAATTGTATCATCCAAGAATTGTTCATTTATGTAATGTATTGGAGGTTGCCCCCTTGAAGTGGATTATTTCTAAGGTGTTGATATCTCTTTTCTCTATTTTTGGATCTAGTTACACAACAGTTGACATAACAATAACAATGTAAGGGCACAACAATAACAATAGTGAGTTCTATAGGCCATAATAATAACAATATGTGGACTACATGGGTACAACAATAACAATAAAGTGCTACACTAACAATAAAAATGGTTATAAATTGTTTGGAATTCTGAGAGAATGGATAAAATATTATAAAATTTTAATCTTTCACCATCCTGTTAATTATTATTGTGGACCTCCCAAACAAGTTCAACCAACAAAACAAATAATTTATAATAATTTTGTTGCCCCACTCCTTTAATAATGCAAACACTATACCATCACGATTCCAAAAAAACAGCACCATGATTAAAAGATTCAATATGTTGAGGTGATTTTGCTTTCAATAAAATCTTGGAAATCCTAGTGAAAGATTAGGAAAAGAGAATGGATTTATGTACTTCTCACTTAGAGTGAAACGGATTTATTGGTTACTCTTTATTGAACTCTAAAAAGTCAGCTGGGTGTATTTTTCAACTCTACAAGGCTACAAATATTGTATGTAAAGGGTTTTTAGGATTTTATGCACCTTGTCATAGATTATTGTATGTCTTTTGGAAAAGTGGATTTACGTTATTATTTTAATGTTTTTAGAAAAAGTTGGTTTTGATGTATTTATAGTATTTTTATTATTGAGATTATTTATTATTATTGAGAATAAATTTTGGTGATTTTTTTTTATTATTGATATTTTTATTTTTTCTTATTGAGTGTTATATAATTAATCATATTTTAATTTGTTTTCCATTGAGTGTAATAAGTTGTTTTATTCTAGTAAGAGTAAATATGTTAATTTATAAGACTTAACTTTGTTGGTAAGGATAATAACTATTTCGTGCAACTATTTAAGCTAAACTCAATTGGTATGATTTTAATCAAGTTTTTTTTAAATCTGGTTAGAAATTTTCAAAAATATTGGAATTGTAGATATCATCGGTTAATAATAGGGCATCCATATAAATTCAATGGCTGGTAAATGTGGATAGGTATCAAAATACTTACCTAACAATACATCTCACATTGTCAAGATTAAAATAATCATAAAAATTAACTAAATTATAGCTTTATGTTAAGTCTATTGGAATAATTCAATTCGTGATTGTTGTCTTATGAAGTATTATTGATCCGGATTTATGCAGGAACGCAACAAAATACAAATATAACCATAATTATAAAGATGCAACTAAAATATAACTTAATTTCATTAATATCAAATGACTGAAATATGCTTACAGACAAAATGAAAATAAACTTGCTAGGGTGTTGGTAGCTTATCTCTACGAAGAGATGTGGCGGCTATAGGCCTCTGAACTGTGTTACAATGGGGCTCGAATGCCTATTTATTATTGAGAAACAATGGAAAACCCTAAATATCCAAAAACCTAACCCTAGGAGATGAAACGCCAGATATGGGCCTTGTCGGGGTAAATTGGTACATCAATTTCCCGGGCTCGTAACTTTGGCAAACTATCTCCATTTGACGCACATGATACATCGTTAGAAAAATCTATCCGAGGATTACAACTGTTGATAGAGAATATCAAGTCTTCGACTCATTCATGCCCCAAAAAAGGTCATTTAGGGCCTCAAAATGGATCCGAAAGTTTAGGACACGAAAAACTGCTAAAAATAGTAAATTGTGCTACAATTAAGGAAATTGAAAAATTGAAGGAAACAATGGTGGGTCCAAGTGGAATAGGCAAGTTGCCACCAATGTCCTCCGAGATCATTCCTCCCCACTTAGGTAGCAATGGTCCCCATTGTTTTGAGTTCCTCCATGAGATCTGCAATGTCGGATGTGTACAGTAATGATGGAAAGTATGGCCGAAGGCGATACAGATTGAACACTAGTTGTCAGCCAAGGAATGGGGGAATGTTGAGCTTAAATGCATTGTCTCCACCGCCTTGGTAATGATGTAAGGCCCATATTTCAATGGTATGAGCTTCTGATGACCTCCGGTTAGGCGTTCTTTCTGCAAATTCAACCAAACTTGGTCGCCCACCTGGAACTTGTGTGGCACTCGATGTTGATCATGTCACTGCTTGTACTTGGCATTGGATTTCTCTAAGATTTTGTGGACCTGTTGGATGCACTCAATAAAATTGGTTGCTTTATCAGCCTCATAAAGTATATGTGTGGAATCTGTCTGTGTGGTCGCAGGAGGTATGGCAACATCAAGCAGTGGCGTGCCTGGGGGCAGATCAGTGGAGTGCTTGACATGACAGTGTAGAGGAACCTCTATGGGTGAGGATAAAATTTCCTTGTATTCCTCCAATACTTTGTCAATCTGTTGTTTTCATGTAGGGGAGGCCTATTTGGAGACTTTGGACACAATCTTCTTCTTTCCCTATGGAAGAATTGAATGAAAATGAATTTCGTGGTTTGGGAAATAACTTTATTATGTTTCTTTGTAGTAATAAAAGAGATGGTGGGAGGTGGTACTACCTCCAGTATCCTGTACAACTTATTTCCCAAAGTAATAATAATAGCATGAGGCCTAGACTCATACACATCATGTCACTTCCACAAGTATGGTTGGCCTACTAATACATCAGACATGTCAAGAGGAGAAACATCACACAATACCTCATTCGTTAATGGCTTGATGATGTACGTAAGGCGGCACTGTTTTCGAACACGGAGATATCTTCCTTGGTGGAGCCACCCAATGGTATATAGTTGCAAGTGTTTTCTGGTTGGTAGGCCGAGCTGCTTCACAACCTCTACTGAAATGAGGTTATTTTGGCTTCATCATGGCCTATTGGATGTACATGTCCTCATAGCTCCCCATAGGGTAATATTTTTCCTTGACGTAGGATTCCCACCAATCTTTGACATGGGGGGAAGCTTTGAGGAGTGCAAAAGTAATCTTTTCTCGGTCGAAGAAATCATGGACCGAGAAATACTCTTCTAGCAAATTCAACCATCTATCTATAACGTCTGCATCTATCTGGCCTTCAAATATAGGAAAGTCAAATCTTACCTGTACCTTGAAGGGAGTGGCGCCTCTAGAGTTGCTGGTTGATGCAGATGCGTCGTAGGTGGGCAGTCCTTGAAGGATCTGGGAAAATTTATCAATCATTGTGTTCCCTTGTTTCTCAAGGTCCTCCTCTAGCAATAGTTTGATAGGATCTCTTGCTCCCTTCTCTTTCTTTTCTTCCTCCATGGGAGGTCCTCGGGGTTTACGAGGTTGATCTGGAAAGGGTTCAACCAAATCAATCCATAAATCCTTATACCCTCACCTCGTTGGGGACATGCAAAGAAAGAGCAAACCACTCTGATACCATTGATCCAGATTTATGCAGGAACACAACAGAATACAAATATAACCATAAATACAAAGATGCAACGAAAATATAACTTCATTTCATTAATATCACAATGACTGAAATATGCTTTCAGACAAATGAAAATAAACTAGCTAGGGCATTGGTAGCTTATCTCTGAGAAGGGATGTGGCGGATGCAAGCCTCTGAATTGTGTTACAATGAGGCTTGAAGGCCTATTTATTATTTATAAAGAATGTAAAACCCTAAACATTCAAAAGCTAACCCTAGGAGATGAAATGCCAGACTATGGGCTCCGTCGCGGTAAATTGGTACATCAATTTCCTAGGGTTGTAACTTCGCATATTATCTATGTTTTACACACATGATACATCATTAGAAATATATATCCAAGGACTAAAACTACTGACAGCAAATATCGAGTCTCTAACTCATACTTGCTATACTTTTCATGCCCAAAAAATGTCGTATAGGGCCTCAAAATGACTCCAAAAGTTTAGGACCCAAAAAAATGCTAAAAATAGTAAAATGTGCTACAATTAAGGAAACTAAAAAACTGAAAGAAATAATGGTGGGGGATCAAGTGGAATAGGCGAGTGGGCACCAATATCCACTTGGATCATTCCTCCCCCTTTAGGTAGCAATGGTACCCATTGCGTTGAGTTCCTCCATGAGATTCGCAATGTCGGATGTGTCCAGTAATGGTAGAAAGTATGGCCAAAGGTAGTCCACATTTAACACTGGTTGTCGACGAAGGAATGGAGGAAAGTTGAGCTTAAATTCATTTCTCTCACCGCCTTGACAATGATGTAAAGCTCATATCGGAGTGGTATGAGCTTCTGATGAGCTCTGGTTAGGCGTTGATTCTGCAAATGCAACCAAACTTGCTCGCCCACCTAGAACTTGTGTGATACCCAATGTTGATCATGTCGTTGCTTGTACTTGGCATTAGATTTCTCAAAGATTTCATGAACCTGCTGGATGTGTTCAATAAAATTTGTTGCTTTATCAGCCTCAGATATTACATTTGTGGATTTTTTTTGTGTGGTCACATGAGGTATGGCAACATCAGGCAGCAGCGCACCTCGAGGTAGATCAAAGAAGTGCTTGACCTAACAGTGTATATTAACCTCTGTGGGTGAGGATAAAATGTCCTTGTATTCCTCCAAGACTTTGTCAATTTGTTGTTTTCATGTAGGGGAGCCCTGTTTGGAGGTTGTGGCCACAATCTTCTTCTTTCCCTTTGGGAAAATTATAATGAAAATGAATTTCCTGGTTTAGGAAATAACCTTACTACGTTTCTTTGCAGTAATCAAAGAGATGGTGGGGGGTAGTACTACCTCTAGTATCTTGTACAACTTATTTCCCAAAGTAATAATAACATAATGAGGCCTAGACTCATCCATAGCATGTCACTTCCACAATTATGGTTGGCCTAATAATACATCAAACACGTCAAGAGGAGCAACATCACACAATACCTCATCCATGAATGGCTTGATGTTGTACGGAACACAGCACTGCTGGAAGATGTGGAGATCTCTTCCTTGGTGAAGCCACCCGATGGTATATGGTTGCAATTGTGTTGTGCTCGATAGGTCGAGCCACTTCACGACCTCTACTTAAATGAGGTTATTTTGGCTTTCGCTATCGACAAGGAATTGTAGTGGAGAACCCTTCACCCACATTTGGGAATGGAAGAGGCGCTCCCCCTCCTATGGATCTTCGGGTTCCTCCTTCTGGATCTTGGTGGTGGTAACGATGGTGCTAGGTTCTGTATCAATTATTTACTTCCCTTTGTCATTCCCCTTGTCCAATTCTGACTCAGAATTAGAACATACACCTAATTCATATGCCTTCAGTTCGGACAACAACAACTATTTGGTCCGACACTCGCTTATGTTGTGAGTGGGGTTGTTATGAAATTCACAGCACTTCCTCATGTCCTTCTTTAGCTTTTTGGTGTCATTCTGAGTCGCCCCTCTTTGCTTTGACCCTTGTTCTGTGGTTCGGGTGCGCCTTTCCCTGGCTTCAGATTCGTAGATCCAAAGTCTTGCTTCTTCTACTTAAATTTCTGCTCGATCTTGGCATCATATCGATATCCCATGCCAAGCGAGGTAATGTTGACGAACTCCATTTTCTCCTGAATGTATATGTGCAAACAACTACATTACTTTAGCACCAAATGTCTCTCTAAATCTTTAATACCCAACTTTTTGTGTAGGGTATGGAACAAATTCGCCAGCTCGTGCACATCTTGATCCCTTTCCTAACGTAACATGGTCCATTGGATGTACGTGTCCTCATAGCTCCCCACAGTGTAATATTGTTCCTTGATGTCACCTTGGAATGAATTCCAAGTGGGTACGGGTGAGAATAAAGAGGGTTTCCTCCCATCCTTTTTCTCATAGTAGGTTTCCTACCAATCTTTGACATGGGGGGCGGCTTTGAGGAGTCCAAAAGTAATATTTTCTCGGTTGAATAAATCGTGGACCGAGAAATACCCTTCCAGAAAATTCAAAAATCTATCTACGGTGTTTGCATCTATATGGCCTTCAAATACAATAATTTCAAAGTTTATGTTATCACCTAGATTGACCTCAGGCTGAAGGAAGGCAAGCAAGGGTAACCACAAACCACGCTTAACCTTGTAGCTAGCCCTACAAGGTAGGGATAGGGCTCTCTCCGTAAAGAATCTCAGTTAAGGATGACTGCTAAAAATTATTTTAGGCTAGGTATAGTAGCTCGAAAGGTTTTGATAGATTTTGTTCGTGTTTGTTGGATCAAATGGAGTTGGGCAGTTTAAGTCTGGGAAATTAAATCATAAATGCAGGATATTCTATGGGGCAAGGTAAGCATGGACTTTAACACCTTTGGCTTAATGATGTGAAGTGTTTAAGATTGGTGAGGAGCTGAGGAGGGCATATGAGATGAACCCTTCCCAAATAGTAGAAAATATAAAATATTGAATGATTTCCCAAGGCAGAGCACTGTAACAATGGATTCTACCTATCTAACTTGAAAACATTCAACAGAAATCAATGGAATGAATTATGGCATACATAGAAAATTTAACAAATGATTACAAAAGAAGACACTATGCTAAAATTCCATACCACGGGGATCCCATAAAAAATAGCTGCAAATCTTATTAATTTCCTGCCAAACTGATTACAAATAATATACAATCAAGCTCAGAGTGCCCAAATGATTCCAACCTCTACAAATGACTGAAAAATTACATTAAAATAGACTGGCCTCAAGGGGCGAATCCGTAAAAAGAGGAGTTGTTTCACCTGCCCCCAAACCAAAACCTGAAGATAGAAAAACCCAACAATACACCTCTGAAAGAGAGGAAACTGTTCATTTGTTTCGACCATCTAGACGTATCATCTGTTGCATTTACTCCAGAAAATGGAAAGAAAACAAATCTGGAACCAATCTGCCCCCTCATTTATCATTTGCTGATGTTTCGTGGTTGATGCCGTAATGATATCTACTTTCACGGTTTGCTCACGGCCTTAACAGAATGCCTGCCCCTTTTAACCTTTTTGCTGAAGAAAACCCTTTTAAACCAATAAAACAAATGTGCCTCATTAAACAAAGAAAAACCCCTTTTCCTTTGAAAAGAGCGGAAAGCAGTGGTGGGCTCGGGAATCGCAATCGCAAGCAGAAGAGTGATCGGGAATAATTTGGGTGGAGGAAATCGTGATATGTGATGAGTGATGGAGCAATGGAGAAATGGTCTGATGCGATGAGTGATAGAGCGATGTTGCGAAGATCATATCAGGGAAAAATGGGAAGTGGAGTTAGTGCAGCGATAGAACAATGCGATGATGCAATGCGATCACATCGGGGAAGTCGGGAGAGCGAGAGTTAAGCACTGGAGGGATATGCGATCGTGTGATGCGATGAAGGACTATCGCATCGGTGGAAGTCGGGAGAGTAGGAGTTAAGCGCTGGAGGGGGAGAAGTCGCGCGATGCGATGCTACGATGCGATCACATCGACGGAAAAGGGACGGAGGGTTGCGGTGCAGTAGGAATCGCGATATGTGATGCTCTATGATCGCATCGGTGGAAATGAAATGACAGAGTTAAGTTCTGGTGGGATATGCAATAGTGCGATGGGCGTTGTTGTGATGCAATCGCATCGGCGATGATCCATTGCATCGGGATTGTAGGAGACGGAAATTCAAAAGAAAAAAGGGACTTTGCGGTAAATGGAAAAATATAGAAAAAGGTAAGGATTTTAAAGTTTAAAAGCCGGCGAAATAATGGAAAAAAGGGTAGAGTTGTGCTTTTTGAGCCATTTATTCATTTGGGCATATTTTCCGATCCAGAAGCCGATTTCGGGAGTATCATATACCATTCGAAAGATTTTTCTAAGCTTCTTTTGATGAACATGCTTAGAATATGATTTGCACTGAAAATCATGTGTAGAACACTTTTGAAAACCAGGTAGAGGAAAAGCCCCTTTGACCCTTGGTGGCAGGCTGCGAAAGACTATCATTGGCTTTATGGAGATAGCAGCTTTTGAAGTTCAACTTATTACATATGGAAACATAAAATTACATAAGAAATAATAATAAAAACAAAGTACCCTGTTTTCACCTCAAAACATGTTTTGATGTGAAAATTACATTAAGCTTAAAAGAAAACCTCTTTGACTTCTCCAGATACTATGCTTTGAGTTTATTTGGCGTCCTCATGTCCTTGCTGATATTTATTGACACTTTCATCATTAATTTGACTATGTTGGAACCCTAAAACCTAATGAGACCAAACCCTATGACCTAATAAAATGAACTGCAAAGTGAAAATGAATCATGACTGAAGACCATAGAGAGGAGAACCAGCAAGTATTTTTCATGAGGGAAAACTGATGAAGTGACCCCAACCATCAGTGGATCCATGACCTAATGGAGTGATAAAAAGTTATAGTATGAGACTCCTACTATGCAAATGAAAAAGAGCAGATTTTGATCATTGATGGAAGTAAGACAAGACTGACACTAATAGTTTACATGTACCTTGAAGGGAGTGGCACCTCAAGAAAGGTTTTTGGATGCAGATGAGTCATAGGTGGGCAGTCGTTGAAGGATCTGGGCAAAGTTATCCATCATCATGTTCATTTTTTCTCGAAGGCCTCCTCGAGCAATATTTTGATAGGATCTCCTGCTCCCTCATCTTTATTTTCTTCCTCCATGGGAGGTAGTTGGGGTTTGCAAGGCTTATCTTACAAGGGTTCAACCAAATCGAACCCTAACTACTTATACCCTGACCCTATTCGGGACATACAAAGAAAAACAGAGAAAGAGCAGACCGTTCTGATACCACTAATCTAGATTTATGCAGGAACGCAAAAGAATACAAATATAACCGTAAATAAAAAGATGCAGTGGAAATATAACTTCATTTGATTAATATCAAATTGCTGAAATATGCTTACAGAAAAAATGAAAATAAACTAGCTAAGGCGCTGGTAGCTTATCTCTAAGAAGAGATGTGGCAGCTACATGCCTCTGAACTGTGTTACAATGAGGCTCAAATGCCTATTTATTATTGAGAAACAATTGAAAACCCTAATAATCCAAAAACATAACACTAGGAGATGAAACACTAGACTATGGGACCCTTTGGGGTAAATTGGTACATCAATTTCCTAGGGTTGTAACTTTGGCATACTATCTCTGTTTGACACACATGATACATCGTGAGAAATATTTATTCGAGGACTGAAACTACTGATAGTGAATATCAAGTCTCAAAATCATACTAGCCTGACCTTTCATTCCCCAAAAACGTCGTTTAGGGCTTCAAAATGGCTCTAAAATTTCAAGACAAGAAAATCTGCTAAAAATAGTAAATTATGCTACAATTAAGGACACTAGAAAAATTGAAATAAAAAATGGTGGTGGTCCAAGTGGAATAGGCGAGTGGCCATCAATATCCTCCTGGATCATTCCTTCCCCCTTAGGTAGCAATGGTCCCCATTGCGTTGAGTTCCTCCATGAGATCTGCAATGTCGGATGTGTCCACTAATGGTGGAAAGTATGGCCGAAGGTGATCCACATTGAACACCGGTTGTCGACCAAGGAATGGGGGAATGATAGTCTCAAATGCATTGTCTCCCTCTGCATTGATAATGATGTAAGGCCCATATCGCAGTGGTATGAGCTACCGATGACCTCCGGTTAGGCGCTCTTTCTGCAAATGCAACCAAAGTTGGTCGCCCACTTGGACTTGTGTGGCACCTGATGTTGATCATGTCGCTAATTGTAATTTGCATTGGATTTCTCCAAGGTGTCATGGACCTGCTGGATGGGCTCAATAAAATTGGTTGCTTTATCAGCCTCGAAAATCACATTTTTGGATTATGTTTGTGTGGTCGTAGGAGGTATGGAAACATCAAGCAGCGGTGCACCTGGGGGCATATCAATGGAGTGCTTAAACTGACAGTGTAGAGGAACCTATATGGGTGAGGATACAATGTCCTTGTATTCCTCCAAGACTTTTTCAATCTGTTGTTGTAGTGTAGGGGAGCCCTATTTGGAGGGTGTGGCCACAATATTCTTCTTTCCCTATGGAAGAATTGTAATGAAAATGAGTTTCCTAGTTTTGGAAATAACCTTACTGTGTTTCTTTGCAGTAATCAAAGAGATGGTGGGAGGCGGTACTATCTTCAGTATCCTATACAACTTATTTCCCAAAGTAATAATAACAGCACGAGACCTAGACTCATACACATCATGTCATTTCCACAAGTATGGTTGGCCTAATAATACATCAGACACGTCAAGAGGAGAAACATCACACAATACCTCATCCATGAATGGCTTGATGTTGTACGAAAGGCGGCGATGCTAGCAGAGGCAGAGATCTCTTCCTTAGTGATGCCACCCAATGGTATACGGCTGCGGGTGTGTTGTGGTTGATAGGTTGAGCCGCTTCATGACCTCTGCTAAAATGAGGTTCATTTGGCTTCCACTATCAAAGAGGAGCTCCCCCTCATTTGGATCTTCAGGTTCCTCCTTCTGGATCTTGGTGGTGGCAACGGTGGTGCTGGGTTCCACATCAATTATTTGCTTCCCATTGTCATTCCCCTTGTCTGGTTCTAACTCAGAATCAGAACATGCATATGATTTAGATGCCTTCCGTTCAACCACCAGTTATTTTTTGGTCCAACACTCGCTTGTGTTATGAGTGGGGTTGTTATGAAATTCACACCACTTCCTATTTTCCTTATTTGTCTTTGTGGTGTCATTTTGAGTCACCACTCTTTGGATTTTCCCCTTGTTCTATGGTGCGGGGGCGCAATTTCCTTGGCTTCAGATTCGCGGATACAAAGTCTCGCTTCTTCTGCTTAAATTTCAGCTCAATCTTGGCGACATATCAATATGCCGCACCAAGCAAGGTAATGTAGAGGAACCCCTTTCTTCCTGAATGTATATGTGAAAATATCTGCAGTACTTGAGCGTCAAATGTATCTCTGAATATTTAATACCCAACTTTGTTCGGAGGGTATGGAACAAATTTGTCAACTCGTGCACATCTTGATCCCTTTGTTTTTTCAGCGTGGTCCATTGTATGTACTTGTCCTCATAGCTCCCCACGTGGTAATATTATTCCATAATTTCATCTCAAAATGAATTCCAAGTGGGTGCGGCTGAGAACAGAGAGGGTTCCCTCTCGTCCTTTTGCTCACAATAGGTTTCCCACTAGTCCTTGACATGGGGGGCGGCTTCGAGGAGTGAAAAAGTAATATTTTCTCGGTCGGAGAAATCATAGACTGAGAAATACCCTTCCGGCAAATTCAACCATCTATCTATGACATTTGCATCTATCTAGTCTTCAAATAGAGAAATGTCAAATTTTATCTGTACCTTGAAGGGAGTGGCGACCCCAGAGTGGTTGTTGGATGCAGATGCATCGTAGGTGGGAAACCATTGAAGGATCTTGGCAAAGTTATCTATCATCGCATTCCCTTGTTTCTCGAGGGCCTTCTCAAGAAATATTTTGATAGGATCCCCTGCTTGCTTGTCCTTATTTTCTTCCTCCATGGGAAGTCATTAGGGTTTGCGAGACTGATCTTGCAAGGGTTCAACCAGATCGATCCCAGCTAACTCCTTATACCCTTACCTCGTTGGGGACATACAAAGAAAAATAAAGAAAGATAAGACCACTTTGATACTACTGATCTGGATTTATGCAGGAACACAACATAATACAAAAATAACCATAAATACAAAGATGTAGTGGAAATATAACTTCATTTCATTAACATTAAATGATTGAAATATGATTACAGACAAAATGAAAATAAACTAGCTAGGGCGTAGGTAGCTTATCTCTGAGAAGAGATGTGGTGGCTACAGGCCTATGAAATGTGTTACAATGAGGCTTAAAGGCCTATTTATTGTTGAGAAACAATTGAAAACCATAAACATCCAAAAACCTAACCCTATGAGATGAAACACCAGACTATGGGCCCTGTCAGGGTAAATTTCTATATCAATTTCTCGTTGTCATAACTTTGGCATACGATCTCCATTTGACGCAAATGATGCATCGTTAGAAGTATCTATATATGGACTACAACTGTTGATAGCAAATATCAAGTCTCTCACTCTTATTAGTCGAATCTTTCATGCCCAAAAAACACCTTTTAGGGCCTCAAAACGACTCTGGAAGTTCAGAACCCGAAAAACTACAAAAAAAAGAGTAAACTTTTCTACAGTTAAGGAAACTGAAAAACTAAAAGAAACAATGGTGGGGGTCCAAGTGGAATAGGCGAGTGGACACCAATATCTAACTAGATCATTCCTCCCCCCTTAGGTAGCAATGGTCCCCATTGCGTTGAGTTCCTCCATGAGATCTGTAATCTTGAATGTGTCCAGTAATGGTGGAAATTATGGCCAAAGGCGGTCCACATTGAACATTAGTTGTCGGCTAAGGAATGGGGGAATACTGAGCTTAAATGCATTGTATCCTGCAACCTTGATAATGATTTAAAGCCCATATCGGATTGTTCTGAGATTTCGATGAGCTCTAGTTAGGTGTTCTTTCTAAAAATGCAACCAAACTTGGTTGCCCACCTAGAACTTGTGTGGCACCTGATGTTGATCATGTTGTTGCTTGTACTTGGAATTGGATTTCTCCAAGATGTCATGGACCTACTGGATTTGTTCAATAAAATTGGTTTCTTTATCAGCCTTAGACATACATGTGTGGATTATGTATGTGTGGTCGCATGAGGTATGGCAACATCAGGTAGCGACGTGCTTGGGGGAAGATCAATGGAGTGCTTGACGTGACAGTGTAGAGGAACCTTTATGGGGGAGGAGAAAATTTCCTTGTATTCATCCAAGACATTGTCAATCTGTTGTTGTCATGTAGGGGAACCTTATTTGGAGGTTGTGTCCACAATCTTCTTCTTTCCCTATGGACGAATTGTAATGAAAATGAATTTCCTGATTTGGGAAATAACCTTACTACGGTTCTTTGCAGTAATCAAAGAGATGGCGGGAGGCAATACTACTTGCGTATCATGTACAACTTATTTCCCAAAGTAATAATAATCGTATGAGGCCTAGGCTCATACACAGAATGTCGATTCCACAAGTATGGTTGGCTTAATAATACATTATACATGTCAAGAGGAGCAACATCACACAATACCTCATCCACAAATGGCTTGATGTTGTACAAAAGGCAACACTACTGGCGGACGCAGAGATATTTTCCTTAGTGAAGCCACCCAATGGTATATAGCTACAAGTGTGTTATGGTCGGTAGGTCGCGCCGCTTCATAACCTCTGCTGAAATGAGTTTCTTTGGCTTCCACTATCGACAAGGAATTGTGGTGGAGAACCCTTCACCCACATTTGGGAATGGAAGAGGGGCTCCCCCTCCCCTAGATGTTTGGGTTCCACCTTCTGGATCTTAGTGGTGGCCATGGTGGTGCTGGGTTTTGCATCAATTATTTTCTTCCCTTTTCATTCCCTTTGTCCAGTTCTGACTCAGAATTAGAACATGCATATGATTCATATGCCTTCAGTATGGCCATCAGCGACTGTTTGGTCCGAGACTCGCTTGTGTTGTGAGTGGGGATGTTATGAAATTCAAAACACTTCCTTGTGTCCTTATTTGGATTTGTGGTGTCATTATGATTCCCCCCTCTTTGCCTTTTACCCTTTTCTGCGGTTCAGGGGCACCTTTCCCTGGCTTCGGATTCACGCATCCAAAGTCTCGCTTCTTTTTCTTAAATTTCTACTCGATCTTGGTGGCATATCAATATGTCGCGCTAAGCGAGGTAATGTCAACGAACTCCATTTTCTCCTGAATGTATCTGTGTAAATAGCTACGGTACTTGAGAAACAAATGTCTCCTTGAATCTTTAATACCAAACTTTGTGTGCAGGGTATGGAACAAATTCGTTAGCTCATGCACATCTTGATCCCTTTGCTGTCGCAGATGGTCCATTGGATGTAATTTTCCTCATAGCTCCCCACGGAGTAATATTGTTCCTTGATTTCATCTCAGAATGAATTCCAAGTGGGTTTAACTGAGAACTGAGAGGGTTCCCTCTCGTCATTTTTCTCACAGTAGGTTTCCCACCAGTCTTTGACATGGGGGGCAGCTTTGAGGATTGAAAAAGTAATCTTTTCTCGGTCGGAGAAATCATGGACCGAGATATACCCTTCCAGAAAATTCAACCATCTATCTACAATGTCCGCATCTATCAGGCCTTCAAATACAGGAATTTCAAAGTTTACATATACCTTGAAGGGCATGGCACCTCTAGAGTGGCTGGTTGATGCAGATGTGCCGTAGTTGGGTAGCCATTGAAGGATCTAGGCAAATTTTTCCATCATCGTGTTCCTTTTTTTCTCGAGGGCCTCCTCAAGCAATACTTTGATGGGATCTCCTACTCCCTCGTCTTTATTTTCTTCCTCCATGGGAGATCATCGGGGTTTTCAAGGCTAATCTTGCAAGGGTTCAACCATATCAAGCCATAACTTCTTATACCCTCACCTCGTTGGGGACATGAAAGGAAAAACAGAAAAACAAAAGACCGCTCTGATACCACTAATCCACATTTATGTAGGAACACAACATAATACAAATATAACCATAAATATAAAGATGCAACATAAATATAACTTCATTTTATTAATATCAAATGACTGAAATATGCTTTCAGACAAAATGAAAATAAACTAGCTAGGGCGCTAGTAGCTTATCTCTGAGAAGAGATGTGGCAGCTACAGGCCTCTGAATTGTGTAAAAATGAGGCTCAAAGGCCTATTTATTATTTAGAAATAATGGAAAACCCTAAACTTCCAAAAACCTAACCCTAGGAGATGAAACTCCAAACTATGGGCCCCGTTGGGGTAAATTGGTAAATCAATTTCCCGTGGTCGTAAATTTCACGTAATATCTATGTTTAATGCACATGATACATTGTTAGAAATATCTATCTGAGGACTACAACTATTGTTAGAGAATATTGAGTCTCCGACTCATACTAGCTAGACCTTTCATGCCCTACTAGCTAGTAAATTGTGCTACAATTAAGGAAACTGAAAAACTCAAAGAAATAATGGTGGGGGTTCAATTGGAATAGGCGGGTGGCCACCAATATCCACCTGCATCATTCCTCCCCCATTAGGTATAAATGGTCCCCATTGCGTTGAGTTCCTCCATGAGATTTGCAATGTCAGATGTGTCAAGTAATGGTAGAAAGTATGGCCAAAGGCAATCCACATTGAACACTAGTTGTCGGCCAAGGAATGGGGGAATGTTGAGCTTAAATGCATTGTCTCCCACCACCTTGATAATGATGTAAATCCCATATCAGAGTGGTATGATCTTCTGATGAGCTCCGATTAGGTTTTCTTTCTGCAAATGCAACCAAACTTGGTCGCCCACCTAGAACTTGTGTGACACCCAATGTTGATCATGTCATTACTTATACTTGGCATTGGATTTCTCCAAAATGTCGTGGACCTGCTGGATGCATTCAATAAAATCAGTTGCTTTATCAGCCTCAGATAGTACATGTGTATATTATGTATGTGCGGTCGCATGAGTTATGCCAACATGAGGAAACGATGCACCTCGGGGCAGATCAATGGAGTGCCTAACCTGACAGTGTAGAGTAACCTCTGTGGGTGAGGAGAAAATTTCCTTGTATTCCTCCAAGACTTTTTCAGTATGTTGTTGTTGTGTAGGCGAGCCCTATTTGGATGTTGTGGCCACAACTTTCTTCTTTCCATATGGGTGAATTATAATGAAAATGAATTTCATGGTTTGGGAAATAACCTTACTACATTGCTTTGCAGTAATCAAAGAGATGTCAGGAGGCGGTACTACCTCCAGTATCTTGTACAACTTATTTCCAAAAGTAATAATAATAGCACAAGGCCTAGACTCATACACAGCATGTTGTTTCCACAAGTATGGTTGGCCTAATAATACATCATACACATCAAGAGGAGAAACATCACACAATACCTCATCCGTGAATGACTTGATGTTGTACATAACATGGCACTGCTGGTTGATGCGGAGATCTCTTCCTTGGTGAAGACACCCAATGGTATACCAGTGTGAGTTTGTTACAGTCGGTAGGATGAGTCGCTTCACAACCTCTACTGAAATGAGGTTCTTTTGTCTTCCACAATCGACAAGGAATTGTAGTGGAGAACCCTTCAACCACATTTGGGAATGAAAGAGGTGCTCCCCCTACTCTAGATCTTCGAGTTCCTCCTTCTGGATCTTGGTGGTGGTAACGATGGCACTGGGTTACGTATCAATGATTTTATTCCCTTTGTTATTCCCCTTGTCCTGTTCTGACTCAGAATCAGAACATGCATCTGATTTAGATGCCTTAAGTTTGGCCACCAGCGACTATTTTGTCTGACACTCGCTCGTGTTGTGAGTGGGGTTGTTATGAAATTCACACCACTTCCCCAGGTCCTTCTTTGTCTTTATGGTGTCTTTCTAATTCACCCCTCTTTATATTTTCCCCTTGTTCTGTGGTTTGGGGGCACCTTTCCCTGACTTCATATTCATAGATACAAAGTTTCACTTCTTTTGCTTAAATTTATGCTTTATCTTGGTAGCATATCGATATTCCACGCCAAGCAAGGTAATGTCGACGCACTCCATTTTCTCTTGAATGTATCTGTGCAAACAACTGTAGTACTTGAGCACCAAATTTTTCTTTGAATCTTTAATTCCCAACTTTGTACGTAGGGTATGGAACAAATTTGTCACCTCATGCACATCTTGATCTTTTTGCTACCGTAGCATGGTCCGTTGGATGTACTTGTCCTCATAGCTCCCCATAGGGTAATATTGTACCTTTATGTTTCCTTGGAAAAAATTCCAAGTGGGTGTGGCCGATAACAAAGAGGGTTCCCTCTCGTCCTTTTTCTCACAGTAGGTTTCCCATCAGTCTTTGACATGGGGGGCGGTTTTGAGGAGTGCAAAAGTAATCTTTTGTCGGTCAAAGAAATCATGGACCAAGAAATACCCTTCCAAAAAATTCAACCATCTATCTACGTTGTCTGCATCTATCTGGCCTTCAAATACAGGAATGTAAAATTTTACATGTACCTTGAAGGGAGTGGCACCTCCAGAGTGGTTGCTGGATGAAAATGCACCATAGCTGGGCAACCGTTGAAGGATCTGGGCAAAGTTATCCATCATCATGTTCCTTTTTTTATCAAGGGCCTCCTCGAGAAATATTTTTACAGGATCTCCTACTCCCTCATCTTTATTTTCTTCCTCCATGGGAGGTCTTTGGGATTTGCAAGGCTAATCTTTCAAGGGTTCAACTAGATTGAGCCCTAACTGCTTATAGAAAAACAGAGAAAGAGCATATTGCTCTAATACTACTGATCCATATTTATGCAGGAACACAAAAGAATAAAAATATAGCCATAAATAAAAATATGTAGCGGAAATATAACTTCATTTCATTAATATCAAATGACTGAAATATGCTTATAGACAAAATAAAAATAATCTAGCTAGGGTGTTGGTAGCTTATCTCTGAGAAGAGATGTGACAGCTATAGGCCTCTAAACTGTGTTACAATGAGGCTAGAAGGCCTATTTATTATTGAGAAGCAATGGAAAACCCTAAAAAACCAAAAACTTAACCCTAGGGGATGAAACGCCAAACTATGGTCCCCTCCAAAGTAAATTGGTACATCAATTTCTCGGGGTTGTAACTTTGGCATATTATCTCTGTTTGACACACATGATACATCGTTAGAAATATATATCCGAGGAATACAACTGCTGATAGCGAATATCAAGTCTCAAAATCATATTTGTAAGACCTTTCATGCCCAAAAAACGTCTTTTAGGGCCTCAAAACGGCTCCAGAAGTTTAGGACCCGAAAAACTGCTCAAAATAGTAAATTGTGCTACAATTAAGGAAATTGAAAAACTAAAAGAAACAATGGTAGTGGTCCAAGTGGAATAGGCGAGTGGCAACCAATATCTGCTTGGATTATTCCTCCCCCCTTAGGTAGAAATGGTCCCCATTCCATTGAGTTCCTCCATGAGATCTCCAATGTCAGATGTGTTTAGTAATGGGGGAAAGTATAGCCGAAGGCGATCCACATTGAACATTGGTTGTCGGCCAAGGAATGGGGGAATGCTGAACTTAAATGCATTATCTCCCACAATGTTGATAATGATGTAAGGCCCATATCAGAGTGTTTTGAGCTTCCGATGAGCTCCGGTTAGGCTTTCTTTCTGCAAATGAAACCAAACTTGGTCGCCCACGTGGAACTTGTGTGGCACCCGATGTTGAGCATGTCGCTGCTTGTACTTGGAATTGGATTTCTCCAAGATGTTGTCACACCTTCTGGATTCATTCAATAACACTGGTTGCTTTATCATCCTAAGAAAGTACATTTTTAGATTCTATCTGTGTGGTCACATGAGGTATGGCAACATCAGGCAATGACGCGCCTGGGGGAAGATCAATGGAGTGCTTAACTTGACAGTGTAGAGGAACCTCTGTGGGTGAGGAGAAAATGTCCTTGTATTCCTCCAAGACTCTGTCAATCTGCTGTTTTCGTGTAGGGGAGCCATCTTTGGAGGTTGTGGCCACAATCTTCTTCTTGCCCTTTGGGCGAATTGTAATGAAAATTAAATTCCTGGTTTGGGAAATAACCTTACTGTGTTTCTTTACAGTAATCAAAGAGATGGCGGGAGGGAGTACTACCTCCGGTATTCTGTACAACTTATTTCCCAAAGTAATAATAACATCATGAGGCCTAGACTCAAACACAACATGTCGCTTCCACAAGTCTGGTTGGCCTTATAATACACCAAACACTTCAAGAGGAGAAACATCACACAATACCTCATCTATGAATGGCTTGATGCTATACGGAAGGCGACACTCCTAGCGGACGCTGAGATAACTTCCTTAGTGGAGCCACCCAATGGTATAAGGCAGCGGGTGTGCTATGGTTGGTAGGCCGAGCTACTTCACAACCTCTGCTGAAATGATATTCTTTTGTCTTTTGCTATCGACAAGGAATTGTAGTGGATAACCCTTCACTCACATTTGGAATGGAAGAGGCGCTCCCCCTCCTCTGGATCTTCAGGTTCCTCCTTCTGGATCTTGGTGGTGGCAATGGTGGCGGTGGGTTTTGCATAAATTATTTTCTTCCATTTATCATTCCCCTTGTCTAGTTATGACTCAAAATCAGAACATGGATCTGAATTAGATGCCTTCAGTTTGTCCACCAACGACTATTTGGTATGACACTCGCTTATATTGTGAGTGGGGCAGTTATAAAATTCACAACACTTCCTGTTTCCTTCTTTGGCTTTGTGTTGTCATTCTAAGTCGCCCCTCTTTGGCTTTTCCCATTTTTTTATGGTTGGGGGCACCTCTCCCTGGTCTCGGATTCACGGATCCAAAGTCTGTCTTCGTCTTCTTAATTTTTTGCTCGATCTTGGCAGCATATCGATATGCTGCCCCAAGTGAGGTAATGTTGAGGAAATCCATTTCCTCTTGAATGTATCTCTGCAAACAACTATGGTACTTGAGCACCAAATGTCTCTCTGAATCTTTAATACCCAAATTTTTGGGCAGGGTATGGAACATATTCATCCGCTCATGCACATCTTGATCACTTTGCTACCGGAGCATGGTCCATTGGATGTACATATACTCATAGCTCCCCACGGGGTAATATTGTTCCTTGATGCCATCTCGGAACGAATTCCAAGTGGGTGTGGCCAAGATTCGAGATGGTTCCCTCCCGTCCTCTTTCTCACAGTAGGTTTCCCACCAGTATTTGACATGGGGGGCGGCTTTGAGGAGTGCAAAAGTAATCTTTTCTCAGTCGGAGAAATCATGGACCGAGAAATACCCTTCCAGAAAATTCAACCATCAAGCTATGACGTCTACATCTATCTAGCATTCAAATACATGATCATCAAATTTTACATGTACCTTGAAGGGATTGGCACCTCCAGAGTGGCTGGTGGATGCAGATCAGCCGTAGGTGGGCAGCCATTGAAGGATCTGGGAAAATTTATCCATCATCGCATTCCTTTGTTTCTCGAGGGCCTCATCGAGCAATTTTTTTAGAGGATATCCTTCTCCCTCGTCTTTTTTTCTTCTGCCATGGGAGGTCTTCAGTTTTTGTGAGGCTGATCTTGCAAGGGTTCAACCAAATCGAGCCCTAACTCCGTATACCCTGACCTCGTTGGGGACATGCAAAGAAAAATAGAGAAAGAGCAGATCGCTCTAATACCACTGATCTGCATATTTGCAGGAATGCAAAAAAATACAAATATAATCATAAATACAAATATGTTGCTGAAATATAACTTCATTTCATTAATATGAAATGACATAAATATCCTTACATGCCAAATGAAAATAAAATAGCTAGGGCACTGGTAGCTTATCTCTAAGAAGACATCTGGCAGCTACAGGCCTCTGAACTATGTTAAAATGAGGCTTGAAGGTCTATTTATTATTTATAAACAATGGAAAGCCCTAAACATCCAAAAACCTAACCCTAGGAGATGAAACACTAGGTTATGAGCCCTATCGGGGTAAATTGGTACATCAATTTCATAGGGTCGTAACTTTGACATACTATCTCCGTTTGACTCACATGATACATCGTTAGAAAGATCTATCAAAGGAATAAAATTGTTGACAGCGAATATCAAGTCTTTGAATCATATTATCTAGACATTTCATGGCCAAAAAAATGTTGTTTAGGGCCTCAAAACAACTCCGGAAGTTCAGGACCTGAAAAACTGCTAAAAATAGTAAATATTACTACAATTAAGGAAACTGAAAAACTAAAAGAAACGATATTGGGGGTCCAAGTGGAATAGGTGAGTGGCCACCAATATCCACCTGGATCATTCCTCCCCCCTTATTTAGCAATGGTCCCCATTGTGTTGAGTTCCTCCATGAAATATACAATGTTGAATGTGTCCAGTAATGGTGGAAAGTATGGCCAAAGGCGATCCACATTGAACATTGGTTGTCGGCCAAGGAATGGGTGAATGTTGAGCTTAAATGTTTTGTCTCCCACAGCCTTGATAATGATTTAAGGCCCATAACGGAGTGGTTTGAGCTTCTGATGAGCTCTAGTTAGGCATTATTTCTACAAATGCAACCAAACTTGGTCACCCTCCTAACTTATGTGGCACCCGATGTTGATCATGTCGTTGCTTGTACCTGGATTTGGATTTCTCCAAGAAGTCGTGGAGCTGCTGGATGTGTTCAATAAAAATGGTTGCTTTATCAGCCTCAGACAGTACATCTGTGGATTCTGTCTGTGTGTTCACATGAGGTATGGCAACATCAGGCATCAGCACACCAAGGGGTAGATCAATGGAGTGCTTGACCTCATCGTCAAATTTTACTTAGGCCTTGAAGGGAGTGGCTCCTTCAGAGTGGCTGCTGGATGCAGATGCACCGTAGGTGGGTAGCCATTCAAGGATCTGGGCAAAGTTATCCATCATCGTGTTCCTTTGTTTCTCGAGGGCCTCCTCAAACAATATTTTGATAGGATCTCTTGCTCCCTCATCTTCTTTTCTTCCTCCATGGGAGGTCGTCGGGGTTTGTGAGGCTGATCTTGCAAGGCTTCAACCAGATCGAGCCCTAACTCCTTATACCCTCACCTCGTTGGGGATGTGCAAAGAAAAACAAAGAAAGAGCAGACCGCTCTGATACCACTGATCTGGATTTATGCAGGAATGCAACAGAATACAAATATAACCATAAATACAAAGATGCAGTATAAATATAACTTCATTTCATTAATATCAAATGACTGAAATATGCTTACACACAATGAAAATAAACTATCTAGGGCATTGGTAACTTATCTCTGAGAAGATATGTGGTGGATACAGGCCTCTGAAATGTGTTAAAATGAGGCTAAAAGGCCTATTTATTATTGAGAAACAATGTAAAACCATAAACATCAAAAACCCTAACCCTAGGATATGAAACGCCAAACTATGGGTTGCGTCATTGTAAATTGGTACATCAATTTCCCTAGGTCGAAACTTTGGCATACTATCTTTGTTTGACACACATGATACATCGTTAGAAAGATATATCAAAGGAATACAACTTCTCATAGTGAATATCAAGTCTACAACTCATATTAGATAGAAATTTCATGCCCAAAAAACGTTGTATAGGGCCTCAAAATGACTCCAGAAGTTGAGGACCCGAAAAACTGCTAAAAATAGTAAATTGTGCTACAATTAAGGAAAATGAAAACAAGAAAGAAACAATGGTGGGAGTCCAAGTGGAATAGGCCAGTGGCCATGAATATCCACCTAGATAATTCCTCACTCCTTATGTAGCAATGGTCCCCATTGCGTTGAGTTCCTCCATGAGATCTGCAATGTCGGATGTGTCCAGTAATGGTGGAAAGTATAGTCGAAAGCAATCGACATTAAACACTGGTTGTCAGAGAAGGAATGGGGGAATATTGAACTTAAATTAATTTTCTCCTACATCCTTGATAATGATTCAAGTCCCATATAGGAGTGGTCTGAGCTTCTGATGAGCTCTGGTTAGGGGTTCTTTCTGCAAATGCAACCAAACTTGGTCACCCACCTGGAACTTGTGTGGCACCTGATGTTGATCATGTTGCTGCTTGTACTTGGCATTGGATTTCTCCAAGATTTCGTGGACCTGCTGGATCCGTTCAATAAAATTGGTTTCTTTATTAGCCTCCGACAGTATATGTGTGGATTTTGTCTGTGTGGTCGCATGAGGTATGGCAACATCAAGCACCAGTGCACCTAGGGGCAGATCAATGGAGTGTTTGACCTGACAGTATAGAGGAACCTATGTGGGTGAGGATAAAATGTCCTTTTATTACTCCAAGACTTTGTCAATCTATTTTTGTTGTGTACGGGAGCCCTGTTTGGAGGTTGTGGCCACAATATACTTCTTTCCCTGTGGGCGAATTGTAATGAAAATTAATTTCCCAGTTTGGGAAATAACCTTACTATGTTTCTTTGCAGTAATCAAATATATGGCGGGAGGCAGTACTACCTCCAGTATATTGTACAACCTATTTTCCAAAGTAATAATAATAGCACGAGGCCTAGACTCATACACAACATGTCGCTTCCACAACTATGGTTGACCTAATAATACATCAGACACGTCAAGAGGAGAAACATCACACAATACCTCATCCATGAATGGCTTGATGTTGTACGAAAGGAGGCACTGCTGGCAGATGCAAAGATCTCTTCCTTGGTGAAGCCACCCAATGGTATATGGTTGCGGGTGTGTTATGGTCGATAGGCCGAGTAGCATCATGACCTCTATTGAAATGAGGTTCTTTTGGCTTCCACTATCGACAAGGAATTGTAGTGGAGAACCCTTCACCCACATTTGGGAATGGAAGAGGCGCTCCCCCTCCTCTAGATCTCTGGGTTCCTCCTTATGGACCTTAGTGGTAGTAACGGTGGTGCTAGGTTCTGCATTAATTATTTTCTTCCATTTTCATTCCCCTTTTCTGGTTCTAACTCAAAATCAGAACATGCATCTGATTCAGATTCCTTCAGCTCGGCCACCAGCGATTGTTTTCTCCAACACTAGCTTGTGTTGTGAGTGGGGCTGTTATGAATTTTACACCACTTCCCCGTGTCCTTATTTGTCTTTGTGGTGTCATTCTCAGTCACCCTTCTTTAGATTTTCCCCTTGCTCTGTGGTTTAGGGGCGCCTTTCCCTAGCTTTGGATTCGCAGATCCAAAATCTCGCTTCTTCTGCTTAAATTTTTGCTCGATCATGGCAGCATATCAATATTCCATGCCAAGCGAGGTAGTGTCGAGGAACTCCATTTCCTCCTGAATGTATCTGTGCCAAAAGTTGTGGTACTTGAGCACCAAATGTCTCTCTAAATGTTTAATACCCAAATTTGCGCGTAGGGTATGGAACAAATTCGTTAGCTTGTATACATCTGATCCCTTTATTGCCACAGCATGGTCCATTGGATGAACTTGTCCTTATAGCTCCCCATGGGGTAATATTATTCCTTGATTCCGTCTCGGAACAAATCCCAAGTGGGTGTGACCAAGAACAGAGAGGGTTCCCTCCTATCCTCTTTCACATAATAGGCTTCCCACTAGTCTTTTACATGGGGGCAGCTTTGAGGAGTGTTAAAGTAATATTTTCTCATTCAGAGAAATCATGGACCGAGAAATACCCTTCCAGCAAATTCAACCATTTATCTACGACATCTGCATCTATCTGGCCTTCAAATATAGGAATTTCAAAGTTTACTTGTACCTTGAAGGGATTGGCGCCTCTAGAGTGGTTGTTGGATGCAGATGCACCGTAGGTGGGCAGCCGTTGAAGGATCTGGGAAAATTTATCCATCATTGCGTTCCTTTGTTTCTTGAGGTACTCCTCGAGCAATATTTTGATAGGATCTCCTGCTCCCTCTTCTTTCTTTTCTTCTGCCATGGGAGGTCATCAAGGTTTGCAAGGCTGATCTTGCAAGGGTTCAACCAGATTGAGCCCTTACTCCTTATACCCTCACCTCATTGGGTACATGCAAAGAAAAACAAATAAAGATCATACATCTATGATACCAATGATCTGTATTTATGCAGGAATGCAATAGAATAGAAATATAACCATAAATACAAATATGTAGCAAAAATATAACTTCATTTCATTAATATTAAATGACTGAAATATGCTTACAGAAAAAATGAAAATAAACTAGCTAGGGCGCTGGTAGCTTATCTCTAAGAAGATATTTGGTGGCTATGTGCCTCTGAACTGTATTACAATGAGGCACGAAGGCCTATTTATTATTTAGAAACAATGGAAAACCCTAAACATCCAAAAACCTAACCCTAGGAGATGAAATGCCAGACTATGGGCCCCGTTGGGGTAAATTGGTACATCAATTTCCTAGGGTCGTAACTTTGGCATACTATCTTCGTTTGATGCACATGATACATCCTTAGAAATATCTATCTGAGGAATGCAATTGTAGATAGCGAATATTGAGTCTTTGACTCATATTTTCCAAACCTTTCATGCCCAAATTTCAATTTGAGTAATGAAAAATTGCAATTTCGCCAACAATTACATCATTGGATTCTAGTGATAAAATGCTTGAAAATGTCTAGAAAAACTAAAAATTCCAATGCTTAAACTTGTCTATTTAGTGTTTTTTTATGGTTTTGATTCACTCACCTGTTAAGTCTATATGATTTAACACTCATTTTTTTTAATCATATATTATTTTATCACTTAGAAAAAACCTCGGTTGTAGAGGGAAAAAACTAAGGTAACCTTTAACCACTTTGGATTGAAATTTGGACCTTCAATTTTGAGGGGGGTCTCTCCTTAAAACTCTACTACTCGATGTCACTTTAGAAGTAGGTAATTTATCTCATTGACAAAATTTAGGTGGTAACACATGAAATGTTTTGTAAGGAAGAAGATAGGGATCATCGGGCATGGAGTCTTTGACATAAAAATTGCTAGCTACAATCTGTATGAACAAGTTTTAAAAAGGAAAGATAGTTTTAGGTTTCTTAGACAAATAATCAAAAAGATATGGTAGAAGACAGTAGGGAGTAAACATAAAAAAATAGAGTAACCATATGATTTATGTAAGTGAGATCTAAGTTGAAAAGATGTCAGTAATTTGAATAACATGAATTTGAGCATATGCTAAGAATTCCAATTCATAAACGCTTTATTCAAACATTGAAGATGGAAATCAGATTTTTGAATAAAAATAAAATAGACATAGTAGAGAACAGACAGGAAACTTATCCCACCTGAATCTCTGCAAATTTCACAAGTAACATTGTTCACTGTAAATTATATTAATATCAAAGGTATAGACAATACACACGTTTTCTGCAAAAAATTCCAACCCTCACTACAAGAAAAAAGGACATTGATGAGGGGCAAAAAGAGTCACCATAAGCTCATTGGTGAGGGTCAAAAGAGCCTTTGTCACCAAAAATTGAACGTCACCAAAGGTGGCGTCGCCGAAAGTATAGGTGTTGTGGTGACATTCAAGGTCCGTCACCAATAATGATTTAGAGTGACGGATAGTGACCGTCACCATTTCATATGAGAAATGGTGATGGACATAGCCTCTGTCACCAAAAAATTGAACGTCACCAAAGGTGGTGTCGCCGAAAGTATGTGTTGTGGTGAAATTCAAGGTCGTCACGAATATTGATTATAATGACGGATAGTGACCGTCACCATTTCATATGAACAACAACGATTTTTTGTGATGGACCTTTCATGGACGTCACTATTGGTGCATATATATGGTGACGTTCATTGACCATCACCATAAACTCTTTGGTGACATCAAGGTCCGTCACGAATAATGACTATAATGACAAACAGTGACCCTCACCATTTCATATCAGCAACAAATATTCATGGTGATAGACCTTTAATGGTTGTCACTATTGATGTGTACATATGGTGGCATTCGTTGACCGTCACCATTTCATATTTTGGTGAGAGTTGAAAAACGTCACCATAAGCTCATTGGTGATGGTCAAAAGAGAATCCATCAACAAAAATTGATCTTCATCATTCCTTATGAATATCAGTGCATGATGGAATCGAACCACCAACCTCCTGCTTGTAAACAAGGTGCTCTTCCATTGAGCTAGCACCCTTTAAAGAATTAGACTTTAAACTAGAAATTGCCCCAAAAGGTGCAAAGATACACCAAAGGAATAGAAAATCTAGGAAGATTAAAAGTTGCTAGAAATAATATGTTCAATATACATAATAAAAAGACAATAAGAATAAATTTTGATATAATCTAACAAAGTATGTACTACGTAGGAGAATAACTGGAAATCACAACTAGAAATTTGAATCACAACATAACAATATAAAATAACATGCAACAGGAAAGGAACAACTCCACATTTTGAGAAATATGAACAATCCATGGGTCTGTTCTTATATATTGATATAGATAACGAAATAGAAATCTATATTTATGAAATTCAAGTATCAAACAAGAATGTCTTGAACAAATATCAATATGTAAAATAGTATTTTTTCATTTGGATTTACCTTGTAGAACCTCAGGAAAAAGTTTCCACAAAAACAGCCAATAAACATAACAACATGGACCTCAGGAGAACTAGAGAAGTATTCAAAGCAAATGATGAAAAGTGTATTTAGAAATAACTGAGAACCCTCTGAAGTAAACCACACATTTATCATTGTGACTAGTACACTTGCAAAAAAAGATCAGAATAAATTATGAACTATTCCACCAAAAAACATTGAATTTTTCCACTAAAATACAGTTTCAAATTAATCACTAGCATGATGCTAACTTCTCTGCAAAAATAGGGAAGTTTCAAGACAATGTATAATAGCTTGCATGGAAATCATGTTGATATAACCTTCCAAGGAATAAGAACACAACAGTCAACA
This sequence comes from Pinus albicaulis, assembly GCA_034641835.2. Lineage (NCBI taxonomy): Eukaryota > Viridiplantae > Streptophyta > Pinopsida > Pinales > Pinaceae > Pinus > Pinus albicaulis. Next base: position 1,015,645,251 of record CM076572.1, on the reverse strand, counting down.
AGAGTGCCATCATACTTAATACTATCAAAGAGTGGTCAATATAAAAAGTGAATTGACGGACCTTCATAACTTGCATTGGTTCCTTATCCTTCATCCAACCCTAAAATTTTAGACCAAGGTTAAAATTTTGAAGGAAAATTAAGAAAAGTCACATGATATTGTGAAATAAGATTTTTATCACTACCATTAACTATAATGCAACAATTTTGCACAAACAAAGCATCCTTGTCTAAAGTGAAGTATTCAATGATGATTAAGACTAATTGTGGGCTTAGAATTGTTTTTCCATTTTTTTTTGAATTGTTAGAATTATCATACTTAGTAGCAGAGGCATTGCCACCATGGATTGGGAAGTCCACAACAACCACTTATGTAACTGGGATTGTTGACTATAATAATTTTAACCTTCTCCTTCCTTTTTCTCAGCCACTGAAATATGTGTTGAGAACTCTTTGCTTAAGACATCCCTCATTAGAATGGGAAGACCATTAGTGATAATAACAATATTCTCCTAACATTTCCACTATAATTACAATTTCTTTTGGGCTAAAATTTGTAGAAATTTGAATAATAGCTGAATTATTCACTGAGATTATCCTGATTACACACTATTTAAGCTTCATGCATAATACATAACCTCTTCTACAATTGATCATCAATTTGCGGAAATAGAAGTAGTCGCATGCACACATTAAAACATAATCAAGCACACATATAACACAGTATGTAATGGGGAAATCTTACAGCTGAAAACCCCCAACTATCTGTATATTATAATGATAGAGAACATGTAACATTACATAGCACAAAGCTCCTCACAAGCTCTCAGCACTATCTCACATGCTACACACAAACTAGCTCGGATATGAACAAGTCACAAGTTCAAATCTCCTCCACTTGTCTGCCTGCCTCTACTGCGCAATCCAAGATGAATAATGATGAGATCCAAGTTCGAATCCCACTGGCTTGTACTGCGCAATCCTCATTGGCAATCTCAATCAATGTGTGTGCAAATCTCATGCACAGCTATAGTCACAACTGATAGTAGACTCCCCCTTTCACCCACCTCTAACACTGGTCTCCACCTTGAACTATCCATGCATTGCGATTCAGTCATGTTCCCCGGATTGATTTGCAGGTGTATTAGTGATTAATTAATAATTAATTATTTCACTCATCACTAGTGTATTTATCGATTAGACTAATACAACTAGTTCAACTAAGTTAAACCGAACACAACTCCACCAAACACATCTCAATAAATACACCAAACTACTGCCACATGAGTTCCTTGAAGTCAACCATGACATAGCTCAATAACCCTTGGGAAAAGCGTATTTCCTTCTGTCAGCTGCATGTGCCACATCCAAGCATCAAACTGAAGTGCTCCAAGAGGAAAAGATAATGTTTATAGTCTAAATATTATTAAGGGTTAATAATATTTGACTGTTCTATTTTTAGCACGGCAGTCTAAAAATAGAATTCGCCCAATGTCTAAAAATAGAGGTCCATCTATTTTTACCAACTCGACCAATCATCCATAAATAGCATTCTGCAACTCATAGACCATGATCCATATGTCTAAAAATAGACATAGTCTAAAAATAGACTTTTGCGACAAAAATCACTAGTGTGGCCCCCACCTAGTTTTGGTGATCAGTTTCCAACTAGGATCAGGAAAGATGTTTCAAGATGCCTCCTTCACTGTTTCTTGTTGCAATCTTCAACACTCCCTCTCAACAAGAAAGGATTGTCTTTGCATGCGACATGCAACTCCATGCATTCGCCTTGCAACCTTTACAAGCGCCATGCAACTCCATGCATCTGCTCTGCAACTCTTCTGAAACTGAATAGGCTCCAAACAATTGAATCAGTATAATGCATCTATCATCAAAGTATTCAACTTCTGTTGGTACCAACTTCACATGTCTTCAGGATCCACTGCGCTGTTGAACTCTGCACCCATGCACTCTGCACTTGCTGTCAACTTTCAACCGCGCTCCAGTATCCGACACTGTCACTTTGATCTGCCCGCATCAATCCAACTGATCATGCTACTGCTGCTCTGTGGGCACCTCGTTGCCAGGTTCAATTCATGAGATCCACACCATCTCAATGAATCCTGCACAGAAATCTCCTCTTGGGATTACTCATGCATGTCGCCCCACCTCTCACCTGGTGGTATAGCTGCATGCACTCCCTCTGCCCATTTGGCACGAAATTTCTTTGCATGAGTGGTTGCTCCCACTCCATCATCCTCATCTTGTGGTTGCTCCACATCCCGAGGTTCACTCTTACATGCATGCAAAACTTGCTCTCTCTCAAGCATCAATTGCATGTCTTTCTCGCACTTCCCAACAGTAGGAAGCTCCGTAGACATCCCATCTAATTCAAGTCTGTAGAGATTATTTGCTCGAATCCAAACCTTCTTGACTTGTCCTGTTGCCTTGTGCCGAAGGAAAAATTTTCCTTCACTGAAGACAACTTCATACCCTTTATCCTCTAACATTGCGACTAAGATCAAATTCTTCTTTAAACCTAGAACATGCACTACATCTTGTAAAAGAATGTGTTTACCTGACTCCCTCTGAAAGGTTATGGTACCAATGTTGGTCGCATTGTATCGTCCATTGTCGCCCAACTCAACATACAGCTGAAGCCTTTCTCCCTTGATCAACGAAAAGATTCACATCTCCCATCATGTGAAAGGAAGCGCCACTATCAAAATACCACCCCGATCCTAATGCACTAGACACCATGTATGCGATCAATGAGAATTCCAACTCAAATTGAGAGGAAAGAGCCTCACTAGCTGCAGCTCCAGCAGCCTACTTGTTCTTCTTCTTTTGTGGACAATGCATGGCGAAATGCCCATGCTCGTGACAGTGAAAACACTTCACTTTGGTCATGTCACGCTCTTTACCATCATGTGGTTACAAGGAAAACATTATTATTTGCCTTCCTTGCTTTGGCAGCAAAATTGCAATCCTCTTCATCGGACGCCTTTGATGAAGATCAAGGTCCACGGTACTCTGCCTTATCTCCTCTTGCATGAGATCAAGCCAAAAGTCATCCATGCAAAATTTCTCCCGAACATTAATGATTCTGTATGCCAACTCTTCGAAGGCAAGGAGAGCCAAGCTCACCAATTCCTCATCATCCACACTAACTCATACACTCCCAAGCTCATCCTTGCAGTGGACAAACTTTGTCAAGTATACCGGAATAGTGTCATTCTTCTCCATCTTTATTTTCCTGAGTTTATCCTTGAGCGCCAAATTCCTTTGGTCACTCTTGCTCTGGAACAATTCTGTCAAAGCTTTCCACATCCAAAATCGACTTTGTATTTGGATACTATGTGATCCTTCACGCCCTCCAACAGAATCCTTCGACACCTTGCCATCTTCTTTTGCCAAGCCTCAACTTGAGCAGCATCAGTAGGCTTTGGGACTTCAGCATATATGAAATCCTTCAGCCCGTTATCATCTAACACCGCGTCCATCCTATCTCTCCATGCAATATAATTTGAGCTGCCTTCAAGAGCATACTCCAATCGCAATCCTTGATAAGACATTTTGACTTCAACACCAAGAAAACACTGCTGCAAAATTCGAATTCCAAACAGCTTAAAACTCAACCGCTTCCGATCTAAACTTGAGAAAAAATTATTTCTAGCACAGAGATCGAATGTAGGGGCTTTTACTGGATATATCACCTTTCAAAAAAAGGATGGATCCAGAGGCTACCTGGCCCGTTACAGACTCTGTCTACCAAAATAATTGTAATCACTGTAATAGATCCGATGATCAATTCTGCTCCGATACCATGTAGAAATTTGAATAATTTTCTGAATTATTCACCGAGATTATCCTGGTCACATACTATTTGAGCTTCATCCATAACACATAACCTCTTCTACAATTGATCATCAATATGCGAAAATTAGAAGCAGTCGCATGGGCACATTAAAACCTAATCAAGCACACATATAACACAGTATGTAATGGGGAAAGCTTACAGCTGAAAACCCCCAACTATATGTATATTATAATGATAGAGAACATGTAACAATACATAGCACAAAGCTCCTCATATCTCTCAGCACTATCTCACATGCTACACACAAACTAGCACAGAAGATGAACAAGTCACAGGTTAAAATCTCCTCCACAAGTCTGCTTGCCTCTACTGCGCAATCCAAGATGAGAATGAATTAGATCCAAGTTCAAATCCCACTAGCTTATCTTAATCCTGTTTAGCAATCTAAATCAGTAGCCATTCAAATCTCTCTGCAAATGGCAATCACAACTGATAGCAGACTCACTCTTTCACCCACCTCTAACACTAGTCTCCACTGAACTGTCCATGCACTGCAGTTAACTGATGTATTCTTTAGTTTAATTATGAGTTAATAATTAGTGAATTAATTATTAATTAATTCACACCACTCATCACTAGTGTATTTTTCAGTTATACTAGTTCAACTAAGTTAAACAGAACACAACTCCACCAACTGTGTCATCAACTCCACCAAACTTTGCCACTTGAGTTCTAACTGAATTCAACCATGCAATAGCTCAACTAACCCTTAGTAAAAGCGTATTTCCTTCTGTCAGCTGCATGTGCCACATCCAAGCATCAAACTGAAGTGCTCCAAGAGGATAATATAATGTTTATAGTCTAAGTATTAATTAGGGCTAATAATATTGAGTTTATTATTAATAGTCTTGTGATTAAAAATAGGTTAGCCAATGTCTAAAAATAGAGTCCATATATTTTTACCAACTTGACCAACCATCCACAAATAACATTTTGCAACTCATAGACCATGATCCATATGTCTAAAAATAGACATAGTCTAAAAATAGACACGACAAAATCCCTTGTGTATTCCTAGTTTTGGTGATCACTTTCCAACTAGGATCAGGAAAGATGTTTCAGGATGCCTCCTTCATTGTTTCTTGTTGCCATCTTCAACAAAATTTAGACTTATGGGTATTGTTATTCATCCATAATTTTCACTATCTGAAGATGTCTAAGTATCGGTTCTAGATTTCTAGAAACAAAGTTCATGAAAATTGTGAGTTCTAGAAATCTCACTATCTTGATTATCCTTAAGATAATTTTTTCACTATTTCATCATCCCATCATGTCAATGCTCAGCTCACCCATCCCAGAAGATCCATCATGGGCTCATGTCACTTATTTTGTCTTTTTTGTGTCACCTTAGGTCTCAGTCCTCTATTTTGTTTTGCCTAATTCCTCCATTGTCCATCTAGGGCTTTTAAAGTCATTTTTTCTTGGTTTCATGACCTCCATGGTTAAAAATTAACAAGGCTTGTATATTGATGCTCTTACAACTCCTACTATCCTTAATATACCTTCATAAACACTCCCCATCACTCCTATCCCTCAAATTCATCATTTTTCTACCAAAACCTAGTCTATGGCCGCAATTTGATACTTTTTAAGACTAGGCCTGTGTTTTTCCCTTTTGGACCCCTTACCCTCACTAAATCCTTGAAATTACACTTTAACCTACTCCATAACATCTATCCCTATCCCCCAAAATTTCCCCAAGAATTTAGACAACCCTTAACCCTTTCATTCCATTCCCTCTACAAGGTAGTCCTAAATCCCCTACACCAAACCCTATTTTCCTCTTCCAACCAAGCTAGGGTTTGCTATGGAAAAGAGGCATAAGAGAAGAAGATCCATATGGTAGGTCATATCAGCAATAATGAAGCCATGCCAACTCATAAACATCACGCCTCCATCATTTTCCAAGGATTCATTCCAAGGGCCAAGTCATTTGCCACACCTAGGGCCAGTTTTTCTTAAAAATATGTTTTTGGACAAACAGACATGAATTTGGCAAAAGAGAGAGAGGTTTTTGTCCATCATAGAGCCAAGAAGGAAAACCTTCTTCATTTTTTACACAGGGATCATGGTTTTGGAGAAATTTCAAAAATATAGGTGTCACAGGAGAATTTATGCACTGCTAGAGTGACCTTGGTAAAATTTGTTTTTCGCACAACTGGAGTGTCCAAATGACTTTCTTTATGAGTCCAATGACAAATAGACTTGAAGAGATTTCCAATGAGATATCCTGAGCTAGATTTAGAGTTGTGGAAGGCCTCTAAAGGTTGTCTTCACCAGCACTCTGCATTTCTGCACCATCACTCAACACGTTTTGACCAATCATGGTAAAATCAACTTTTGACAAGGCAAATCAACTTCAATCAGGAAAAAAATGATATATTTGGAAATTAAGCCAGTTAATATTTCCAACACACTATCATGAGCCCCATTCCGACATCGGGAAGGCCTCCAAATTCCCTCTGTAAAATGGTGTTGTGCTCCTGGGAGGTGGTACTGCGATCCTGGAATTTTTTTCCCATATAAATTACACATGTGGTATTAATAGGAAATGGTGTTGTGCAGCGAAGTCTAAGAAAAACAACCCCTCAGGCCATACCCTGGTATTTTCTCCAGACTTAGCTGGTGTGAGGCAGAAGATCAGGCATGAAGAGGGGTTGGGAAGCATACTTTTGTCTATTATCAGGAGACAATGGTTCTCCAAAGACACTCTTAGGTCCGCTGTGGTCTTATAAAGGAATATACTATCATCCAAGCATTTCTATAGGAATGCCTTGGAGATATAAACATAACGAGGTGAAGAAGGACACCTAAAAATAGCTCATGAAGGGTATTTAGGGCCAGTAAAGATGACATATTTGAAGTCTACGGGAGGGCTGTAGTCATGGAAGTCAGTGTAGTAGAATTAATACCATCAGGACATGAAATCTCAAAGGCCAGTGGCACATAAGCAACATTACTCAAACAATCAAAGAGATCATTGAAGGGATTTTTGGCCTCAAGCATGAAGCTGGTATAGGGTTAGCTGCCCTTTTCCACATTCCTGAAAAAATACCAAGAAAACTATCAAATAAGCCATGAGGTGAGGAAAAGAGTAAGACTAGCATCAAGAAAAACACTCACGACCTCATGAAGAAAACAGTAGGTGTGTTTTAGTTGAGAATGAAAATACATGACTATTTTTACCAACAGTGGAAAAGTACTTAGGTTACAAAAGTTAAATAATTCCTCTAACCCTACAAATAAGCATTGCAGACTTTATTGGGCATAAGAAGTAAGTTAAAACGCATATTTCCTTTTGAAGACTTGGAGGTCAGCTTGGTTTGTTTTTCCAAATATTCATAAAGTTTCAGAAATTGGGAAAATGAACAAAATGGTCATGGTAAGTGGCAAAGAAAACATCATTCATCAACAGCAAAGGATTCATAACTATTTTCCAAGATTGGTTAAAAAGACACAAACTCCACTGGATCAAAAGACAAATTCAGAGGTCTAAAGGTCAAAGAATTAGATTTTGAGGCACTGTGTGCCATTGCACTGAAGAAACAAAAAGTCAACCTTGATAATTAAAATTGCACAAAGGAAAAGTCAGAGGTTTGTTTCAAGGATATGGAAGGCAAATTATTTTTGTTCATGACAAAGTAGGGGATCATTAGGGGTCCCATAAACTAACCAGCTACAAAAAGAAACATTAGTGAAAGGAACAATAAAAATACATTGGAAAGGGGGAAGGATGCAAAAAGAAATAAGTGCAAAGGGGACTTTAGAAAGAGGGTTATAGAGTTTAATTATTTCAAAAGAATGTTATAAATACTATAACAACTCCTTTTTCCCCAACTTTAGAGTGAAGAATTTTTTTCTTCCGCAGGCATCCTCGGGCAAAAATCTCTAGGTGTTGCGCTCCTGTAGGTGGATGTTGCGTGCCTGTAGCTTCCGCCTTTGTAAAATCCTTCTGGATGTTGTGCACCTGTAGGTAGGCGCTACGCTTTTCCAGTCTCGCCCAATGTGCAGGAGTGGCCACCTAACCAACGCCCGAAACCTCGTGCAGCCGTGCCCGTGATGTTGTGCTCCTACCATACTCTCTACCGCCCGACTCCACGTTCGGGGTGGCCTGACACCCAGGTGTTGCGCGTTCACCACTGCATATATCGCCCGACGCTGTGTTCAGCCCCGCCCGGGCCATCAACGCTACGCTCCTACAACTGGCATGCAGCACTGAATGTGTTTGTGTTCAGGCCTACCCAGGGTGCTGCGCTCCTAGCGTAAAAACGCAGCACTGCCAAGAAAGCCTGCAAAAATGACAAAACTGCCCGGAAAGCTCAGCAAAGTTTGTTTTTTGATGCGGAAGGCAATTTTAAGAGATTTTGAGGGAGAGAGTGAGGATGATGAGGATGAGGGAAAGAGTGATGATCATAAACAAAATAGTAAGGGAGATGGCCAAGAAGAAAGCAGCAATGGCCAAGAGAAAAACAGTAAAAATAGTGATACAGATGATGGTCAAAGAAGCCAAAGCAATAGGTCTCATGATGAAGAAGAAGGCTCTAAAGACATAGAAACAGAGACAGCCTCTGAAGGAAAGGACAATAAGCAAGAAAAAAGAGTTTTAATCACTAAGTCTCATGATGAGCTAAGGAGCCAAGATAGTGTATCTCCTGATGAAGAAAATGACACTGAGAACACTACAGCAGACAGTGGCGAGGAAGAGAAATAAATCCATGACAGTGACCAAAGTGACAAAGGCAGCCCACAAACAGATTTTAAAATTTTTTTCAATAAGCAAGGAAATGATGACAAAGGGCCAAGTAATGAAGACAATAAACAGGGCAGTGAAGAAAAGATCAGTCAAAGGGACTCATCAAATAAAGAAGGGAATGATTCTCCCACCGAGTGATGACAAGTCCAATGAAGATGCCCAAAGCAGTGACCCTACAAACAGTGCTAATAGTGGTATAAAGAGTGATATTGACAGTGAAGACAGTGGACCAAAATATCAAAAGGAGGATGTTGGGTCGTTAATATGCCATTATTATTATCACTTTTGAACACTTATTCCACCCATTTCTACTGTTCTTCATCATGTCATTTATTATAATTTATTATATAAATCCATTTTATGATGATTTATGCTCTTATGAATGAATATTATTTATCTTCCTTTATTTCTAATAAATTGATGATTATGAATTATTTTATCAATGATAGTTTTAATAAGTTGGTTATAACATTATTCACCATTTTTAGCCTCCAAGATAATTTCCATATTGAAGATTTGATCATTAAAAGTGCTAACTCAGAAATGCGCTGGAATAAGGAGTGACAGTTTTGCGGTTGCGATTCTGAGCAAATGAAGACGAATCTGGAAAATCCGGAACATGGGTTTTGTTCAGAACGGACCCAATTAATTTTAGCAAAGAACGGTTTGCCCAAATTCGGCTTGTATTGAGAGAAACGCAGGGTTCTTTGAGCATGATTTTCTCAGATTTGTTGTTGCGGCCGTCCTCCAAATCTCAGCTGCAAGGCCAAATTCGCCTTGTTCTTGTTGATCAAATGGTTAGAAGCAAACCAATTTTGTAATAGAAATCATGTTATACTTATCGTTATTGTAACTTCTCTCTGATCTCTCTCTATTTAAATGAAAACGGAGATCAGAGATGGAAGGATGATTTGAGGGGATTCGAATGATGGAATTGAGGATGAATTAGAGATTCAGAATTGAGGATGGCAGAGAGAATGGATAATGGATGAGAGATTGAGAGACTTCTTGTTGTAATCCACTGTAACTCTGCTTTGATATTTTAATATAAATCTAGTTGCCATTCCATCTTTGATCCTGAAGTAACCCAGCAGCATCTGCAAGCGGCTAAGGGCCCAGCCTCTGGTGGAGTACGCTGCTGCTGTATTATATCTTTATGCTTCATGTGTGGTTTGATTTCTTTCTTTTACTCTGTTCAGTAATCTGACGCACTTTCCTGTTTTACATATCTGCGCTATTAGATATACTTGATTGGATACTATCGTTATCTGCAACAGGAATGCTATGTTATCATTTTAACTTTGTATCGCATTGTTGTTCCTTTTGATAATTGATATAACATTATTGTTCCTTACAGATTGACATTCGATTACAGATTAACCGCGCTATATGTTCCTAAATCGGTACAACTGTATGATGTATTCTTAAATTGTGACTGTTGTTTATTCGGGATTGTTGTTCCGTTACACTTGCTGTTACTTTATAGTTATGATTCATGCATATTGTATCGAAGCTCGGATTATTGTCCTTTTTAATGATAAGTGTGTTGCGTGCTTGATTTGGATTGTTGTACATTCATATTTAATCTGCTGTTCCATTTCCTGTTATTCGCATTATCTTTGCTTTGGTGTGAGAGATGATCTGTGGCTGTAGTGAACCTTGGCATTTACTGCCTAGCTCCCAGACCCGTGGTCCATGCTCTAATTTCCTTTCCATCAGTTTCCAAAGGGATGGGCTATTGTTGTCGAACCCTTGACTGATACATTGCTTATTTCTCCGAATGAATGATTTAGGCTTCAAGGTATTTTGTTGTTGATTACCATTAATTAGAGTTTGTTGTTCAGATTCCTTTAATTACAGTTTGCTTTTAAAGAGTTTTCCTAGTTTACTTTCAATGGCAGCTTTAGTTCAATTTCGATTTCCTTTTAATTGCTTTAAAGCAGGACTGTCGACTGTAGAGAACATTGGTTATTGCTTCCTCGTTCCCAGATTGATTGTCTTGTTTCGGTTTGATTTCAATTGCATCAATATCCAGAGGAATGAGTTATTGCTACTGTATCCTCGATTGATGGTTGTTTGAGTGAATGATTTAGTTTAGAACATTTCAATTTCTTGTTGTTCCAATTAGATTTTGTTTCCAGCTTTCATTTACTTTTGCATTTTAAGCACTATACTGCAAAACATTACTCTTGAGTAAATAGCCGCCTCAGACTGAGTACACTCTTGAAATAAAAATTCGTCCCTGGGTTGACAATTAATGTGAAGGTAATTAGGAGTTAAAAAGACCCTTTTTATCGCTCCACATTTTGGCGCCGTTGCCGGGGAGAGTGTAGCCATTTCTAAAGAGTAGTGTGAATCTGATGAGTGCCTGCTAGGAGAGAATTGGGTATTAAAAACGGAAGGTAAGAACCTGCGTACGAAGCATGTAACAGCCCTGCTCCCCCGCCCGCTTTCTGGCAGATTTGTTAACTTTTTGTGTAGAAATAGATGTTTGAATTTTTGTGTGAATGACTAGAAAAAATATAGAAATTTAAAAAAAAAACGAATCACATGATTTCACTCAAGTGGTGATGTAAGCACCACCCATTTCACTAACTAATTGACAGGAACATTGGAAGAAGGAGCCTCGAAGAAACACATGAAAAACATCTTATATTATGGTAAGAAATGGCTCACATTTCTACTTTTGAATTTCCTATCAAAGATCTAGGAGGAGTGACACAAATGCACATAATTCCCCCATCTTTACCAAATTTTCATGGTTTAGCAAATGAAGATCCGGATACATTCTTATTTGAGTTCGAAATACTTTGTAGAGGATATGATTATTGTACTAATGATCAAAGATTGAAAGTGTTTCCTCTTACTCTAAAAGGAGCAGCTCCCCGATGGTTCATGAGCCTAGGTGGGAATTGCATCCAATCATGGGAGGACATGAATAACATATTCTTGAAGAAGTACCAAGACTATTGCAAATCCAATGAAGATATTTTCGGTATGATACAAGGGGAAGATGAAAGTTTGGAGGACTATGTAGATCGATTTCATTATAACCTTCAAAAATCAAAGCATAAGCATTTGGGAAAAGAGATCTTAAAAACACTCCTTCTTAAAGGAATCAAAGATGAATTTTTAGAACTCTTAAATCTGATAGGAAAAGGTGATGTTTTTCAGTTATCATATGATGATGTTTGTGAGTTTTGCATAAGGTATTCAAGAGGAATCTCCAAGGCTGGTAAGAATTCTAGAGATGTTTGTTCTTTGTTTTCCAAATCTGCTACAAGAATAGGAGACATAAGAGCTGAAATCAATGATTTATTTGAAAATTTTAAAGTTGATTTTATTAGCTCTCTAAACTCAAAATTGGACGTTTTGCAGGTTCATAAAAATGAAGAATTTGATGAAGTGTTTTTCCCTCATGACCAAAAGGAGCAGCCCATAGATGGTTACTCTTCCTTATCTAGGATGGAAGTATCATATCAAAGAGGTGAGGAAGCTGCAACAAGGTCAAAACCATGGAAATCATGGCCTACAGGTATGGTTCAAAACACTTCTTCTCCATTCTCTTACTTACATAATCCATTATGGAATACTCATGTTCTAGGGCAGCCATGTCAATTTCAATATAACCACCAATCTTATCTACAAGTTTGGCATGGTTCACCTTATGATTGCATGACTACTCTCCCTCATCTTGTAGCACAAGCACATTCTCCATATTCTCCACTAGCTCTTTCACAACATCCTACTTGCATATCAAATTTATCCACTCAACCCAACCAACCACATCATCACAATGCTCCATTCCATACACAATTTCCTGCTCAACTAATTCCACACCCTCACCACAATAAACCAGTACAACATGCTTACAATGTTGAACTGCAAAATTTACCCATCCTTCCCACCCATTCTATCTCACATGCACCAATGGAGAAAACTTACAATGAGATTTAGAATGTTTCAAATTCAAAAATTGTAGAAGCTATGGAAGAAAATGAGGTTTCTTTTAGTATGCCTCAACAAGTCATTTTAAAAGCTCAAGAACTTCATGATATGATGGCTATGGGAAATCAAGAAAGTAAAGGATATATTGAAGATTGGTTTCATTCCATCACTTGTTTGCAGCATCACTCTATACTTCAACAATTTTTGACAACATCTTCTCAAGGGAAGTTGGCTTCTCATACCCTAATTTTTATCAACATGCATTTTTCAAATTTGGGTATGTACATATTTGAAGCCTTATTTCGAAAATGGTTCCATTGGAAGTACTCCTATACATATTCATATTCATATTTCAATCAAAGTAGGTTAGTGAAAAAATAAAATAAAATAAAATAAGAACATAAATAAATGTATTTTGTTTTTTTTTGTAAAAATAGTTGTTTGTTGGTTGTAACACGCTATCAAATCAAAATTGGTGATAATTTTTTAATTCATTTGTGTATGTAGATGACTTATAATGGAAATAATAGTTCTACAAACACTCATATTCATTTTTATCACCAATTTGAAAAAAATGCTTGAATATCATTTTTTTGGCTTGCGAGCTTGATGAACTTTCTAGAAAAACAGTCGGGACAGTCATGTTTTGAGGGACCAAAAGTGAATATTTTTAAAACTTGTTTCTACCCTAGGTATCCCTTGATGTCTACTTTCTAACCCAATTTGAATCAGTCAATTTGGATTTGAAACGAAAAAGTTAGAACCAAAACATTGACCGGATGTCTAGCGGGCAGCTCAGGAACAGAGTTGGGACAGTCAGTTTTTGGAGGCCTAAATGACCATATTTTTAAAACATGTTTCTATGGTAGATTCCCCTATGAATCTAGTTTACAATGCAATTTTAATCACTCATTTTTGATATCGTATGGGGAATTTATGATCAAAATACTGACTGTCTATCGTAAATCAGCACCCTTAAAACTATGTCTTTCCGGCTGTTCCTTACAGTATTTGACCTATCAATTCTTCTTGTCTTCAAAACCTATTTCTATTGGAAATAAATAAATGAATCTAATTTCATTTCCAATTTGAATCATTCGAATCCGACATCAAACGAAAAAGTTACGCTTAAAACATTAACTGTTGATCTGAGCTGGGTAATTGAAAATGACTATGTTATGCAGGTTGTTCTAACTAAAATTGACATATCATATCATTGAATTTCTAAAACCTGTTGCTACTGGAGATAAACTTTTGAATTAGCTCTCATTTGGCTTTTGAATCACTCAATTTCGATGAAAAACAAAGAAGTTGTGATTAAAACACTGCTGGATAGTATGGTCGACCACTGCTCTCCCGCAGGTGACAAATAAATTTTACTTTGTTATTTTCTCAATGGATTTGTTATATAGAGTAACTACTTATTGTTTTTTGCATCATTTTTGGATTGGAGGAGCCCGATCACCTCTCTCTCTCCATGATTTAATGTTTTATTGCAGGTAGACACTCGCTTTTTTGCAGGTCCTGGGAAAATAAAGAAGGTCAATTTATGGACGATTGATTCTTGAAAAAAAAATTAACGAAACAAAGGAATTTCATCTAAGTCATTACCCAACGGATTCATAATAGAAGAAATGAAGAATTGATTTCGATTTGAAGATTCATGTCTTGTCACTGCTGCCAAAACATTCTTCAAAAAGATCATTTTTTTTACATAATATCATAGCTGTTGTAACTTAATTTACATATTGTTTTTTTAAATAAAATGTTGTTTCTTTTCTAATTTCTCTTATATTTTGTGTTTCAGGTGTTGCTTCATTCAAAGTGTAACTCATCCTCAGCATCAATGCTGTGAACAGCGAATTTGTTTTTTTTGCATGTTTGCATTTTATGATTGTCCATTTTGCTGTTCCTTTCCGAATGGAACAGCACTTCTGCACTTTCACGTTTTGTTGTTCCTTTTCGAATGGAACAGCACTTCTGCACTTTTCATTTTTGTTGTTCCTTTTCCAAAGGAACGGCACTTGCGTTTCTGTTGTTCCTTTTCCAAAGGAACGACACTTTTAGTTTTTGCTGTTCCTTTTTCCAAAGGAACGACATTTGCATTTTCACATTTTTTTATGTGTATTTTTGTTTTTTGGTGTGCATTTCCTTTGCTGTTCCCTACACAGAACACCATTTTTTGAGTGTTTTTGCTGTTCCTTCAAAAGAGCAACCCTTTGGGAGTATTTTTGAGAGCAACCTTTTCTTCCTCTTGTGGGACTATTCCTAGTTCATATCAACCACATTTTACTGATTCCCCTTCATGGCATGAAGTACACTATTTTTATAAGGACAAGAATTATGGATTCTATTGAAGCGAGTTAATATCATTCACGTTATGATCTTTAACAGGACAGCTCCTTGACGATAGATTATTTTCAAAAGGGACACAATTAGTTATATACTACTTTACTGCATTGTTTTCTGTTGCACATGATATTGATTGATCATCTTAATACCATGCTGGTTCCACCCTTCTGGATTATAATCTTCTCTGTCTGTAATAAATGAGATTATGGGTATATTTTTCTATTGACATGTTCAACTTCTTCCACCATCCCTACTCTTAAGGAGTACTGAGCCTCCCTCTTTTTATCATAAAATTGTGTAATAACAACAAAATTTTGTTCACGGATGGAGGATAGGGGGTCTCATTACGAGCCAGCCTACCATGTTCATAAGGTTGTAAGAAAGTGACATTCCCATTATGGCCACCACACCAGGGTTATGATCCATTGGATAGTCAAATTATCCTTGGAAGAGGAGGTCTCATCACGAGCCGGCCTGATCACTTTTGCTACATCCCAGTGAATGGCAGTGTGGTTATCTGGTTACCACGCCAGCACACTGATCTCTTCTGAAGAACAGCACTGAAACTCTCTAGTTATAAATTGAGGATTCTGGCTCATATGGGTTAAAAAGCAACCCTGCCGAGGCTATGGACGCCTGCTGGCAGCAGAGGCTCTGCTTATGGTATTGAAGTTATATATTATCATCAATTATTACTATAATACCCTTTTCTTATTTATTTTTCTTTTTATCAGAGAAGTTATTTCCTTAATTTTCCCTGTTTTGAACCTTTATGCATGAGAAAAAAAATTTATGATCAATCGCATCATTTTCAACTAGAATACTGTCAGTAAAGCATTTTTTTGGCATATTGCTGTCCTTTTTCTCTTTTTCATAACTTATCATCAATCCAAAGCGTCCTATCTTTTATTCATAACTATCTTTACACACTCTGCTCTCATTATAACCATAACTCTCGCTGTCCTATCATTGATATGTGTACTCTGCTTCATTCACTGCTATATTGTTCATTCCCTTGCCTTGCCATCAGCACAACACCTCTCATATGCTTTATGGTCATGGAATTCATTTTCCAATTGGAGGGGGAATGTATGCATTATGGGATTGCATGCGATATGATTACTGCACTCTGCCATCACTTGTTGATTTGCCAAAATATTAGTATTGCATGTATACATAAGTTTTTCTGATTGAAATTTTTGCATGCATCTTATCTATTACTTACACTATGGATTCAAGAACATTGTATGCCAAATAGCGCTTTGTCTGCAGGAAAACAACAAGTATGGGCAGAATTCTATTCATAGCATGACCACACTATTGCACTTAACAGAAGAGGCTCGCGCACGTGAACAATTCTTCAGACATGATGTGCTTACCTGGATTCCACCTTTTGTATCACTTTCAGCACCAACTCTGCCTACATCAGCTTCAACAAATGCCAGTCCTTATATGTCATTCCACATTTTTCTTTTTGGAGGTAAAACTTGAGGTAAAATCGCATAATTTTCTGATTTATTACGAATTTAGGAGAATTTCAAAAACGTCCATTTTGAGCATTATTTATCATCCTTCAGTCCACATCTGTACCACTTCCCATTTTTTTTTTTCAGCGGCATATCATCTTTCAGTTTGGGGAAGTGTCGCTTTCATTCATTTCTTTCTTATAACCATGTCATTCATATTCTTTATCATCCATTGCTATTATTATTTCTTCTCAACACCTCCCTTATTCCATGTTGTTTTACACCAAGCATAGAATTCAACAGCTGGTAGCAACCACCTCAATTTTTTTCTAGCATCGCATGAGGGCATGCTAATTTTTCAGAGAGGGGGAGGAATTGCTACGCATGATGGATGTTTTCAATATTCTTTCTCATTTAAGGCATACAATTTTAGTGCAGAAATTGATTTCCATAATATTTTTAAAACTATGAACTCAATTCTTGTGATTTTTGGAAAATGCAGACGTATCATTAATACAAACCCAGACAATTTCAAGAAATATTGGTTCATAAAATTTTGGAAATCATGCACTCTCAGCTACAGTCATTTTGTTTATATCTCATGATCCATGCATCAAAACAGTCTGATTTTTGGATCATAAAGGCATTCATATATTATAAATTTACTTGCCAAATTTCAACAAAACCTGGTTTGTAGTTTTTGAGAAAATGGTTAATGAAGTTTGTTGTTACTTATATCATATTTTGTTGCAACTTCATATATACATATAGTTGAATGTCAATATAAAAATTGTTATGCCTTCATCAAGATTACTAAAAGTGAACATTCATTAATTAAGGAAGAGTTCATTTGTTCTATCCATTTCATGAGCTGAGATGAACATATTATTTATTGCTTGGTTAACACATGGGTTTTTGTCTTTGGGATTGCATGAGGACATGCAATATATTCAGTTTTCGTTGCATGAGGACATGCAACATATTGAGTGTGGGGGTATGTTGGGTCGTTAATATGCCATTATTATTATCACTTTTGAACACTTATTCCACCAATTTCTACTATTCTTCATCATGTCATTTATTATAATTTATTATATAAATCCATTTTATGATGATTTATGCTTCTATGAATGAATATTATTTATTCTCCTTTATTTCTAATAAATTGATGATTATGCATGATTTTATCAATGATAGTTTTAATAAATCAATTGTAACATTATTCACCATTTTTAGCCTCCAAGATAATTTCCAGATTGAAGATTTGATCATTAAAAGTGCTAACTCAGAAATTCGCTGGAATAAGAAGTGACGGTTTTGCGGTTGAGATTTCGAGCAAATGAAGCAGAATCTAGAAAATCCGGAACATGGGTTTTGTCCAGAACGGACCCAATTAACTTTATTAAAGAACGATTTTCCCAAATTCGGCTTGTACTGAGAGAAACGCAGGGTTCTTTGAGCATGATTTTCTCAGATTTGTTGTTGCGGCCGTCCTCCAAATCTCAGCTGCAAAGCCAAATTCGCCTTGTTCTTGTTGATCAAATGGTTAGAAGCAAACCAATTTTGTAATAGAAATCATGTTATACTTATCTTTATTGTAACTTCTCTCTGATCTCTCTCTATGTAAATGAAAATGGAGATCAGAGATGGAGAGGATTCGAGGATGATTTTTGGGGATTCGAATGATGGAATTGAGGATGAATTAGAGATTCAGAATTGAGGATGGCAGAGAGAATGGATAATGGATGAGAGATTGAGAGACTTCTTGTTGTAATCCACTGTAACTCTGCTTTGATATTTTAATATAAATCTGGTTGCCATTCCATCTTTGATCCTGAAGTAACCCAGCAGCATCTGCTGGCGGCTAAGGGCCCAGCCTCTGGTGGAGTACGCTGCTGCTGTATTATATCTTTATGCTTCATGTGTGGTTTGATTTCTTTCTTTTACTCTGTTCAGTAATCTGACGCACTTTCCTATTTTACATATCAGCGCTATTAGATATACTTGATTGGATACTATCGTTATCTGCAACAGGAATGCTATGTTATCATTTTAACTTTGTATCGCATTGCTGTTCCTTTTGATAATTGATATAACATTGCTGTTCCTTACAGATTGACATTCGATTACAGATTAACCGTGCTATATGTTCCTAAATCGGTACAACTGTATGATGTATTCTTAAATTGTGACTGTTGTTTATTCGGGATTGTTCGTTACACTTCTTTTTATTTACTTTATAGTTATGATTCATGCATATTGTGTCGAGCTCGGTCTTGTCCTTTTTTAATGATAGGTGTGTTAGAGTACTTGATTTGGATTGTTGTACATTCATATTTAATCTGCTGTTCCATTTCCTGTTATTCGCATTATCTTTGCTTTGGTGTGAGAGACGATCTGTGGCTGTAGTGAACCTTGGCATTTACTGCCTAGCTCCCAGACCCGTGGTCCATGCTCTTATTTCCTTTCCATCAGTTTCCAAAGGGATGGGCTATTGTTGTCGAACCCTTGACTGATACATTGCTTATTTTTCCGAATGAATGATTTAGGCTTCAAGGTATTTTGTTGTTGATTTCCATTAATTAGAGTTTGTTGTTCAGATTCCTTTAATTACAGTTTGCTTTTAAAGAGTTTTCCTAGTTTACTTTCAATGGCAGTTTTAGTTTAATTTCTATTTCCTTTTAATTGCTTTAAAGCAGGACTCTCAACTGTAGAGAACATTGGTTATTTCTTCCTCGTTCCTAGATTGATTGTCTTGTTCCGGTTTGATTTCAATTGCATCAATATCCAGAGGAATGAGTTATTACTACTGTATCCTCGATTGATGGTTGTTTGAGTGAATGATTTAGTTTAGAACATTTCAATTTCTTGCTGTTCCAATTAGATTTTGTTTCCAGCTTTCATTTACTTTTGGATTTTAAGCACTATACTACAAAACATTACTCTTGAGTAAATAGCCGCCTCAGACTGAGTACACTCTTGAAATAAAAAGTCGTCCCTGGGTTGACAATTAATGTGAAGGTAATTAGGAGTTAAAAAGACCCTTTTTATCGCTCCACAGAGGACAGTCATGAAAGTAAATAAATGACCAACATAGGTGCCTCTAACAGTGCAAAAATAGAGCATGCAATCTTGAAGGTCTTGCCAACAAGGAAAGCTTCAAAGAGGTTGAAGATGCTTATCAAAAGGACAGCCAAGAGCAGGGAAAGAAGGACACTCACACAGAAATAATCCATGAAGAAGAAAACAGTCTCAAGGTCATTAGTGACCAATATTTTCAAGTCAAACTTGTTGCCCCTTTCACCTTTACCTATCAGAGAGGAGAGAGGCATGTGTTTGCTGCCTCCAAAGAGCAAGGGGCCATGCACTCCTCCTCAGCTCCAATGAAAGACAAAGGCAAACAACAATGGGTCAAATAATGAAGAAGAGGACATTCATGAAGACAAAAATGTACCAAGCAATGGTCAAGGCACCTCTTACATTGCAAAGGAGAATGACTAGGCACTATGAACGAAGAAACCACTTTGCAAGGGAAAAACTCAAAACTGCCCAAAATGAGGGCCCGAAACCAAAAGATGAAAAATACCAAGCTAGGCTTATTATTTTGGCCGAATATTTTCTATAGGTCTCCAAGGACCCATGAGGCACCTACCTACCAAATTTGAGGCAATTTGAACAATTTTTTGTTTTTTGCAAAATTTTAAGCCTAGGAGCACAACACCCTGGGTGCTGCACTTTTTCCTAGAGAACTTTCAAAGGGATCAGCTCACATTTTTGGATTCCCCATCATGAGAGGAGTATTCTCACCAATTTTCAGCTCAATTGGAGCTGTTTTGGTCCCCCAAAAGGGTCAAAAACACCCATTTTTTCACCTTTCTGCCCTCTTTTTTGAGTAGGTGCTGCGCTCCTGAAAGCTTTGACTTTTTTCACTTTTTGGGCAACTTGTAGAGGTAATTTTGAGGAAAAAAAGGTATATTTGGAAATTATACATCCACAGCTTTCCAACGGGCCATCACAAAACTCTGTTGCAAAAAGACCTTTTTTGGTGTTGCGCTCCTGGAAAATTTTCAAAATTTGAGACAGGGTGTTGTGTTCTTGTGTGGTGACTGAGAAAATGTGTGTTAGGCAAGTTCTATCATGTATGTCAAAGCCTAAAATTCAATGTTTTTTCTATTTTGATTTGGAAAAGATATTTTGTGCCTTGGACCTTGCAAGGCCTCAAGGACAAGTTAGGATATTTGTTTTTGGCCAATAGGCTTCTAGATGCCTAGTGAGCTCTCTTCCTCCTTGCTTGTTATATAAGCCATGAGGATTCATTGTAAAGATTTGGGACTTGATGTGTTATAGAGAAATACATGGTTTATGATCTTGGAGGTGATATTTGGTTTTATGAAGTGAATGAATGGCTTTTGTGGCTTGATTTTGGAGAAGCTTTTCTAGCAGGATTCCATAGCTTGGTGAATGGTGATGTTTTTCTAACTTGTTAGAGTTTTCTTGTCCTCATTTTGTTTTAGTATTCTTTCTTTCTATAGTTCAGAAAAGTATAGGTTGAGATATGCTCATGGAAGCACCTCAAACCTCCTGTTTTCTATAGTTTTTATGTTTTCCTCTTTTAGTCATCTTAAGGAATTCTTGATTGCTCCTTAGGCCCACTAAAACTCGTTCTTTGTTTCATGAATTATTAGTATGTTAGCTTATAAATATGATTCATGGCATGTCTTTCTTATTTAAAATTTTTCAAAAACTTATTGTGAAGCTCTCCTATGTAATATTGATTGATTAGGTCAATGCAAAGAGGTCTTGTTTCAATCTTACCCTTTGCCTATGCTCATCAACTTGTTTCAGAGTTCCCGATAGTTTGATATATGTTGTTTAGGAGTTCCCTCTTCATATATTGAATTGTTTTTTTATCTTATGTGTTTTCTCAAAAAGATGAAGGTGGATTTCTAAAGTTAGGAGTTCTAATGCTTCTATGTACCACTGGATTGTTCATCAGGTATGTTTATCAGTTTCAGTATTGTTCATAGAGATTGATGGTTTGTCATACCTCATGAGTTATTGCTTCAAATTATAGTTGTATAAGACCTCTTAGTCTTTTTACCAAACTTAATTTTCACCTCATACATCACCTAAAGGATCCATTAAACTTGCTAAATTAGCCCTGCAATACACTTTGCTTCATCATTTAGATACCCTTGGCTTCATCTGAACCCATAGCCCTATTGATTTGATATTCTCTCATTCCACCTATCCTACTTAATCATATTACCCCAACCCAAAACAAACAAACAAACTGTACTTAAACAACTAGCCTAAAATCAATCATCTAAAGCGAACAAGTTCACATCCTTCGCACAATAGAGAGAGCCCTCTCTGAGTCTAGGAAGGCTAGGTCCTAGGACTCCAAAGATTGGTCCAATGTTACCCTATCATTTGGTTTGCCAATCTGCCAAATCATGGGACTCTAATAGGTATCTTTGTCATGCCTTGTAAAAAAATGAAGATGACAAGGGGAAGGAGCAAAATAAGAGGGATTAGAAAACATTTACTGAGAGGAGCTTGAATTGTTGTCAATGATACTCCATATTTAGGGATTGCTTCTGTAACTTTCTTTCAATAATCAAGGCAAGCCAGAAAGCCTTTCTCCAATGAATTGAGTGCATGCAAATTCCATCTTATGTTGAATATGAAATAAGAGACACTTGATAAAATTGAAACATTAATCCCCAATGATGAATTTTTCAATATATTAATGAACAATCAATACCAGCAATTGTCAAAGAGGAAGCCACTGCTAAGTAGCTCCTTCCTAATAGGTTAGAAACATTATCTAATAACTATTTTGTAGAAGCCATCGAAATCACCCAATAGGCACCACATTTCACACAACATTTTGAGTTGTGGGAGAAAAAATCTTAAATTAGAATGCACCCTTTTGCGAGAGTAACGGAATTTTGGAGAAACAGAAATTCCTATGAAAAAGTATATACCTTCTGGAGGTATATAAATGCTGCCAGCAGATTAGGAGGTTGGCCTAGACCCCAAGATATATCTAGAGAACAACCCCAAACCCGAGTAGCTCTGAGGTTATGGAAAAAACATTGAGAAGGAATGTGAAGGAAAAAGTCTTGCAATCAGACTAAACTCACAGGATAACTATGAACCAAGAGTGACAAAGTTTTGGACAGTTCCTTAGTCTAAAGAGGCTAGAAGCTCATGCAACACTAAAAGGTTATTTTATTGGGCAAAGAGAATGCTATGTGCATCTTGCAGATGCAAACTGCTCTTGCACATGATGGGAAAAAGGGCTTGCAAAAAGATTCCATGTGTGCAGTATCAACGAACACAACATTCTCTTTTTCCCAATGCACTAACCTTCTATTTTTGGCCAAATAGCACTTGGGTCATAGTGGCAAGGCTCTCAGTAGTAGACACTTATCAAATATTCCACAATTTGCGCTATTGTACTAGAACTAGATCTTGGACCTATGCTAAGATGTGAGGTGTTTCCACTGCAAGACATCAAGCAACGTGTTTAGCATTTAGAGTTGAAAAACTTGAGAAACACCTTGACCAGGGAGAAACAGTCAGAAAGAAATGAACAAATAATACTAACTCTAGAAGATTATTAATAGGAAACCCTGCTATCACTACACTGGAGGTGTAGGCCTTCACTTTTTTATTTTTTATTATAATTTGCACAAAATCCCTCCAATCCTTGCCTGTCACATTTTTTCATTTAGCAATAGTTAAAGCCTTTTTCATTTGGTTGTGTATGAATCCCAATGGACAGTTGGTATTATATATGCCAAACATAACAATTAGGAAGCCAAAACAAGTAAATTCAATGTTTCAACTGTAACTTCTTATCAGGAAATGTTAGTTACAGTAACAGCATGGTATGCCAATTGCATAAACCATATGTATCTCCTATGGAAATTCTGATTGTAATCCCCGTGTGAGCCAAAATCTCAATAAATAGCAATATAAAGAACTAATATGCAGTGGAATTTTTGTAGAAACTATTTTATAAATTAGAAAGGTAGTGAATTATGGAATAGCATATCATGATTACTACCTAATTAGTTGCTTACCCTGCAATGTCTACTATCATTTTTAGTTTCTTTATTATTTGGGTACACTACTCATTTTATCTAGAATTACATTGAGATAGTTGTCTGATAGTTGGTCATATTACAGTAGGAACATCATCAATATAGGAAATCTAGTTTTTGACTGAAAATGAGAGTAGGGCATAAGGGAAATCATTGCCACAAGGTAAAAATATGATTGAAAACTTCTTATTGGAATGTATATTATTTGGAGTTAAATAAAAACTATGATTATTTGTGGTAATACTATGGATGTTGGAGAATAGACATTCAAGAAAGTATTGTCACTGTAACACGTCTACAATGTAGTTATAGATCCTTTTTCACCTTGGTTTCTATTTTCTACAATGGCTTGTAGTGGTAGCATGATGCGTGCATTAGATATTTTCTTCCAACGTTCTAGTGAACCTGGTATTTTCAAGAGGGTCATAACCTGTTAAGAAAGAACTTATTTTTTCATAAGAGGCATTCCTAAAAAAAATTGGTCAAGAGCCAATCTGCAAGACAAAATTATAATATATATTGTGACTTCTCCAAAGCTTGAAACTTATTCAATGGTTGATACTTCACTATTCATTCAATAATGCAGAAGCCTTTAGAAACCCAAACACAGTGGTGACTTGCAGGTCATGTTTGCATTTTGCTAGTACAAGTTTAGTCTATTCAGAGGCCTACCATATGCAAAAAAAGAGATTTGTAGAGAAGCTTGCCATGTGCACTATTGGAATTGTAGGAAAAATGAAATAGTTAGTTTATATATATTTAGTGATTTTGAATTAGGAAAGAATCCCTTAAAATGTAAATCCATCATAAGACTAGGCTGAGTTCAATCTAGTCAAGTGTGTTGCTTCTTGCACACACTTGTTATTTATTTTTACCGCTTAGGCCTTAGCAAAATAACATAGTAAATGTATAAGAGTTCCCAAAATAAGTTTCTAAGTGAGATGGAAGAAATGTGAGAAAATTCGAGCTGGCCTATCCATGTTCACCCATTATTGGGCTTCTTTAGGTTTAATAGTTGAGGAAAGTTTTTTTGCACTGTGGGACTAAGAAAGTATGCCAACTTCTAAGATTAAATAACAGTGCAACACCATGAGTGTCATCTAGAATTTTTGAACTGATGCTAACAATTTTAGCATATTAGTAGGAGACAACTTAGCAACTTCTTAGTATCATGTTGCATGAAGAATTGACTTGAACCTAAGTTTTTTCAGCAACTGATATACTGCACAAATCATGTCCTTTAGGAGAAAAATTTTGCACATAGAGTGTATGAGAGAGATAATGGGTATCATGTTCACATGGATTGATATATTCATCCAATTTATATTTTCTTATCCTTTTCTAAAGGCTAATATCAGTAAATGTGAACATGAGAGTGGGTTCCCTCACATTTGAAGAGACAAATCTAGAGGGATTGTGTTAAAGACCATTTAAGTTAATAATTCTACCCTCCTAATTAATGGAAATAAAAATTTCATATGATTCATTTCATATGTACCCAAGGTTTGAAAACACTAAAGTTTAAACTCCCAACATGTCCTTTATGAGAGTGGGTGCCCTCACATTTGAACAGACAAATCTAGATGGATTGTGTTAAATACCATTTAAGTTTATCATTATACCCTCATGCTTAATGGAAATAAACATTTCATATGATTCATGTCATATATTCCGAAGGTTTGAAAACACTAAATTTTAAACTCCTAGGATCTCATCATTCCCTCTAGTTGAAGGAAGAAGAAATTTGAAAAGAAACATTGATCTCCTATAGTGACTTGAACATTTCTTATTTCAAATTTTCACTTCAAAATTTGATGGCTTAGGATTTGAACCTCAAATTAAGTGGTAGGTTCAACATATAATTGAGGTTGTTTGACCTTTTGGGAACTATGCAACGATGAGTGATTTCTATGTCCAAGATTATAATGATCCATTTTAGATGAATCTCTTACCTTTTGTTGTCTTAAGATTCTTGAATATTGATATTATTAGAAATTGTAAGTTAAAGGTAATTTTTATTGCAAAATATAGCACCCCTATGGAATCATAGGTATGGTCACCTCAACTTGACTATCTCTCTCAGTTGGCATGAGAGAAACTAGTAGATGGACTTCCTAACATTCTGTAGAAGATCCACAGAGTTTGTAGATCTTGTTAGGCAGGGAAGCTACATTGAATACCATTTTATTAAGGAAAATCTTGGGGAGCATAGAGGGCCCTTCAGTTGGTACTTTCAAAAATATGTGGACCAATGAACATGACATCAACCACTGGTGCTAGGTACTTTCTTTCATTTGTTGATTATTTCAGTAGAAAAATGTGGGTATATTTTCTATAATTAAAATATTATGTTTTTAATGAATTTCAAAAGCTCAAGGCATTAATAGATAAATAGTTAGGTTTTCATATTTCCTCTCTTAGATATGATACTGGTGTGGAGTTCTCCTTAAAATATTTCAATAAATTTTGTGCTAAACATGGGATCCCAAGACAATATGGGATGAAAACACCTTTCAAGAACTTGTGGCAGCCATACAAGAAGAAGAAGCTCCCACACCTCTTGAAGATGATAACAATATCACTAAAAGTGACCCTCCAAATTCACAAGATTAGTTCATGATGGATAGGCTACTTTGTGACCAACATAGCTGCATAGCAAACCCCATCCTCATCAAAGAACTGGTATGTGTTGATGTATGTGTCCTAGATTATATCAAATATTTGCATGAAAAAAGGAGCATGATAATAATTTTCACCATTGTGATGAGGCTTGTCATGATTTCCAACAAGACGAAGCAATAAACATAGGATTTTTTTTTTTGAATAGTTCCACCAATGATACAAGATGTATACAGTTCTAGTTGTGTAGAAACCATGTTTCTACCCAAAAGGATCAACTATTTGAAAATTATGATGAAGATCATGCTTCCCTTGCTGATAATTTAAATCCTAAAAACACTTTTAAGGTCACAGAATTATACTTCAATCACACTAATCCTATTTTGTCAAACAGTGAAAGTAAGGGAGCTGCAGACTTTCATGGCAATATACTTTGCACTTTGACATTCCATTGTGAGTTTGAGTAGAGCAGTAATGTACCCCCACATTACACTTTGATTTTAATCATGATCGTTTAAGAAATAAATGGAAGTAATCATGGTTTCCTATAGTTTGAGGTCAATAAACTCAAAGGGTTTTTCAAAACCATGAAAGTAATAATGTGACCCTCATGATTATCTGAGTGAAGAAACAATTAATTTTATAGTTCAAACCTAAAATATTCTATATCATGGAATCTAATGGTCCCCCTATTTTTGATGCCTATGATCTAAATTTATTCCTCAATCCTAATGGGATAGGGAAGTTCTCCCTTTTACTGTCAACACTCATCTATAAGACAAATTTATTGACATATGTCATGAATATTCCATGGTAGAAAAACAAAAGGTATGTTATAAACACACAATTAATGAAGCTCTCAGTCATACAGATCCATTTCCACCTCTATATGGCTCTATTTTTGATAATAATGAAGTTGGATAGCCCCAGAAGATTGATGAAACCTGTAATGAAACCCTCAATGATATTTACAAATACGGTGCTAAGAATGAAAGCAATTTCAAGAAAACAATTCATGAGGAATACGGGCTTGACCCAAATAAAAATTCTTTGTAGACCACATGAAATGCAAAGATATTCTCTTCTCCATGAACATGTGGACAATAATTCATGCACTAGATTTTTACAAGGAAATGTACACAATGAACATCTAACAAATCCACATGAAGTCGACACTGAGGGACAATTTTGGGGCCTAGAAAAGGTGCATTCTGGAATGATCGTTGATATAGGTAAAAATGATCTTGAAACTAGCAAGAGGAAATTTTCTCAATGTAGTCATAAACAATATTTGGTTGCTTTGACCACTCAGCTTATGGGGTACCTTTCAAAGTGTGATTCACATCAATAAGATCTATATATATATATATATATATATATATATATATATATATATATATATATATATATATATATATATATATATATATACACAAATAACAAAAACATATGGATGGAAAGTTTTTTTTAAAAAGGCTACTAGCAAGAGTAACAAGTTTTGGTATGATCATGAGCCTTATAATATTTTTCATAGGAACTATTTTCTCTAGCACATTGAGGATTTGGTTCATCCTGAGTGGACTATTTGCTTGCATCAATGCATTGGTGTCAACACCGTGAGTGAAAGGGCTGATGCCAAGTTAAATATTCGACTCAACCATCTTGGAACCAAGCAACCAGTGGTTCACAACTATAAGCCTATTGAGTACCATCCAAAGATAGCTAAAGGAGAACATTACAATGCACAATATAGTGCTAGAAACCGTGTATAACCTAATCAAGAAACTGAAATATTTATCAAAAATTTTAAGTGCAACTTATATGACGTGATCCCACAAATACTTGTAGTTGTAGACATGTACCTGACTACTTTGTATAAATATCCTAGAACAAAATTTACAAATGAATTTGTTCCCACTCTTTTGCATGCTCTGTGGGACAGGACCAGTTCTAATATAATTCAAAAATAAATAAGAATTGGCAGACGTGATCAATGTGAAATGTTTTTGAAGAGAGCTCTTCATGATACTAGAAGAATAGATAACTCACATGATATTTTGTATCTATAGGAACAATGGGACCCAAACCCCTTGCATAACTTTGAGTACCTTGTCCAAAATAAAAGAATGGAAAACATTTTAACCTTAAACGATTTAGAGTTTCCATTTTTAGCACAAAAGGGAAGGGTGGTCGACCAAGAGTCAATTATGATGTGGAAGCCATCTTAAAATAGCCTAATAGACAAATAAAATGTGCTTGTACTCTAAAATTACTTAGTATTTGACATGAGATTGAAAAATGAAAATTGGATTTCGGAAGTATTTCACATGGATCAATGCTAGCCCAAAAAATTATTGAATAGGGGTCAAATTGGTATCACAAATGCCACAAGTACTTATCTTTGAGGTTTCTGCATCTTACTCTGGATTACATAGACCTTGCAAACCAGTACAGCATATTTGGGTCAAGCAGTTTCTTAGTGCAATATTGTCCAAGAGAGTGACAAAAGCGTGTGATTACATTTTCTAGGGTAATTGTGCAGCGTTGTTCAGAAGTCTGAGCCATCCATAGCCTTTAAGGTTAATATTAGCCCTATGCAGAAGGACCAAGACTACTGGAGTTCAACAAACAACCTGATTTCTTGAGACTAGCAGAGACATTTCCAGGTCTGTGGTTATCTCTAAGATAAGTCGGAGCCCTGTGCAATAAACTTAGAATATCCAATAGACATTAAATTAAGATAGTACGCTTGGATTGGTTAGTGTAGCACAATTGTAGTGTGTATGGATTTATCAACCCTGTATTGACTATTGATTGGATGCATTCATTACTACTGGGCAGTCAGCCCTTAGTTGTTGTGCTTTGACTGAAGTATTATTGCTATGGGAATTTTATATTCATGCATACATTATATAGTTGTTGAGACTCTTTATATTTATGCATACATATTTTTTATGAATGTGTACTACTACTAAATATTTATTGAAGAAACCCTCGCCAGAATAGCAACCTTAAGGGGAAAAATCACCCTAGGACACTAGATAATATTGGATAAGAACTGTTGATAAATCTTAAGCCTGATGATGTTTGGTTGATGATTTTTTTTTTAAATAAAAAAGGTTGTGGAAGTGTGGATGTGATCTCTCAGGGGAAACTCTGTAGCTATGTCAGTGGACTGCATTCCCCAACTATTTATAGGCCTATCACTTAGAGCCTTAAGTGAAGAACTTCCAGATGGGTTGGATCACTAGCACTTGTGGTGGCCTAATAATGGTTATGGAAGACTATGGAATCAATATTCCTTAAAAGACAGAATTGCATATCATGCTTCCCTTGTGACAATTTTTCATATATCCAATACAGACCTTTAAAAACAATAATTTGGACAATAGTATGTTATCTCATGTGATGGAAAAATGGGAGTTTCAAGAAAAGGGGGCAGTATGTGGTTTGATAGAGTTCACAAACATCCTCTTCAGGACGGCTACACATATATTATGGCAGATCATGTCCACTATTGCATCAAAATTGATGACATTTTTCATTTGCAAGTACCCAAGTTTTGTTGTAGCCCAGCAATGACAAGAATCCATCCTACAAACAATTTTGTTTTGAGGTTTCCTAGTTTTGCATGATGACTAAGCACATAGGAAATGACCATTGTATCCATCAGGTGTTGCGATGGTTGCATTAATTTACTAATTTCAACTGGACGCCTTATTTTTGCACATGCTACAGCGAGATAGGAAATGAATAAGCTCTACTGAATAGTAGTTTAGATTTGAATAAGCTCTTTTGAGTAGTAGTCTTTATTTCTTAGATTCATAGGCTTTAATGTCTTGTGCTTTGCTTTATAAGGGCCAACCGTTTACGTAGTGATGATATTTTTGTTGAACGTGGAGGCTAGTTTCATATGTGCATGAAATGATTTTGAGGTTCTCGTGCACTTCTAAGAAGAACACATCCCCAAGTTGGAACCAAGTGTTGTCCACCAATGAAAAGGGACTGTACATGTGATTTTCATCACATTTGCAGAGTAGCACGGTGATCCCAACTTTCCAAAAGTTGGAAATATGTAAAAATCCCTTTTCATCAAGCACAACTACATGCACATGTTTGAAAACATCATAGACTGTAAACCCACGGGAAAGACCATCAGCTACAACACTATTGTTAGGCTACATGTGGCAGATTTGTGAGCTCATCTCTTAGATGACTTGTACTTTCTTGACTGTTATAGCCAGCAATAAAGGTACAATAAACCAGAACTCGCTCTGAATCTTATGAGAAAAGACTTAAGGGAAAACCACATTTTTTCAGATGTTTCATGGGCTTGATGATAGTAAGAAAGACAGGCATATTGGTGTGTAAAGAATGTCTGTGAATGATTGTTTTGACATATCTAAAGGTAGAGCCACTGAATAAGAGGAACACACAACCCATTAAAAGAAAAAAGAAAAGATTTATATGGCACATGTGAGAGAGAAATTCAACATAGAAAGAAAGTGTCATAAGGGAATTACTTGGGAGAGTGTCCAGCTTAAGGACCATAGTCAAAAGGATGTAACTCCTGAAATTCTGATAAAAATCCCAACAATAATCAGTAAACTTATAGAGAAAGTTAACTATGGAAGATTCATCTTTGAAAATGGTCTCATATCTCATGTCTGAACAAAGATACGATAAACCAAAACTTTCTTTGAATCTTATGAGGCCAAAATCAGGTGAGAACCACCTTTTTTTCATAGCTGCTGATGACAACATGAAATACACACATTGTTGATTACAAAATTCCTATGAATGGTTTTTTGGGAAGATATAAGGTAGATGCATTGAAGAAGAGGAACACCCAACCCATTAAAAGAAAAATAATTAGTTTTACATGACGCATGCAAAATAAAAAAATCAACAAAGAAAGAAAACATCAAAATGGCATTAATGGAGAAAGCATCCAACTTTAGGATCATGGCCAAAAAGGTGTAACTCATGCATTTTCGATAGAAGATCAAAACAGTAATCAATAGTAATCAATAAACTTATAGAGAAATTCCACTATAGAAGATGCCTCTTTGAAAATGGTCTCAACTCTCATGTTTGAACAATTGTGAATCAGTAATATGTAGTTTAGACTTATGCATGAATATAAGGCCTCTAAATCTACATGTTTATTCCCATTCTAGTGTTGTTTGAGTAAGAGGTTTGCAAATTCAAGAAAATGGATAGGCCTATCAGAATCAAAGCTTGGATCACCAGAGCACTTTTCTCACTTTGCTCATAAAAAATCAAATGCACTAAATATGTGAAAAAACCTCTTTGTAGTACAAAACATTGAAGCCAAAAATATACCTACTTTAGGAAAAAAACCATGGAAGATCAGGCCTCGCAGAGCAAATGGCTATAACTGCATAGCTCGTAACCCTGTCGTGCTAGACTGGAAGGGTTGCCGCCAGAAGAGCCTCACATGTTAATTAATATCTCTAAAACAACAGTTTACTGCATTCACATGGAAAGAAAGAAATAACAACTATTTCAGTCAGACCCATTAAATCTTGGAATAATCAAAAGATAATAATTAACATCCAGATGATGAATCCTTGACGCAGGTCTGCAGTGCAATCGACAGTCCCAACCAAGAATGGGGCTGACAAAAAATGAAAACCATTTAACTGAATTACCATGCGTAAGGGGAAACTAAAGAAAATTTATTTCTCTGAAATATTTTTAAATGTATGGCTATGTTTGAGTCAATAACTCCAAACAGAAGAACCTTGAAACTGGTATTTTCATTAAGTGTCTAAATCTCAGCCAAAAAAATATGAAGCACTAAAGCTCATCCTTCATACCTTAAGAAAAATTGAATCTTTTAAGTGGAAATGCTTTGGGCACCAGTCAAACATATTATCCTGTAAGTGTGAAGCATCGCCCCACAATCTCCCCAGCGCAACCCCATGCATAGCATTCCAGTGCAAATATAACTCCTACTCCAACATCCTCTACTTTTAGCTCCTGTCTGTTTTTCAATTTCTACTTCAGAAGGTCCACTTCCTTCCAGAATGATTCATATCGGTCGGGAATTATTTGAAAGCTCATTTCATTTCTCGACAGTAGACGGTTCCTAGATATATTGCTTATTTTTCTCCAATATTTCCTTGTAATAGGCACTACCATACTTTACTACAAACTGTGAAGCCACAACTACCTCGTTCTGTAGTTGAACAAACTTCAAAGCCATGTCCTCCGAAGGGAGAGGAGTGATATATTGATTCAAATAGAACCCAGCGATTTGCTGATGTAATGCAATGTAGAGGAAGGGAGGGCTCCACCGTGCTCCTCGATTTGAAAAGTTCTTGAAATTTGAAAAAGTTCCCACAAAATTGTTTGAGAAGCCATTTAAATTTGAAAATTGCGCCATCATTGTGGGAAAACGACTCTCCCAATAAGTAATAATGATTATATAATCTTAATATAACCTGTTATTTATGATTTATTGATTTAATAATTAATAATTATTTAATTTAATGTGTTAATTAAAATTTATTTATTCAATATTGGTGAACACAATTATTGATTTAATATTGGAGAACACAAAATTTACAAGGATAGACATGTTGGTGAAGGAAGAGTAGTTTTCTACTAACCCAATGAGCATGGTGGTGTTAAACTTTAAATTAAGGAATCGATTACAGTGGGGTTGGCAAAGCTAAGAGCTCAAAGAACCAAAAGACCATGGAGGAAACAAAATTTAAAGAGCAAGTTGAACAAGCTTTCAGGAAGTAGAGATAACTAACCAATGGTGGTTGAACTAGATGTGAGAAAATGAAGAAGGAAATGAGGAGCTGCAAAAATAGATTAGCGAGGAAGGGATTTGGCCAGAGAATGGTTATGAAACAAACGATTGATGATAAAATATAGCTCAATAAGGAGGATTATTCAAGGCACCTCAATGAGGTATGATGAACACACTAGAGTGGGTTTACAAGAGGTATGTGATTACAAAGTGATAGGTTGGATGCAATGTAGAATTATATTGTGTATGAGAAAGAATCAAATTAACTAATGGGAAACCATATCCTAAGGCCAACAAATGTGTCCCAACTATTATGGGAGGACGAGAACCTAGTAGTGGGCATGGCACTAGAAAATAGATAAGTTGCCATTTTACCAACCCCACCCCTTACGCTTCTTAAATACAATTAGGTAACACTACACTTGATCCAATTTTAGATTATTAAAATTGTATTGAAATTACCCAAACGACTAAGATGGTCATTTGGAAATTAGTAATTTTCAATAATGTAATAATTCAAGTTTCGACCAAGATGGTCATCAATGTAAGTTTAAATGTTCGACATCAAAATCGACATCAATATTGACATCAGTATCGACATCAATATCGACATCAGTATCAACATCAGTATCGGTAATATCGATATCAGCATCGATGTTTCAAAGCGTCAAATCAAGACGTCATTATGTCAACCTGCGACATAAAAACACAACAAGCTATGATTGTAACAACTTAAGGAAAAACAATCTCCTAAGTCTTAAAAACATATAACTCTAAATTGTTAAGGTCAAAAATTTCAAATGTCTAAAGGTTTGAAAGTCCACTTTGTAAACCTCGAAGGATAAGAAATCATAAGGTCAAAAGGACTAAAGTCCTAGATCTAGACATCAGTTAAAGTCCTAAGTCCTAGCATT
This sequence comes from Pinus albicaulis, assembly GCA_034641835.2. Taxonomy (NCBI): domain Eukaryota; kingdom Viridiplantae; phylum Streptophyta; class Pinopsida; order Pinales; family Pinaceae; genus Pinus; species Pinus albicaulis. Next base: position 1,015,611,418 of record CM076572.1, on the reverse strand, counting down.
AAGATTTGTTAAGAGAAAAAGTCATGAAAGTTAGGTGTAAAAGGACTATGTCAAAAAATCTAGCGCAAAACCTATGTTGAATGTCACCATGGTCTAAAACCTTATTGCACAAAATTATTAAGGTTTGGGTTTTAAAACCTTATGGTTCAAATGTCTTAGTATTAAGGTTCGGTGAAAAAACCTTATCAAAGGTTCGAGAATAGATGTTAGCCAAAGATTGAAGTCGGGTATAAAGTCTTTGTAATAAGATGTCCGGTCATATGCCAAATGGTATGTTAAAACCTTTGTAATTAATCCCACAGAGTTAATGTTAGACCACAACGGAAAGTTGGATGAACGCAGATGTAAAACCATCGGGATTTAATGTGACAGTGTCATGTACCCACACCAGCATTAACCATCGAAGCAAGATCATGTGAACAGGTTTTTAAACTGCAGCGAAGTTGATTGAAAAACTGTTTCATAACCGCCAGCTCGAACGTCGAGATTTTGCAATGTGAACAGCGGAAGATTAGCTGCGAGATGCTAGCCGTGATGTGAACGTCGGGACAAACCGCGAGATGCCAGCCGCTTGTTCACACGTTGCAGTCAGCTCAATCCCCATGTGGTTAGCCTGACTGACGGGTTCAGTTTTTATTATAAGGTCTATTTTTTGTTTTTGTTGCAGAATAAGATGCACTAAGGTTAAATGAACTTATCACTAAAAACCCATGTGTCCACAAGATCGAGATTTGCAAACTGTAATTTCTCATCTTTATTCTAGATTTGGCTTCGAGTTGTTCGAGATCCAGCCATCAAGTCATGATAAAGTTGATTATAAAGCCTAAATTGGGTTGTAAATGGATATGTAAGTTATCCAATCATTAAAAAACAAATCCCTTGTAATCTAAGTGGCACTAAAAGGAAGGTAGGAACCTTTCTGATTCGGATGAATCAAAGAGTAAGAAGGAAGCCTTAATCCTTAAAATTTGTCTTTGTTATAAAAATACTGGAAGATGTCACTTTAAGGGGGGGCAGACCTCAAGAGAGGAAAGTGCATTCAAAGTGAATGATTAAGAAGACTTGTAGAGAATTTGTGCAAGTTCACAATTGGTGAAGTCCATTTTTCATTGTGAACGTTTTTGAATATTTGCAGGAAGCAAATTCAAAGGTCGGCAGCAAATTCAGTTCATCTACAAGCATCCCATCATCAGGTCTTTTCGCTTCATAGTCAAATTTGTGCACGTATGTGGTCTCGTCCATTTCTTGGCCATTGGTGGGTCAAATTCAGAACGGAGACAGGCATCAGAAAGCTAATTCAAGGAGCTTGAAGTCCACATTGAACAGTAGTGCATGTGAGCACTGATCGGCTGGAAAATCCTCAATGTAACCAACTCTTTCATCTTTCATAATAAGAACGGATGCACAAACTGAAGTGGACCCGGAGATGTAGTCCAGGAGGGACGAACTCCATCATCAAATTATGTATTATGTTTTGGATTAATGTGATAATTGATAAATCTAACATGTATAGATTTACTTTTAAAGTATTTCATATCCAAACAGTTAATACATACATTAACTATTAATTAAATATCCATTCACATTTTGTACAAGAACTAGGACAATTTTTGGGCAATTTCCGCATTTTAAGAACCTGAGTGTTAATCTCTATAAAGTTCTATAGACAGATTCTGTAAAGGGCCAGGTAGCCTCTGGATCTCATCCTTTCTTTAAAGGTGACATATCCAGTAAATACCCCTACATTATATCTCTATATTAGAACTAAGTAGATCAAGTTCTGCATTCAGATCAACACTAGCTTGTTAATAATGGTTCAAGCCCACCTAGTAGCTACCTTAATTATGGAGGAACAATAAGAATTAGAGAAATTAGTCTTAACAATAGGGAAAGTTTGAAAGTTAAGAGTAGCACAATTGGGAGTTTTAGTTATTTAGAGAAAAAAAACAAAAGTTTCATGAGTTTTAGTACCTATGTTGCTTTGAATTATAACCTAGGAGCATGTAAGAGAAATAATATTAGATTAATGTACTCTTTAAAAAATTTAGTCATATGTAAATGCTTTGGAAAAAAACATAATGATCCTCATACCTTGATATAAAATAAACCCTAAAAATGTCATTCTTAAACTCTCTTGTGTAGTTACCTAATGCCATTCAAGTAGAATATCACAATTACTTATGTCAGTAATGGTGTGATCATCTTTTTTGTCGTCTTAAAGGAACTCTTTCTAGACATGCACCCCATCAAGCATTAATCATCCTAACATATACCTTTGAAGTAATATAAATCATCCTATGATTATCCTCAAAATAATTATAACCCATAGCCTTGGTGATGGTGTGAGGATCCTATCAAAGTAGTATGAGCTTCTTATGGGAGTTTGTCAATTTCTCTTTATGCAAGTCCAACCATAATTTTTCACCAACCTTAGACTTACTTGGAACCCAATGGATTGTGTATCTAGTTTTACTTGGAGTTGGAAACTTTCTACAAAATTTCATTAACTCAATGTTGAATTTGTTGGATACGTTCCTCAAAATTGGTTCCTTTTCTTACCTTGTTCAAAGTATGGGAGGTATCTTCATGTGTTATTCCATGAATATAGCTACATCAATTTGTTTTAATTGTTGGGACCCCGAGCACACCTGAAATGGCTTGTGGATAATAGAAATATGAAGAGTTATGTTAAATTTATGTTGAAAATATGAAAGGCTTTCAACACATGTATGTGGATGCTCACAATTGTATACTCTAAGGACATATACAATAATCCTATTGACTAATTTCTATTTATCAATCTAGGGATGGAAGGCAATGGATTTGGTCAAGCTTGATGTCCATCATGGACCAAAGATTAAACCATAAAAATTGAGGAATCTACTATCCCTATCAGGAAATATGGTCTTTGGCAACCCAAAATGAACCAAATCATGCTTGAATAAGAGCTTATGATTGGTTTTTGTGACAAAAATATTCTTACAAGTGCCAAAATTCCCATCCTAAGGAAGTGATCAACAACAACAAAAACACATTTGTTTCCATGCTTGGTTGAGGGAAAGCATGACATAGAATCCATGGGCACTATCTCCCAAGGACTATCTAGAGTAAGAAAAGGCCTACAATTTATGTGGATGGCCATTTCCTTTGGAAAAATATAAGTTTTCCACTGCTTACATCTTTCGGCAATAGAATGTAGCTCGTTTTCATAGGTTGGGTATCTATGAAACCCATCATAGAGTGTTTAGCTATGATAAACCATCGAATGTTTATTTTGTGTGGAAAATACATCGATGACATGAACAATTGGCTCATAGGGTCCCTGGTGTGTAACCATTCATTGACAAAAGTTACTTCCCCGATGGGATAGAAGTGAAAACTTATAGTTATAAAGGTAGGAATAATGGTGTCGGAGATAAAATTGTTTCCATAAAGAAGAGAACCAAAAATAGGCTCATGAACACCATCAATATATACTGGATATGTTGCGATGAAAGAAATAATGAACACAAAGTTGTGGTCAATAGGATAGGGATCATTAAGATGTTGAACCATCCAATGGAAAGATGGTTTTCAGTGCTAGTGATCTAGTCACATAAAAGACCCCATAAATTTGCACTTTGGGATACTCCCAAGGTTCAATAAGTAATCCAAAGTGATAGGATTCATTGTTAAGGTGATAATGGAAATAATCCTGAGTTGACCCAAATTGATACCTTGTCAGCCTTGCACAACTAGGGTTCTAGTTTTAGCATCATCAGGAACCACAATTGCACAAGTGGCAACATTTCACATTTATGGCGCTTGGCCGCAAATCTTTATGCATGCTTTTCCAATGAGGGTACCTTTGACATTTCCCAAGGCACAAATCATATAATTGAAGAATTTTGGATAACTTCTCACATTCCACTAGCTTCATGCATGAAGAGGAGTTCCCATCCTTTAAGAATATTTTGGAGGATTTCATGGCATAGTCAAGGGTCTTATGTTTGAAAAGAAGAGATTCATAGTCAAGAATATGAAAATTGGCATTTGTATCATGTGGTGTAAAGGAGAAGGATATTGGTGAAGAGTACTCCATTTAGAAGCATCTAAAACTTTTTTATGTCCTCTTTCCAAAGAAGAGAAGATATCTTGTGACAAAATGCCCAAATTTCCAACATAAAAAGACTAGGGTAAGGGTTTACTTTTTCTTCCACATGTTGAGAGGAATTCATGTATTTAAGGTGTGTTTTGTTGTTGAGTTCACATATTTGGAAGCACAATTGTACAAGTGGAAAAATCTCATATTTGGGGCACTTGGCTACAAATTTTTACGCAAGTTTTCTATTGATAGTATCTTTCAGATTCACTAAGGCACAAATCAAATATTTTGAGGTATCTAGGATGACTTGTCACATTTCACTAGCGTCACACATGAAGAGGATCTCCCATCATTTAAGAATGTTTTGAAGGGTTTTCAGACATAGTCAAGGGTCACATTTACAAAAGAAGAATGCCCAAGTCAAGAAGATGACAATTGGAATTCATATCACATGTGGCATAAAGGAGAGGAACATAGGCGAAGAGTGCTCCATTTTGAAATATCTAGAACATATTGTTTATGTCCTCTTTCAAAAGAAAATATATCTTGAGACAAAGTGCCCAAATTGTTGACAAAAGAGGACCATGTATTGGATTATATGGACTTTGGTTTCTCCTAATTAGTTGAACCATTATATAACCCATATCGTTAATTGTTAGGTGGACACTATCATACAAGGCTATTTTTTGGAGTTTTTTGTAAAACATTGTCAATCCTTTTCAAAGGAAGAAAAAAATTAGTTCAAGAAGGGATATTATGCTAAATTAGTTTGAAAAATCCATCTTTGAATAAAAATGTTATTGGTAGAAGGAATATTTCTATTTATCCTTGTTGAGATGGTCACATATGCCCACTATGATAGGGTTGGATAGCTAGAATAATAATGGTGAGTTTTGGTGGTTAAAATCTCTATGGTAATAGGAGCCTTAGAGAACAGGATGGGGAATGAGTTATTTTGAGAAAGGAATCCATTGAAAATTTATGTTGTTTGAAATATATAAACACGATAAGGAAGAGGAACAAACAATTACAAATTATATTGATCATGATAGAAGGAAACATTGAAGAAAGAATAAAATATTTACAAAATATTAAGAGATAGGAGGACTTAGGAAAATCATGGTTAAAGGAAATATATTGGTGTTGGAAGGTAGCACAATAATATGGAGTAGTGAGAAAGGAGTGTCATAAGAGTAAAAGGGATTTAAATTTCCCACCAATATTTGTAAGAGTTTTCTGCCATTTATTTAGCATCATTTTGTTTAAATTGAGAATAGAACTCATGATTCCTATTCCATATTGGGTCCAAAACCCCTTCCCTTGGGTTCTTTTCCCACAAATCCTTTTGTGACCAAACTCACACAGACCCATTTCACTATGCTTGTGGAGTACCTCCCAAGCTACACAATTAAGAGTCTATTTGTAGTAATCGTAACTTGGTCAAGCTCTTGTAGTCAATTAAGGACTTGGTTGGGTTCCCAAGTTGCAAATTAAGGGTAGTTGTGAGGGCATGATAGCTAGGGAGGGCCAGGGCATGCCTGTAAGGAAGGAAAAGGTGTGCTAACACATGTCGAAAAATTTCAATGCATGTTAAGAAGTGTTAGGGAGTTCCAAGGCATCACAAGGGAGAACTAGGTTAAAATGCATGGAAAGGAACAAATAAGAGTATGTGTCAGAGAGTGTCAGTGAATTCAAATGTGCCAAGGACGAAGTGTGTTAGGAGAAGTTCAGAATATGATTTGCAGGAGGTAAGCCTACAATTGCAATAAGGGACTTGACATAGTAGTTTTAGACAAAGGGATACTTTGTATTGGGAACAACCCTATTTTTCCTTTAGCTATTATTTTTATATGAGATGTGGCACACTTTGGCCACATGCTCATGTTTTAAACCATTCTAGATAATTGCATATTGTACATTGTTGTGTATAAGTTTTGGGGCACTCGACATATGTTGGCTTACATCTTATGTGTCTTGTGCATATTGTGGTTCTTGAAAACTCTCATTTAATTCTCTATTGTTTATTTTAACGGGACATACATGTGAAATGTTGCCTATGTAATTTATGTAATTGTTTTACTGCCATGGCTAGATTTGATCCTTGTCCTGGTAACTAGTTAAGTGGGACAAGTTGATCTTGGACACGAGCGGCCTAAGATGAGTGATAGGTAGTTCTTAGTTTAACAAGTCACAATATACTTGTAGTAGGTGCAATCGGTCGAGTTTTTGCGGCTAAAGCAAACCAATGTCACATAAACTGCAGTATCCAAGGACTTGATTGGGTTCCCAAGTCGTGAAAAAATGAAAGGCTAGTTGTGAGGGCATGAGTGCCAAGGTGTGCTAGGGAATGCTAACATGTGCTAGATAGTGCGAAGGCATGTCAAACATGTTAATATGTGCCAGGTGTTAAGGCATGCCAAAATGTGCAAGGGTGTGACAATGCATGCCAGGGAATATGATCAAGGCAACAAAAGGGAGAAACAAGTTAAACTACAAGGAAATGAATAGATAATAGTGTTAATAATTCATCAATTTTCCTTTTCCAAGAGGGGCATGTTAGTAACACCAACACTAGGTGCCAATAAGTGCCAAGCCTTAGTGCATTCTAAGTGCAAAATCTTCCTCTATTTCTTCTGATCTAATTTCCAATAATTGATCTCAAATGAATTTAATATTAAACCATGCGAAAGCATACCAAGGCATCTCAACTCATGTGAGACATGCTAATACTTTCCAAGCTCCATCACATGCCAAGTTCCAATGTGTGTTAGGGAGTGTTATGCATAATATGAAGTGGCAGGGCATGTCAAAGAGTGATAAGGTGTGCTAGAGTGCCAATGCATGTTGAGGGGTGTTAGGGAGTATTAGGACAACATTTGGGAGCACTAAGTCAAAATGCATGGAAGTGAATGAATATGAGGGTGTGCCAGGGAGTGAAAAGACTAATTTTATGTTCTATGTTCAATTTCAAGGGCTAGGAACAAATTTTCAACTTCAACTTCTTTATTTGTCTGGGGGTTTCATCGACTTGTCAAACAATAGGCTAAGAGGTATAATTCCTTCATAGTTTGGGTTGCTCAAAGGCCTCAGGAGTTTAAATATCTCCATCAATAAGATGATAGGATACAGACACATCAAATATGGGGTCTAGACCAAAAAAATACTAAGATAAGTTAGAGACTACTGCAAATGCAAAATGCAACTCAGATTCAAGACATCAAAATCAAACAAGATCAATAAATTCACTTCCAAGGCATTAAAATATGGGGTGTTGATGAGCTAAACGCAATCAGAAAATAGAAAAATATTCAACTTGGTCATTTCTGGAGGTTCATTTTATAAATACTCGGTGGGCAGGCTCTTGACGAATGTGAGCAGCATCTTGAGCTTACTTCCCCCTCAGAGGCCAATATGCGTGCATCTCCATAGCTATGGCATTTTTCGTGCATCTCCACATCTATGGCATCAATCAGCTACATCAAACGATATAAAGGAGTAGAGCATCCCCCTTTGAAATTCGACAGAATTCCCACCACATTGTTCCACTTGCTCCAGCTCCTAAAGGGTGGATTTTTTGCAGGAGGGAATAAAAAATTATCAAAAAAATAAAAATAGAATCGTTCGCTTCAACTGCAGTTAAAACTTCTGTGTCAGCTATTTTTGGCTCGTGAACATCATGCAATTGTTTCTTTCTTTAAACCCCTTGTTTTTTCTCAGCGTGCCATACATGCACAAGATCCATCAAAATGTAACAAAAACGTAAATTTTCAACTCCTGCAGTTTGAAGACAAATATCTGTCCATTCTAGATTCTAACGGTGATTTGTATTAAGAGCAAAAATTAAACCACATAGACACAAGGGAGCCAGGTGCCAGGGTGTGCCAACACATGCTAGGAAGTGTTAGGGAGTCCTAGGGACACACGAGGGAGAACTAGGTGAAAATAATGCATGCAAATGAACAATTAAGATATTGTGACAAGAAGTTCCAGTGAGTTCTGGGTGTGCTAAGGAGGGAGCGACAAGGTATAATAGGAAGTGCTAAGGTATGCTAAAGGTTATGGAAACATGCCAAGATGTGCCAAGTTCTAGGGTGTGCCAATGCATGTCAGGGTAGTGTTTTGGAGTGCCAGGGAAAAACAAGGGAGAAATAGTTTCAAATGCATGGAAATAATTTAATAAGAGTGTGTGATAGGGATTGTTAGAAAATTATAGGTGTGCTAAGGAGGGAGTGACAATGTGTGTTAGGCAGTTCCAAGGAATGTTAGAGTGCCAAGGCGACATGCTAAGATGTGCCAAGTTACAGGGTGTGCCAATGTGTGTCAAGAAGTGTTAGGGAGTGCCACGGAAACATAAGGGGGAACTAGTTCAAAATGCACGGAAATGAATGAATATAGAGTGTGTGATAGGGAGTGTCAGCAAGTTCCAACTGCACTAAAGAGGGAATGACAAGGTTATATGCTACGCAATGCCAAGACATGCTAGAGTTCAAGGGCCTATTAGCGAATGGTAGGGTGTGTTAGGGAGTTCAAAAGCATGTCAAGGAATGCAAGGGATGCTAACACGTGCCACATAGTTCCAAGGGATTGTTAGACATTTCAGGTGTTATGGCATGTTAAGATGTAAACTATGTTGCTCAATTGTTTTATGGCCATGATTGGACGTGAGCCTTGACTTGGTAACTTGTTAAGTGGGATACGTTAATATTGGACATGAGTAGCCTAAGATTATTTATAATCCATTATTAGGTGAACAAGGCATAGTCTAGTTGTAGTAAATGAAACTTGGTCAAGTTGTTGTAGTCGAGGAAGGACTTGGTTGGGTTCCCAAGTCTATAAAATATTAGGGTAGTTATGAGGACATGACAGTTAAGGAGTGTCAGGGCATCCCAATGAATTAAAAGGTGTTCTAACACATTCTAGTTAGTGTTAATGCATGATGAGGAGTGTTTGCGAGTGTAAAGGCATCACAAGGGAGAACTAGTAAAAAGTGTGTGGAAACGAATGAATAAGAGTGTTTGTCAGGGAGTGTCGGTGAATTCCAGGTGTCCCATGGACGAAATGTGTTAGGTGAATTTAATAATAGGACTTGAAGGAGGAAAGCATATGATTGCAATAAGGGGATGGATGATGCATTTTCAGACAAAGGGAGACTTTGTGCTAGACACAACACTATTTTTTCAATGACTTGGTTGGGTTCCCAAGTCACAAAAAAATTAAGGTTAAATATGAGGGCATGACAACTAGGGAGTGCCAAGGTATGCAAGGAATCCCATGAAGTTTTAACACATGATATAAAGTTCCAGCGCATGTTAGGCATTCCAAAATGTGCTATGTGCTAGGATTTGGCACCAACGCATGCTAAGGAGTGCTAGGGAAACAGAATGGAGGACTAGTTTCAATTGCATGGAAATGAATGAATAAGAGTGTGTGACAAGGAGTGTTATCAAGTTATAGGTGTGTTAAGGAGTTAGTGACAAGGTATGCTAGGAAATTCCAAGGCATGATAGAGTGCTCGGAAAGCATTTCAAGATGTTCCAAGTTCCAGGGTGTGCCAATGTGTACCAAGGAGTGTTAGGGAGTGCTAGAGAAAAACAAGGGAGCACTATGTCATAATGCATCGAAATGAATGAATAAGAGTGTGTGATAAGGAGTTTCAACGAGTTCCAAGTGTGATAAGGAGGAGAGACAAGGAATTCTTGGCAGTGCTAATGAATGATAGAGTGATAGGGTGGCATGCAGCTAAGATGTGCCAACGCGTGCAAGGAAGTGTTAACTAGGAGTGTTAGGGAAACACAAGGGAGAAATACATCAAAATGAATGGAAATGAACAAATAAGAGTTTGTGATTGGAAGTGTCAGTGACTTCCAGGTGTGATAAGGAGGGAGTGACAAGGTATGCTAGGCAGTGTTAAGGCATGCTAGAAGTAGGTGAAATTGATCAACTTGTAGTAGGTTCAATTGATCAAGTTGTTACAGCTGAAGCAGACCAACGTCACATGAACTGCAGTAGCTAAGGACTTGATTGGGTTCCAAATTTGTGAAAAAATGTAAGGATAGTTATGGGGGCATGAGTGCCAAGGCATGCTATGGAATGCTAACATGTGCCAGATAGTTTGAAGGCATGTCAAATATGCTAAGATGTGTCTAGTGCTAAGGCATGCCAAGATGTGCAAGGGTGTGACAATACATGCCAGGGATTATCAAAGCAAAAAAAAGGAGAAACAAGTTAAACTACAAGGAAATGAACACATCATAGGGTTAATAAGTCATAAATTTACATTTTCTAGGAGGGGAATGCTATGCACACCAACACTAGGTGGAAATAAGTGTCAAGTGCCAAGTTTTAATGCATTATAAGTGCCAAGTCATCCTCTGTTACTTATCTTCTACTTTCCAATAACTGATCTCAAATAACTTTAATATTAAACCATGCCAAAGCATACTGAGGCATATTAATGAATTCTATACATGCTAATGATCATGGCCTCTATAAAACTACATCTCTCTTCTCCCCCTTGATCAAATGAGCTCCTTCTCACTTGATGTTATTTCCTTCATCCTAAGGACTCCTTAAATAGTTTTTCCTAGACCTCTTAGGAACCCTCTAGAACTTACAACTTTTATCCACTTAGACCTTAGGAAATATTAATTTTCCTTTTTAATTTTCTTTTATATTTTAAACCCCATATTGGGTCCAAAATCCCTTTGCTTAGATTCTTTGCCCACAAAGCCTTTTGTGACCAAACTCACACAAACCCATCTCACTAGGCTTGTGGAGTACCTTCCAAGCTACACAATTCAAAAACATAGGCTAGTTGTAGTAATTGTAACTTGGTAAAGCTCTTGTAGTCAAGCAAGGGCTTGGTTGGGTTCCCAAGATGCAAATTAAGTAAGGGTATTTGTGAGGGCATGGTAGTTATGGAGGGTCAGGGCATGCAAACGAATTAAAAGGCATGCTAACACATGTCGAAAAATGTCAATGCATGCTGAACTAGAGTGTTAGTGAGTGTTGGGGCATATCAAGGTATAACTAGGTCAAAATGCATGGAAAGGAATGAATAAGAGTGTGTGCCAGGGAGTGTTAATGAATTCAAGTGTGCTAAGGACGAAGTGTGTTCGGAGAACTTTAGAATAGGATTTATAGGAGGAAATCCTATGGTTGTTATACGGGGCTCAACATAGCAGTTTTAGAAAAAGGGATATCACTTTGTGCTAGGCACAAAATTGTTTTTTCCTTTGCTATTTTTTTTTTGAGATGTGGCACACTTTGGCTACATGATCATGTTTTAAACTATTCTAGATATTTGCATATTGTACATTGTTGTGTATAAGTTTTGGGGCACTCATCTTGTGTTAGCTTATATATTCTATGCCTTGTGCATCTTGTGGTTCTTGCAAACTCTCATTTAATGTTCTATTGTTTATATGAACTGCACATACATGTGAATTATTGCTTGTGTAAGCTATGTTGCTTAGTTTTTTTATGGCCATGGCTAGATCATATGATCCTTGTCTTGGTAACTAGTTAAGTGGGACAAGTTGAGCTTGGACATGAGTGGCATAAGATGAGTTCTATGCAATTCTTAGGTTAAAAAGGCACAATCTACTTGCAGTAGGTGCAATTGGTCAAGTTGTTGTGGTTGAAGAAAGCCAATGTTTTCATATGAACTGCAGTATCCAAGGACTTGATTGGGTTCCCAAGTCGTGAAAAAATGTAAATGATAGTTGTGAGGACATGAGTGCCAAGGCGTGCTAGTGAATTCTAAGATGTGTTAGATAGTGCGAAGTCATGTCAAACAAGCTAAGATGTGACAAGTGATAAGGCATGCCAAGATGTGCAAGGGTGTGTCAATGTGTTCCAGGGACTACCAAGGCAACAAAAGGGAGAAAAAAGTTAAACTACAAGGAAATGAACACATAATAGGGTTAATAAGTCATCAATTTACCTTTTCCAAGAGGGGCATGCTAGGCACACCAAAACTAGGCACCAATAGGTGCCAAGTGAAAAGTCTTAGTGCATTCTAAGTGCCAAGTCTTCCTTTGTTTCTTCTCATCTACTTTCCAACAGTTTATCTCAAATAAATTTAATATTAAACCATGCCAAATCATACCAAGGCATCTCAACATATTCCATACATGCTAAGACTTTCCAAGCACAAACACGTGCCAAGTGCCAATATGTGTCAAGGAGTGTTATGCATTCTATGAAGTGGAAGGGCATGTTGAAAAGTGCTAAGGTGTGCTAGAGAATGCTAATGCATGTCGAGGAGTGTTAAGGAGTACTAGGACAAAACATTAAGGGAGAACTAGGTCAAAATTCATGGAAGTTAATGAATATGAGGAATGTGTGCCAGGGACTAGTGTTAATGAGTGATAGTTGTCATGCCAAGGAGGGAGTGACAAGGTATGCTAAGCATTGTTAAGGAATGTTAGGGAATATCAAGGCATTAAAAGAAGTGCCAAAGTGTGCTAGGGGTTTCCAAGGTGTGCTAATTATATGTGCCAAGATATTCCAATACATGCCAGGTGCTAAGGATGTGCAGGTTGCCAGGGTATGTCAATATGTGTCACAAAGTGTCAAGGCAACAAAAGGAAGAACCTAGCCAAAATGCAAGGAAATGAACACATAAGAGGGTTAATAAGTCGAGACTTAATCATTTTGAAAAGGGGCATGCTAGGCACACTAATAATAGGTCCCAATACATGCCTGTTGAGGTTCAACAAGATGATGGAGCTTAGTGAAAATCAGTCGCCTTCACTAAGTGGGCCCGCAGGCTATTTTTAGGTGTAAGTATATTTTTAGACTATGTCTATTTTTAGACATGGTGATCATATTTCAGAAGTTGCAGGATGCTATTTGTGGATGGTTGGTCAAGTTGGAAAAATAGAAGAAATTCTATTTTTAGAATATTGGGCGAAGTATATTTATAGATCGCTGGTCTAAAAATAGATGCATGTCGATTATTATTAGCTCTTAATAATAATCTGACAATAAACAACAACTTATTCTCTTGGAGCACTTTATTTCAGTGAACAGATTTGGAAAATCAGTGGGCTGAAGGAATTACACAATTCCTAGGGTTGATTGGTGGTTCATGCATAGACGACTCAGTTAGAAATGAAGTGGCAAAGTTATGACAGAGTTGGAAGAGTAGTTCATGGAGTTGTATTCAATTTAACTCAGTTATTGGAGTTCAACTCAGTTGAGCTAGTTGTATCTAGTCTAACTGAATGATACACTAGTGAGAGTGGAGTGAATTAATTAGTTAATTAATTCACAAATAATAACTCATTAATCAACTGAACAAATACAACAATTAACTACAGTGCATGTCAGTTCCAATGGAGACTCAGTGGAGAGGTAGGTGAAAGGGTGAGATGGACTATTCGTTGTGACTGTAGTGATGCATTGATTGCATCACACACACATTGGAGTTGCCAATGAGGATTGTGCATTCAAGGCAAGCATAATTCGAATTCATTCAGAACTATTCCTCAGCAGGGATTGCGCAGTGGAGGCAGGCTATCAGGAGGGCAGAAATCAGTGCATGGATTTGCAGATTTCATCTTGTTAGTGTGTGACAATTGATTGTACTAAGAGCGTGATGTACTAAGCTTTGTATGAGATTGTTACATGATCTCCATGATACATAATATATGATAGTTGGGGTTTTTAGCTTCAGGATTTCCCGTTAAACAACTGTGTTATGTGCGATTTTTTTTATTGCTTCATGTGTTTGCAATTGAGTTTATAATTTCTGCAAAAGATTAATAGTGGAAGGATTCTGTATTTAGCAAGAAGATAAATATTGTTAGATCAGGAGAATCTGGATATATACATGCATCTTGTATATAATTTCTACATGGTATCAGAGCAGTGTTAATTCTTGAAGATTACAATTGTGAAGAATTGTTGAGTTTGTGCTGGTGGACAATTCGAATTTTCTGCAGAAAAATTCTTAGTGCGATAGTTGAGTATACATTGAAATGTCTTTCAATGGGTTGATATTGGAGTATGCCCTTGATGGCAGCTTGAATTACATAGCCTGGAAGGATAGGATGGAGGTGGTGTTGGAAGATAATGGACTGAAGGAGTTCATCGATAGCGATGTTCCTAAGCCGGACTCTAGTGATGTTGCAGGACTTGACACATGGCAAAAGAAGGTAGAAAAGACAAGAAGAATTCTGTTGGAAGGTGTGAAGGACCATATTGTGTCCAACCTTCACGGGAAAGCCACTCCATTTGCAATGTGGAAGGCTTTGACAGATTTTTTCCAAAGCAGAAGCGACCAGAGGAAGTTGTCACTTAAATACAAGCTCAGAAAAATAAAAATGGAGAAGGGCGATAGTATTCCAAAATATCTCACGAAGTTTGTCCACTGCAAGGATGAACTCAGAAGTGTGGGGATCACTTTTGATGATGAATACTTTGTGATCTTATCTCTCCTTGGGCTTTCGAAGAGTTGGCATCGCTACGAAGACTCTGTCAATGGACGGGAGAAACTGTCGGGTTGGGAGCGACTTTGGTCAGATCTTGTGTAGGAGGAGATAAGGCGAAGTACCAGGGATGGCTCTTCATAGAAGAATGAAGATGAAGAGAATTTCACTTTGGCTGCCAAAGTAAGGAAAGGGAAGGGAAAGAAATTCCCTTCAAAATCCGAAGCTAAAGGCAAGAAGCAGGATTTGTCCAAAGTGAAGTGTTTTCACTGTCACAAACATGGGAATTTCGCCACTAACTGCCCACAGAAGAAGAAGAACAAGAAGGTTGTTGGAGCTGCAGATTGAGAGGCCTTAGCCTCGCAATTTCAACTTTATTTCTCTTTGATCGCATGCTTGGTTTCAAACGTAATGGGATCAGTGTGGTATCTTGATAGTGGTGTGTCTTTCCATATGACGAGAGACAAGGAGTTGTTTAGTGATCTGGAGGAGAAGGACCTCCAAATGCATATAGATATGGGAAACAATGGTCGATATAGTGCGACTGGAATTGGGACCATTACCTTTGAGAGGGAGTCAGGTAATCCATTTCTGTTGAAAGAAGTTATGCATGTTCCAAGTCTGAAGAAGAACTTGGTATCGGTCGCAATGTTGGAAGACAAAGGTTATGACATTGTTTTCAGTGAGGGAAAAACCTTCCTTTGACATAAAACAACGAGTCAAACCAAGAAGATAGGGATTCAAGTTAAGAATCTCTACAAGCTGGAGGTAGATGGCTACGCTGCAATGATGGGCAAAGCAGAAGAAGTGGTGAGCTAGGATGAGGGTGAATTATGGCACAGGAGATTAGGCCATCTTCACCATGGCACTTTGAATATTTTGCAGCAGATTTCTACTGGACTTCCCAAGGGTACTCTTGCATAGTCAGATCAGTGCAAGGGATTTACTATGGGTAAGTTTGTGAAGACCACCTTTCATGAGAAGGAGAACCGTGCTTCGGTGATCTTGGAGAGAATTCACACAGACGTGTGTGGACCTTTCTTGGTTGCTTCAATAGAAAAAAACAGGTATTATGTTATTTGTGTTGATGACTATTCTCATAGATGTTGTATTTTCTTCATGCAGAAGAAGAGTGAAACATTCTCAAAGTTCTGTGAGTTTAAAGCATTGGTGGAGAAGGAGTCGGGGAAGCAAGTGAAGGCTCTGTGGAGCGATAATGGTGGTGAATATATCTCGGGTGAATTCAAAGACTTCTGTAGAAAAGAAGGAATTCAAAAAGAACTCATAGCGCCTCATAACCCACAACAGAATGGGGTCGCGTAGAGGAATAACGGAACGATCATGGGTGTTGTACAAGCTATGCTTGATAGGGAGCTAGACTTGCATGCAGTGGAGGAACTGCCTATTCTGAAAGATGAGCCTCCGAATGTGGATCAGCCACAGGAGGAGATTCATGGAGTGGAGGAGTCCACTCATGTAGAACCAAACATCAGACAAGGCAGAAAGTGTACCACAGAAGCTGAGAGACTGAAGCTTGATGCGGAACAGAATGTAGGAGTCCCTATATCACAGCGCAGTCAAAGACAGCCACCTGACTGATTTACTGGATACATGGCTCTTATGAGCAAGAGTATCGTGATTGAGCCATCTTCTTTTGAAGAAGCAGTGCAGGATCCCACATGGGTAAATGCGATGGTGGAGGAGTATGACTCCATTGTCAGAAACAGTTCTTGGGAGATTTTTCCAAGGCCGGTTGGTAAATCAGTTGTAGGATCAATATGGATCTACAAGGTAAATCAAGCTGCTAATGGGAGCGTCGAGAAGTATAAGGAAAGATTTTTTGCCTGGGGCTTCTCACAGATAGAGGGGATTGACTATGATGAAACCTTTGCACCTATCACACGATATTCTTCCATACAGACCATCCTTGCTCTCTCAGCACAGATGGATTGGCACATTCATCAAATGGATGTGAAGACTATGTTCCTTAATGGGATCATTAAGGAAGAGGTGTAAATTGAGTAGCCTGAAGGATTTGATATCTTCAGCAACGAGTCGCATGTGTGCAGACTCAAAAGAGCGTTGTATGGGATGAAACAAGCACCTCGTGCTTGGTACACATGGATCAACAACTATTTCACTGGACTTGGCTTCACCAAGACTGAGGCGGATACAAACTTATACCAAATTGTGGTGGAGGGTAAGCTTTTAATAATTATTCTTTATGTTGATGATTTAATACTAACGGGTGATGAGCAGTTGATACACTCATGCAAGGAAGATCTTGCAAAGGAGTTCGAGATGAAGGATTTGGGGCTCCTTCATTATTTCCTTGGATTGGAAATATGGCAGCGGGAAGGTGAACTATTTGTGTCTCAAGGCAAGTATGCCCAGGAGATACTGGAGAAGTTTCCCATGCAAGGTTGCAAGCCTATTGACACTCCTCTTCCAGGAAATTGGAGGAAATAGGATGCTACATCGGCAAAGGTAGTGGATTCCACTGTTTATCGACAGTTGGTGGGCTCGCTCATGTATTTATTTAATACAAGACCAGACATATGCTATGCGGTGAAACAACTTTCACAAGCGATGGTTAAGCCTACCAAGCTCTTTTGGAAGGCAAGCAAGCATGTCCTGAGGTATCTTAGGGGAACATCTGAGTATGTCTTATGGTACAGACAGACAGATGAGGTGAAGTTTCATGGCTTCACGGATGCAGATTAGGCAGGCAGCCCAACAGATAGAAAGAGCACATCAGGAGGGATTTTCAGTATCGTATCCATAGCAGTTTCTTGGTACAGCAGAAAACAAAGATTTTTGGCACTCAGTTCAGTGGAAGCAGAATACATGGCACCAAGTCAAGCTGCATGTGAGGCTATATGGATGAGATAGATCCTGGTTGGTTTGTTCGGTTCACATTTAGATCCTACAGTGATACAATGTGATAATCAGAGTTGCATTAAACTCTCGATTAATCTGGTGTTTCATGATAGATCTAAACAAATTGATATCCGGTATCATCATATCATAGATTGTGTGCAGCGGAAGATCATGTTGCTTCAGTACATTCCTACGGAAGATTAGGATGCAGATATTTTTACGAAGGCGCTCACCAAGAGCAAATTCGAATACCATAGAGGTAGGATTGGGGTGAAGGATAATCCCTATCTTGTTGAGAGGGAGTGTTGAGATTCAACAAGATGATGGAGCTTAGTGAAAATCAGTCGCCTTCACTAAGTGAGCCCGCAGGCTATTTTTAGGTGCAAGTCTATTTTTAGACATGGTGATCATATTTCAAAAGTTGCAGGATGGTATTTGTGGATGGTTGGTCAAGTTGGAAAAATAGATGAAATTCTATTTTTAGAATATTGGGCGAAGTATATTTATAGATCATCGATCTAAAAATAGATGCATGTCGGTTATTATTAGCTCTTAATAACAATCTGACAATAAACAACAACTTATTCTCTTCGAGCACTTTATTTCAGTGAACAGATTTGGAAAATCAGTGGGCTAAAGGAATTACACAATTCCTAGGGTTGACTGGTGGTTCATGCATGGAGGACTTAGTTAGAACTAAAGTGGAAAAGTTATGACAGAGTTGGAAGAGTAGTTCATGAAGTTGTATTCAATTTAACTCAGTTATTGGAGTTAAACTCAGTTGAGCTACTTGTATCTAGTCTAACTGAATGATACACTAGTGAGAGTGGAGTAAATTAATTAGTTAATTAATTCACAAGTAATAACTCATTAATCAACTGAACAAATACAGCAGTTAACTACAGTGCATATCAGTTTCAGTGGAGACTCAGTGGGCAGGTAGGTGAAAGGGTGAGATGGACAGTCCGTTGTGACTATAGTGATGCATTGATTGTATCACACACACATTGGAGTTGCCAATGATGATTGCGTAGTCAAGGTAAGGGTAATTCGAATTCATTTAGAGCTATTCTTCAGTAGGGATTGCGTAGTGGAGGCAGGCTATCAGGAGGGCAGAAATCAGTGCATGGATTTGTAGATTTCATCTTGTTAGTGTGTGACGACTGATTGTACTGAGAGCTTGGTGTACTAAGCCTTGTATGATATTGTTACATGATCTCCATGATACATAATATATCATAGTTGGGGTTTTTAGCTTCAGGATTTCCCGTTAAACAACTGTGTTATGTGCGATTGTTTTTATTACTTCATGTGTTTGCAATTGAGTTTATAATTTCCGCAAAAGGTTAACAGTGGAAGGATTCTGTATTTTGCAAGAAGATAAATATTGTTAGATCAGGAGAATCTGGATATATACATGCATCTTGTATATAATTTCTACAATGCCAAGTGGTATTGTGTGCCAAGTGCTAATGTATGTCAATGCATGCAACAAGGTGTTACAGGGAATGCTAGGGACTACATGCATGCCAACACATGCTAGGAGAGTTCTATGTTATGCTAGCACATGCCACCATGTGCTTGAGCATCAGTGTCATGGAAATATGTTCTAGGTACAAATATGTTCCAAGACATGCGAATTGATAAGAAATGTTAGTGTGTGCTAAAGCATTAATTTAAGGTGTGCCTAGATTATTAAGGAGTGTTAGGTATTTCCCATTAATAGAATTCTTAGAGTTTGATTAAGTATTAAATAATATATTTCTTACACACACTAGTGTAAATTTATCTAAAGGGAATTTGCTAGATAATAAACTTAATAGATATGAATCATGTGTTGACTCATAGGAAAACTCTATTCAGCTAGTCATTACTTGAGGTAAATGATACACACTAATTACTTCTTAACAAATTGACTGACTTTAACCACTATGGTGTTGGACATATTATAAAAAAGACTCCACAATAATGGTCTTAAATCATTATCTTTTGACAAAAAATATAGTAACATGCACATAGCATCATCAAAAACTAATTGGAATGATCAATGATGACGAACATTTTTTTACCGTCACCAAAAGTAACAAAAATAGCATTGGTGAGGGTCTTTAAAATTTCATCACTAGAAGTGTCACCAAAGAGAGAATTAGTGATGGGACTTTAACGACCCTCACCAAAAGTGTCATTTAAAATGGCTTTGGTGATGAACCTTAAAGGACCATCACTATATACACTTACAATGACGCTTTTTTAAGGATCATCACCATATGTGACATTGGTGATGGACCTTAAATGTCAAAATAGTTACAACAAACTTCAAAAATTAAAGGAAGTTTAGTTGTAGTCTAATTCTGGAAAATAAATCCTATTTTTATGTTAAATAAATATACATTTTAAAAAATAAGGTTTGGTTTGATGTTTCTTCATGAAATATGATTAAACCTAGATATCCAAAATGAACTGTAGCTGAAAAAACTGCTGATGAAGAGGAACTGAATCAAATTATTGACATTCTATCACAAAATCTAGGAAATCTCTTGTTTTATGCCTAGAAATTCTATTGAAAATAGTCATTTTTTAGAATTTGGAGCTAATCCCATAAAGACAAAATGTGTGGCATATTTACCCTTCAGATATCTTTATGAAACAAATCTTTAACCACTGCCTGAAAACATTCCAATTATGGGTGTTGAAAAAAAAACTGGCATTGTATATTAGAGTTAAACTGGGACAGTAGTTGACAAAATAATTCTCAGTGCTTGGTGTGAAATAAAGTAGTGTTGCACTGAAAAAAATAATTATCAGTGTTATTTGTAAATATTGACAAAATCATCGTTGACAAAATAATGGGCTCCAGTTTTAATCAATCACTTTTAACTACAATGCTGGTCTTAGTAACATGTACACCTCATCCGTTAGAGTTGGTTTCTTTTCCTTAGTTTTTATGGGCTTAGCCTTGGGGCCCAAATTATTCTTATGTTTTTGTTTTCTTTTTTTGGAACTGGAACCCATTTCCTTATTTCTCACCAAATATTTCATTGGTGAATCATCTATCTGAATGACCTCTTCAGCTAGGGCAGGGTTTTTTTTTTCAATTTGAAACTCATTTGAAGTTTATTCATAAGACTAGTATGATTTTTTCGAAACCCATACATTTCAGTGAATGTGGGTTCTTTCTCTCCCTCTTGTGTTATTTTTTCCACCCATGTTTCCCTAGGTGCCTTCTATGCATCTTTTGGCATTTGACTCACAACAACTGGTTCAGGGGCATCTGAAATTTCAGTTGGATCAAAATCTCGAGGAGGAGATGGCATTTCCTTTATAATTTTCCTCTTGGTTTTTCTTTTATATATTTTTCCTAATGGTGGCACGCGAACATGTGTTTCAAGAAGTTTAACCATACCCCTGTCTTTGGTTTCAATGGTGGAAGAGGAGGGTTCTCCCGCAAGATTACGAGCCTTTAGTATGTCCCTGCATCTCTTTCTTTTGATCGTCAGATAGATAGGATCTCCTACCTTAAAAAAACCTTCAAATAATAAAAAAAGATCCCAGGTCTTATTCAACTTCTTCAAATGGTCTAACCACTAAAAACTTAATTAGACCTTTATGATACACAATAGGCTTGGGCTTAGTTCGCACCTTGGCTGACATCTTTTTTAAACTCATTAACAAGAAAAAGGGCACATTGTTACGTATTTGACCAGAGAGGTGAAATAAAAATTGGAAATGGAAAATACCCATTCTATGGTAGTGCCCTTCATAAGTAAAATACTTATGGATTACCAACATCGTTTCATGCCATCACATTTTCAACCAAGATATTTGTACACCTGACTGCCATGGCTCATTTTAATGCTCTTCCTCAAGGAAAAATGGAATATCAATGCCAACAAAGGGTTTTGTTTTTGAAATAATGCTCCCCATCAACTGGTATTTCAGCTACATTTGAAATACTTTGTTATGTAACCGGGAAAGAAATTTCAATCATGCTAACATTTTCCCCATCGAAACCTTTTATAAATTCTTGTGCAACCCCATTGTGATACCAATCGTATCTGAAGAAAAATTTCTCCCAACCGGCCTTTTAAAATCATTCTCGAAGTTCTAGGTTGGCTTCCAGAATCTAAGGGCCTTTTGGATCTCCTCTTTGCATGAGACAACTCTTCCCCATCATTCTCAACAATCTTCCGCAAAAATTGCAACTGATACTGAAACCACGGCACTAGTATTTGAAAAAAATGGATGCAATGAACTTGTTTAGTGTGATGAAAGCTAATCCACAGGTTATTCGGTGACAAGTGTAATATTTGGACTAATCCCTCCTGTGGACAAGAGTGATATCCATATATTTCAAACAAAACCTAGTAACAAGAATAAAATAAAACTACTCTTTCCCTGAATCTATCTTGCTTGAATCATAAAGCTAAAAGGAGAGGAAATGGGATCCATACCTTATTGTGAAATGCTTGATGAAGACTCTTGTTATGCCTCAATGCAACTCTTCAATGCTTGAAACGGATCTGTATACATAGAAACCAAATTATCAAAGGCATACGCAGCATAGATAATTCAAAGATTCAAACTAATGATCAAGGAGATTAGTAACCAACATCATTTCAATGGATGAACTAACAATAACACAAATCATTCATCAGATCCATAAAAAAATGTAGTGAGAAAAAGAGATCAATTGTATTAATTCAAAAATATAGAAGAGTCTTACAACATTTTCCTTGATGTTGTGAAGCTCCCCCCATAAGTATACAATCCTTTCCTTGAATGATAAGCTCTCAAGCCTAATTTGACCAGAATAAGTCTATCTTTAGTAATGTCTCTCAACCCTCTAGCCTCTAGTTAATTTATAGGCCGAGAGGAGAATTTCTATATCCACATCAAAAGGATTAGATCCACTTAAGGTGGGATTAGGGTTCCTTGAAGAATGGGAGTTAGATCCATTATGGGAGAGGTTAGGCTCGAATATGCATGACCTCGAAGATTTAATTTGGGATATATTCACCCAACAAGGCTTCTATAACTAACTTTTTATTTTTATTTTTTGTTTATTCATGTGCGCAATCCATAGTGTAATACAAAGCGCAGTTTTGCACGGGTACCAATGGTAGGAACTGCGCATGCACAGAAACTGGCTAGGAAAGCATCCAAGTCACTAAAAAGAATGTTTTTGGATTTATAACCCAGAACTCTTGATTTCTTCAAGGTGATTAAGTTGTTGACCTACAAGGGATATATTTTGAACACATGAATGGAATGGTGAAAGATCGATTCTAACAGTCATTTTTCATGGTCACAAAATTACATGTAATAGATTTCCCCCTAAATTGTGAAGTCTAAAAATATGTTTAAGGGTTGAAGTGCTTTATCATGCCAAAGATTGGATCGAAGACCATGGTTGGAGACATCCAACAATCAATCAAGGATTACAATGCAATATAATCATCACTGAGGTAGGAATTCCCATACTCATAGTAGACATAACTCAATGAACTAGTACGGAAATACACTAGTAATCATGTCAATAGTAGACATAGTATGGATGCAACCATCAAATATGATTTTATCTACATAATCATGAACTCATAGTTCCCAACTGCCTGGATGGATGAAACTAGATCCAAGGTCTTGATCTCCATCATTATCGATCCACAGTACGAATCTAACCATGTGAATAAATGTATTGAAGTCAAACATGGTAGAAACCACTTGATTACCAGTCAATGATGTGAACCATTAACAAGTGCGAGAGAAACCACCAATAATGAAAATGGTCCTCAAGGTACTTTCAATAAAATATATGAAGTGTGAAAATATGTCTTGAAGTCGAACACTTATAGAATAGTTCAATGAAGGTCAATGATGAGAACCTGTCAATGAATGTGAGAAACCTCCCATTAAGGCATGCAGGCCTCAAGGTATTGAAGAGGGTTTCTAGATCAACTTTCTAGATAATGAGTTGAAGTCGATAGGAAGTGATCTCTCATAGGAGGGCCTACGACACGAAACCTCATGTCAAGTTTTGAAAAATTGTTTTACAAGGACTGACTCAGGGATGGATGACGCAATTGAAGGCTACAAATGGAAAGTTAATTTGAACTGAGGTTGGAATTATCTTGAACATATCAGAAACACGACACTTATACTTGGTAGAATTTCACTCAACGATAATACCCAAAACTAGTTGAAGAATTCCAATGAGGTTTGATTAACTATG
The DNA here is from genome assembly GCA_034641835.2 of Pinus albicaulis. Taxonomy (NCBI): domain Eukaryota; kingdom Viridiplantae; phylum Streptophyta; class Pinopsida; order Pinales; family Pinaceae; genus Pinus; species Pinus albicaulis. Next base: position 1,015,587,789 of record CM076572.1, on the reverse strand, counting down.
AGACAAATGGAATTCCCTTATCTGAATTTATGCAGGAATGCAACAGAATACACATATAACCATAAATTCAAAGATGTGGTAGAAATAACACTTCATTTCATTAATATCAAAGAACTGAAATTTGTTTGCAAACAGAATGGAAGTAAACTAGCTAGGGCGCTAGTAGCTTATCTATAAGAAGAGATGTGGTAGCTACAGGCCTCTAAAATATCTTAAAATGAGGCTTGAGGGACTATTTAATATTGAGAAATAATGAAAACCCCTAAACATCCAAAAACCTAACCTTACGAGATGATGCGCCAAAACTATGGGCCCCATTTGGGTAAATTGGTACATCAACTTCCCGGGGATGCAACTTTGGCATATGATATTAATTTTATGTGCACAATACCTCGTTAGAAAGATCTATATGACTACAAATTTTGATGTGAGAAACATGGAAGGGCCTCAAAACGGCTCCGGAAGTTCAGGACCCGAAAAACCTTTAAAAATAGTAAAATGTGCTACAATTAAGGAAACTGAAAAACTGAAAGAAACAATAATGGGGCCCCAAGTGGAATAGGAAGGTGGCCACCTATATCCACCTGGATCACTCCTCCTCCTTGATTTCCTCCATGAGATGAGGAAAATTATGTTGAACTTAGTTCTTGGTGAACTACTTGCCTTAGTGAAGGATTTGCCAGCTTTGACAACCCGGTACAGTTGGATCTTCTGCTAGTGATTGTTCTTGATTTGCATTTCCATGATATGATCTGCGGTGGCCTCTTCCATGTATTCTGTGTTTAACTCTATTGGTGTGAGTTGTTCTGCAATGTTGAAGGTGTCCAGTTGTGGTGGGAAGTAGGGTCGAAGGCGGTCCACATTGAACACTGGGTGCAGACCAAGGAATGGTGGAATATTGAGCTCGAATGCATTGGCCCCTACATCCTTGGTCATGGTGTATGGTCTATATCAGAGCGGGTGAAGCTTGCGGTGGGGTCCAGCGAGGCACTCCTCCTGCAAATGTAGCCACACTTTTTCGCCTACCTGGAATTTTCATATTGATCATGTCTTTTCTTTTACTTAGCATTGGCTCTGTCCAATATGCCATGAACCTATTGCCGAATGTGTTGAATGTGCTCAATGAATTTGTTCGCTTTGTCATATGCATATTGGACATGAACTGAATCGGCCTGAGTAGCTGTGAATGGCATGGATACGCCAATGGACATAGTGGATGAAATCCCAAGCCTGGTTGAAAGGGGCTGAAGTTGGTTGATTTGTGGAGAGCCCAGTTATAAATAAGTTGTACATAGGGAAGGCTCTCATCCCATGTGTGTGTATTTTTTGAATTGTACATGCGCAGAATGTGTACGATCATCCTATTTACGACCTCTGTCTGGCCATCAGTTTGTGGATGGAAATTTATGGACTTGGTGAGCTTGGTTTCTAGCATTGACCAAAGGCTGGACAAAAATGTACTCAGGAAACTGTTTTCCTGATCTAAGATGATAGACTGTGGGATCCCAAAGTGCACCAATACTTATTCAAAGAATATTTTAGTAGTGGCTTCTACTGTGATATTCTTCTTGCAAGCCACCATAATGGCCATCTTCGATAATCTATTGACAACCACAAAAACACTGTCATTTCCATGCTTAGTAGAAGGAAGGGCCGACATGTAATCCATGGAGATGGATTCCCAAGGTCGAATAGGGGGCAGTAGTGGTGTATAGAGGCCTTGATTCTTGATGGTCAGTTTGGAAATGGCGCAAGCAGTGCAAGATCTGATGTACTTCCCGACACGTTGTCGAAGGTTTGGCCAATAGAAATACTTTTGTATTACTGCCATTGTTATCTCGACCCCGAAATGCCCACTGACCCAATTATAGTGCGCTTCCCAAATCATCTTGGCATGTTCACTTGAAGGAACACAAAGTTTTCCCAGGTGACATAGAAATGCATCCTAGAGGTGAAATTTTGGAACTTGTGTACCCTCCAATAGTGTCTTGTATGTGTGGCCGAATCCTGAATCACTCTTGTAGGGAAGCGGCCAATCAGAAGTCTCATGCCCATAAGAGTTGAGAACGATGGTTAGCGCCACAATCAGTGGTTGGTTGAGGAAATCTGCAACATTATTGGTGTTTCCATTCTTGTACTTGATGTTCAAATGAAACTGTTGTAGATATGTGGACCACTTCAGATGGCGATCATTTTGTAACTTATCTTGTTTCTATATGAACTGCAAGGGTTGGTGGTCTATGTGGATGATCGTTTCCTTCCCCAAAAATCAATGCTTCCATTGTTGGCAAGTCTACACAATGCAATACATTTCTTTGCCATAAGTGGGATACTTGCGTACTATGTTAGACAGTGTCTCACTGTGATATGCCACTGGTTTCCCATGTTGAGTAAGAACTTCCCCAATAGCATAGTCAGAGGCATTTGTCTCGATCCCAAATGGTTGTTGCAAGTCTGGTAATGTGAGCACTAGGGTAGAGAAGAGGCGATGTTTCAATTCTATGAATGCCTTTTCTTGAGAATATTCTGAACAAAATAATTTTTATTTTTCTCCTCCTTTGGTGGCTTGACTCAAGGGCCAAGTGATATGAGAGAATCCCAACACGAACCTGCGGTAGAAATTAGCAAGACCCAGAAAGTTGTGAAGCTCTGTTAGAGCAGTTGGGGCTTTCCAATCCCGAATGACTTGGATCTTGGTTGGATCCACATGCATCCCCCGCTCATCAATAATGTATCCCAGATACTGAACCTGGGTCATGCCAAAACTTCACTTCTTCAAATTGGCACACAACTTGTGGTGGAGGTGCTCTTCCCAAGTCTGGATCAACATCAGGATGTCATCCAAGTACACTAATACAAATGAGTTGGTGAATGGCCGCAAGATGTCATCCATCAGCCTCATGAAGTTTTTCGAAGCATTATTCAACCCAAAAGGCATGACCAACCATTCGAAAAGGCCCTCCTTGGCTTTGAAGGCAGTCTTCCACACATTATAGATTTTGATTGGGACCTGGGGATACCCGGACTTCAAGTCGATCTTGCTGAAATATTTTTCCCTTTGAGTTGGTCTAAAAGGTCATCAATTTCTGGGATCAGATACCTATTGTGGACAATGATCTTGTTCAGCGCCCGATAGTCGATACAGATTCTCCAAGTCCCATCCTTTTTTTTCACCAACACGATCAGGCTCCCACAGGGTGATGAACTCGGCTAGATTTGACCTTTCTATAGAAACTCCTGAATCTACCCCTTTATTTCATCGTTCTCCATAATAGAGCATCGATAGGTCGGTCCATTGGGCAGTAGCGCACCAGGGGTCAGGTCAATGGGGTGCTTAAACTGACATTGCAAAGACACCCCTGTGGGTGAGGTGAAGATGTCCTTGTACTCCTCCGTGACCTTGTCCAATTTTTGTTGTCGTGCGGAGGAGCCCTATCTGGAGGTCATGGCCACAATTGTAATATTCAAATTTTCCGTCAGCTAATTCGAATATTAGAGTTCTTATTTTTATTATTTATTTAATTAAATAAAAGGGTGGAGGGACCCATAAACCCAGTAGATGAATAAAATCCACTTATATAGTGTGAATGTGGGTTAATTGAGTAGTGGAGTAGCATTATGGAGTAGTGGAGCAGCATAATAATGGATAAATAGTAGATGTCATAGAGCATTAATGAGGAAGATGATGGAGATAGTGGAGGAATAAATGCAAGATGATGGAGATAGTGGAGAAGCAATTGCATAGATGATGTAGGAAGTGGTGCATTCAATGCACACATGACAGAGGAAGTGGAGAGTAATTGCAGCAGTGATGGAGATCATGGAGGATATTGCAGTCTTTATGGAGGCTAGTGGCCACATGTGTAGCATAGTTATGAGGTGGGCCAAGGCTAGGGAAGGCTCACAACCATAAAAGGAAGATGATGGAAGAAAAGGAGGTGTTAGTACCCTATAATCTATAGTATCAAAAGGTGATTGATTATTCTTTTCAGATCTTGTATATTAAAGATAATATTCCATGGCTGTCATTTATTTCCAGACAAGGAAGAGAAATCCAGACTGTCAAGGACTTCAATGGAATCAATCTGCCCTTTCAGTTCAATGGAAAGAGGAAAGTGTTGTTGATAAGGTGTAATTGTGAGAAAACTTCATTTATGCCCTCATTCATTTCATTTACCCTCTTTTAACCTTCATTTTTTCCATTTTCTAAAGTCCTACGCTTCAATTCTTTCAAAACCCCTTTTTCAACTATTAAAATCCAATTTCATAGTTAAAGAAGCAGCTCCCCCCACCCACTAACAGCCATATCATTTTCTCATTTAAACTTACCGTATGTTTCCTTTTTGCTATATATGTGTGTGTGTGTGTGTGTGTGTGTGTGTGTGTGTGTGTGTGTGTGTATATATATATATATATATATATATATATATGTTATAAACCACACCTTACCGCCACAAACCTTTATCACATCACCTTCCATCAACGCACATCACAATTCGTGAGGTTTAGCCTATAACTCCCACCCCTCATAACAAAACCTCAAACTTTGTGATTTGTGGTCTTGCCACATCACCTTTCGTCAGCTCCCATCGCACTTCGCAAGTTTTAGTACTTACCTCATTTCTCCAATCCCAAACCTTGCGATGTGTGATAAACCCCAAACCTTGCGATGTGTGATAAAATTTAAGACTTGCGACTTGCGAAATTGGTGGGATCCCATCGTGTATCGCGCTTGGAAAGCTCATGAGGATGAGCGGTAAGGAACATGTTAAAAGCGACGATTCGCGACCTGTGGGCGGGCCCGTCTCCTTGCCACATCACCATACACTCACACCCTGATGGTCAGTTATCCCCGACCCCACTGTTGCACCCCACGTCACATCCACCTCGTTAAACTTCACTCACCTTTCCTGACATCCATCACAGCCCGCTCCCATCGGACGATCAGCATAAATTTTTGGCCCCCCCTTAGCCTCTGAACTTTAACAGTGGGGGGGGGGTCTAAAATAAACGATTTATGTCTCTGCCCATACACCTATGTGTCATTTCTAGAGAAGTTCGGAACCCCCCCCCCCAGGTCCGAAACAGCTTACCATCTGCTAAACCCTCTGAAATCTAGTTTCAGGTTTTTTTGGATGAGCACAACACCTCATCACGGGCACCTAAGCGACCCCTCCAAGTGTCCATCGAGCTGGCAAGTTTCTTGTTGATTCCATATTTGTATTGCACCAATCTGTTGCGGGTCCAAGTGTGAGACACAACGTGCCAGGGTTTTCAACAGTTTGCACCCAGGGGATTTAATGTCGGAGGTACCAAGATGGTATTTTTTGGATACTTAATGCACAAATTCTATCCATTCAGCTTGAAGCTTCCTATGTTCATTCTTGGCATTATTATCCAACAAGTTGCTCCATGGGCCTATTTCTCCATCTGAATGTTGTGCAACATCTTCTTCCAAGCGTTAAGCCATCGTCGAACACGTTTTAGTTTAACGTACATGTTTAGGCACAAGATATCATTTGTTAGATTCATCTTTGGGTAATTGATATTATACATCTGTCATCAGCTATGTAGCGGCTTTTCTATCTTAGAAGGAAGATGAGAGATTCGATCAAATTGATCGTTTCGAGGGAACCAAAGCAATGCCATATGTTCAAGACAGTGCTCGAAATCCAGATGTCCTCAAATAACTCCAACTAGTTTATTTGCACCTATCAAATGATGCTATCCCTTCTCTATTATGTAGGAAAATAAAGTAACTGTTAGTTACGGAATTGATTGTAATCAGTCAGTAGGATTAGCATAAATACTTCACTATTCGAAGTATTATGGGGGGGGGATTTTCATGAGGAACAGTCCCAATCTGTAATGTTGTTCACTGAAGTTCAAGTGATTGTTTGAAGATTAATACAAGATCACCTGTTCAGGATTCATGTGGTGTCTAAAATGGTGAAGTCTTCTCTTGTTTTTATGTGTTCTTCCATTGTTTCTCTCTCCCTATACTTCTGCAATCTAATTGTAAAACAGAAAGTGTGAATAATAGGATTTGTTCTCTAGAGCACCCTCTTCTGGTTGTGTTTACAATAGTCTATGTTTTCCACTGATGCCAAATCAAGGAATTCTTAATTGCTCCTCGGTTTCTGCTGAAATTTACATCCTAGGACAGATTGGGAAATTCTTAAGTGCTTCTTAGTCTCTAGCTTTCCTTACATTTCTTCTTCTCATAATACATTCAAACGTATGAAATATCCATGGTAGTGCACCTATCTTGCCCTGTTTCACTCATGGTTGATATTTCTGCATTTAATCACCCGAGCCTCTTTAAATCCATTGTCGAATGGTTTTACCTTGATCTTCCCACCAAACCAATTCAAAATCCAAAATCTGTATCTAATAGCTAGCCTAAAATTCCCAGTCAACAAAGTTATATCTAATAGAGAGATCCCCCTCTTAGTCTAGGAGGGCTAGATCCTAAGATCGAAGTGGTTTTGATGTTGCCTCTGGGATTCTGTCTTCATTCTTGGAATTACGGAGTGATAACATAATTGTGACCATACTGGAGAACAATTTTTGTGTTCCTCAATAACAATTACCAAGTTCAGATCTGGTTGATGATGGTGGACAAACAGCCAGACATAAGAAGGTTGAAATCATCCACCCGGTGACTCCACAGTTTTCAGTTGACCTAAAGGATCAACTGGTAGAAGAATCCAGATTTGTTGTGAACATACGGTGACTCCATTATTTGATTGATTGACAAGATGAATTCAAGAATAAAACGCAGGTATGCTCCTTTGGACAGATCTAAGATCGCAGGTTTTCCAAATCCCATGCCAAACATTGATTGGTTAAAATATTTTCCGGTGTTTATAGATAAGAAAGGAGATGATGCTACTATACATTTGTTAAGATTTCATATTCATGTCCGAAGATTTAAAATTCAATATCCAGAGGACTGTCTTATGAAAATGTTTGTGGCCAGTTTAGAAGAGAAAGCTAGGATTTGGTATGAAGGTCTACCAGCTGCAAGTATAAGTTCTCTAAAGTGTTTTCATGTTGTGTTTTGTGACAAGTATAAAGAAGATTATCCCTCTTTGTCACTAGTTCAATACTGTTGTGATAACTTTCAAAGTTTTATTGAATATTTGGAGGATTACTATGATGGTGATCAGTTTATGAATGATGAGATATTAGAAGTTTTAGAAGAAAGACCTTTTCAGAAAGTGGAAGTTTTGTCTAAAATGTCTTCTCATCATGAAAAAAGGAATGAGATATGTTGTCCATAAGTTCGTGAAGGTTCATCACAGGAAATATCCCTAGCAGCGCAAGGATAATCTAATCAGCAGATGGTTAAAGAAGAACTTTGGCTCCCTGAACTAGATCTAGCAGAGGACAGCAGTGAAAACCTCCGGCAATATGGCAATCCAGAAGAAAAGGCAGCTGATTTTGATGGTCGAGATTCACAAGAGCATCTTCAACCAACAGTTTTTTATCCAGAGGTTGAACACCAGACAATTTTGCATGATGAGAGCCAAGAAAGCTTGCCAAAAGAAGACCCATCAGGTTTGCTGATTGAAGACCTCTCTAATCCTCTTTCTGAATTTACTGACTTTGAAGAAGATCACAAAATTTCTCCATTTCCTTCTTGGGATGTTGAAAAAGTTGCACAAAATATTGATGGTATAGCTAATGATCCTTTGACCGAGATTATTGATAATTTGCATCTCCTCAGAAAGTTTTTGAATGATAAATGGAATGATGAGGAGAACACAGAACAGTTGATTATCATGGATAGAGAGGAAAAACAATTATCTCCCTTACTATTAGATGACAGTCAGTACTAACACAAAGGCAATGGAACAGTCTGGGATGAGGTATGTTTTTATATCACCAATCATCTGAGGGATCTCATGTTGTATGTTTACCTAGATCCTCTGAGATGTTTATTATAGACATCAGTGAAGGAAGAATTCTCTAGGCTCATCAACAGAGTTGTTAAATTTAGTGGAAGAGTTAAGTTGCCTTGCTTTGAATCCATTTTTCTATCTAAGGAAATGGAAGATCAATTTCAGTTAAGCACTTATCTGCTTGATTGGTTGCATTGGAAGTCTTATTATTATTTGATAGTATAATTTTTTATCAGGCTAGATGTAGGTAGGTGTGCAAATAAGCTCATTAATTTGAGCATATTTTCAGAGGTAGTTTAGGATTTCTTTCAGTTTTAAGTTTCATCATAGTTCAGATTTCAGCATTCAAATTTTCAAGATGCAGCAGTGATTTCCGTTTGATAGTTTGCAGTGAATAAGTTAAGCTGTAGTTTCATTTCCTATTGCAATATATAGATCAGATTCTTCTCTGAGGTTTAGAACATATGATTAAATATTTTCAGCCACAGAGGTTGTAGCAGATTAGGTTGCAGATTTGAGATCAGCCCAATGGATTAGGCCACTAATATATGGTGTTCTTGACACCTACTGAGGGAGCCGCCACCCCCAGCTGAATCCTCTGTTAGTACCCTATAATCTATAGTATCACAAGGTGACTGATTATTATTTTCAGATCTTTTATATTGAAGATAATATTCCATGGTTGTCATTTATTTCTAGACAAGGAAGAGAAATCCTGACTATCAAAGACTTCAAAGGAATCAATCTGCCCTTTCAGTTCAGTGGAAAGAGGAAAGTGTTGCTGATAAGGTGTAATGGTGAGAAAACTTTATTTCTGCCCTCATTCATTTCATTTACTCTCTTTTACCCTTCATTTTTTCCATTTTCTAAAGCCCTACGCTTCATTTCTTTCAAAACCCCTTTTTTAACTATTAAAATCCAATTTCATAGTTAAAGAAGTAGCTCTGCCCACCCAATAACAGCCATGTCATTTTCCCATTTAAAGTTACCTTATATTTCCTTATTTGCATCTCCTCTCCCCCCACATTAGGTCATTTTGCTATATATATATGTGTGTGTGTGTGTGTGTGTGTGTGTTATAAACCACACCTTACTACCGCAAAAATTTATCACATCACCTTTCGTCAGTGCTTATCGCAATTGGTAAGGTTTAGCATGTAACTCCCACCCCTCATAACAAAACCTAAAACTTTGCGATTTGCGGTCATGCCACATCACCTTCCATCATCTCCCATCGCACTTCGCAGGTTTTAGTACTTACCTCATTTCCCTGATCCCAAACCTTGCGATGTGAAATAAACCCCAAACCTTGCGATGTGTGATAAACTTTAATACTTGCAACTTGCGATATTTGTGGGACCCCATCGCATATCACGCTTGGAAAGCTTAGGAGGATGAGCGCTAAGGAACATGCTAAAAGTGATGATTCAAGACTTGCAAGCTGGCCCACCTCCTTGCCACGTTGCCATCAACTTACACCCTGACGATCATTTATCTCCGACCCCACCGTTGCACCCCACATCACATCCACCTTGTTAAACTCTCCTCACCTTTCTCGACATCCACCGCACCCCGCTCCCATCCGACGATCAGCATAACTTTTCGGCCCCCCCTTAGCCTCCGAACTTTAACAGCCGGGGGGGTCCAAAATAAATAGTTTGGGTCTCCACCCATACACCTACATGTCATCTCTAGAGAAGTCCCCCCCCCCCCCCCCCTCGCGCGTCCAAAACAGCTTACCATCTGATGGACCCTCCGAAATCTAGTTTTGGGTTTTTCTAGACGAGCACAACACCTCATTGCAAGCACCTAAGTGACTCCTCCAAGTGTCCGTCGAGATGGTGAGTTTCTTGTTGATTCCGTATTTGTATTGCACCGTTCTGTTGCGGGTCCAAGTGCGAGACACAATGTGCCAGGGTTTTCAACAGTTTGTGCACAAGTGATTTAACGTCGCAGACACTAGGATGGTATTTGTTAGATACTAAATGCACAAACATTATCCATTCAGCTTGAAGCTTCCTATGTTCATTCTTGGCCTTATTCTCCAACGAGTTGCTCCAGTGGCTTATTTCTCCATCTGAATTTTGCGCAGCATCTTCTTCCAAGCGTGAAGCCATCGTCGAACACGTTGCATTTTAACGTACATTTTTAGGCGCATGATATCATTTGTTAAATTCAACTTTGGGTAACTAATATTACACATCTGTCATCAGCTATGTAGTGTTTTTTCTATTTTATAAGGAAGATGAGAGATTCGATCAAATGGAGCATTTCAAGGGAGCCAAAGCAGCGGTAGATGTTCAAGACAGTGCCCGAAGTCTAGATGTCCTCAAATAACTCCAACTGGTTTATTTGCACCTATCAAATGATGTTAGCCCTTATATGTTATGTGGGAAAAGAAACTAACTATTAGTTAAGGCATTGATTGTAAACAGTCATTAGGATTAGCATAAATACTTCACTGTTCGAAGTATTATGGGGGGAAATATGCATGAGGAATAATCCCATTCTGTAATGTTGTTCACTGAATTTTAGGTGATTGTTTGAAGAGTAATACAAGATCAGCTATTCAGGATTCATGTGGTGTCTAAAATGGTAAAGTATTCTCATGTTTTTATGTGTTCTTCCATTGTTTCTCTCTCCCTGTACTTTTGCAATCTAATTGTAAAACAGAAAGTGTGAAGAATATGATTTGTTATCTAGAGAACCCTATTTTGGTCGTGTTTACAATAGTATATGTTTTCCACTGATGCCAAATCAAGGAATTATTAATTGCTCCTCGGTTTCTGCTAAACTTTACATCCTAGGATAGATTTGGGAATTCTTAACTGCTCCTCAGTCTCTACCTTGCCTTACATTTCTTCTTCTCATAATCCATTCAAAAGTCTGAAATATCCATGGTAGTGCACCTATCTTGCCATGTTTCACTCATGCTTGATATTTCTAAATTTAATCACCCAAGCCTCTTTAACTCCTTTGTCGAATGGCTTTCCCTTGCTCTTGCCACCAAACTAATTCAAAATCCAAACTTTTCATCTAATAGCTAGCCTAAAATTCCCAATAAACAAATTTATATCTAACAGAGAGATCCCTCTCTGAGTCTAGGAGGGTTAGATCCTAGGCTCGAAGAGGTTTTGATGTTACCTCTAGGATTCTATCTTCAGCCTCAGAATTGCGAAATGATAATAGGAGGGAGTCTGGATTTTTATTGTTGAGTGTCATAAGACATTTCTTTGAGGCTTTAGCTGCTTAGCTAAGTTTGTTGTGGTGTTAAGCACCTGGTGTTCCCGAGCGGGAATCCCACCCTTACCCACGGGGGACTTCGAGTGCCTACTCTGGGAAGGTTTTCTTGGGCAGCATTCATCATCTGGAAATTAGTGCCACTTTCAGCCACTCTCATCTACACTTCCAGCTATAGGAATTACGCATTTCTGAACCAGAGCTTGAGAGTTGGAAGGTTGTTCCGAGTACTTCAGCTGAGAAACCTATGGAGGAATTAGCCCTTCACACTATGGATCAATTGCAATCTTCTTGGATTTTCATTGTCATATCCGGCATCAATCTATTCTCCTATGCAGCAACATTTCCTGCAGGAATTACGTAATTCTGCAGTGAGGGTTTAAGGAGAAGAGGAAGTTCCAAGCAACTCAGCTTGGAATCATGTGAGGGATTAATCCTTCACTACAGGATCACTTCAATAGCCTGGGATCAGAATTTTACTATCTATCATTAGGCTACATCATCAGCCCTCCTAGATAGCACAGTATTACCCACCAATTGTGCATATAGCAGTTGCATATTTAGTGGAGGAGCTAGATCCTAAGTTTCTCAACTTGGGATTGGGAGAAGGGACCAACCCTTTAGTTATTGAGCTGAGTGGGTGCTATTGTAGCAGATATATCATTCTTTCAACCATAGATCAGAATTTTTCTCGAGGGAGTGCGTAACTCAGCTAGCAGGGGTGTAGTGTGTAACCTAAAAAGTGCCGAAATTTCAAACGCAAAATCTGGTCAAACCATTTCTGGGTTTTTCTGGGTTTTGTGAGTAGAGTCCATGGTTAAAATGTTAGATCTTTCTAAGAAATCCAACAGCCTCTTGCACATAGATATTATTCCCATCAGCAGTAGTTTCCAGCAACCACAGCAGTTTTTACTTTCCAGTGCTAGTTTTCAGTAGTATCTTTCAACCATATTTGGATGGCTTGAGTGCGTCCCTTTTTGGAGCACTGTATATATTAATTTTTTGTTGATCCATAATGATATGGCTCAGTTGTTTCTACTCATATGTATAATGTTTTGATATATCCTGGTATTTTTCCAATTCTACATGTTTTATTCCTATTTTACCGTAGTTGGAATTGTGCACATGTTCTATATTCCTGTCTTTCCCATTTTGGGATATTACAGTGGTATCAGAGCATGATCTTTGGCTCATCTTGTGGGAATTTCATGACATCATAAGAATAAGAAGAAGAAGCAGAAGAAGAAGAAGTCTTCAATAGCAAAAGGATTGAGTTTTTCCACACTTCTCTTCAGATCTATGCAGGATCTCACCATAGAGATCAAAGAAATGATAAGGTAAAGGCAAAATGAAACCTCAAGGGGGTTTCAGAATGGAGAAGTTTTGAGCACTTCCTATCAGTAGTATAAGAAAGCGATGGTGTAGAAAGTTCCACAATGCCCTACTATGCCCACTTTCCTTGCAGAAGGAAATGAATGGCATGTAGATGGAGGATATTTGGAGCATGACACTCTAAGTGACTATCTTGCAGAGTACATATCTCAATCTAGAGCATTCAAAGAGAATCTGACTTTCCAGCAATTTTTTCAAGTTAAAGAGAACCAGAGACCCTACAGTAGCAATAGAAGAAGAGGGCATATGCAAAATAGATTCTTTCTGCCCACATTCGATGAGTCATCCAAAAGCACGACAAAGGCTTGGATGGAGAATTTAGATGATTTCTTCTACATTAGGGGAATTTTGAGGTCTAAAATGGGCCTCCTAAGGAAATAATAAAATAATCACTAAACCAATAAAATAATATTTATGAATTTTCAATTCACTTTTTGCACCACAATCCATTTAACCATAGTTAAATTCAATTCAAAAGTTGTACCAAAATAGAATTAATAAAAAAATTGTATTGATGTGACTATAAATAAGAATTAGCTTTTCAAGAAAAAGTCATTATCATTGAACAACTAATGCATTTGTCCTTTGTACTTAAATAACTTAAAATAAACTATAAATATAAATTTATAAATTTATAAATTATTAATTATAATATATGCTATTAATTAAAATTTATATTATTTAAATTGTATAATAACATGTAATTAATATACTATATAAAAATAATATAATATAATAAATGTAGAGGGATATGCATTGTTTCTTTCAAGAAATATGAAATGACAATAATATATTTTTATTCAAAAAGTGTGAAATGACATTTATTATGAGTACTTTACTTTGACTTTAAAAGTACTTAGAGCACTACCATGGTTAACCAAGAGTTTTTATCCACCATTGAGAATGTGACAAGTAAGTGCCTTTAACTCAAGCAATGCCACATCAACATTAGGGATGATGTCATCCCCTAAAATGCGATTAGTTCTCATAATGTGAATTTTGATTGTACATTTTCCTTAGGAGGCCCATTTTAGACCTCAAAATTCCCCTAATGGCTACACCTAGTAGCGGAAAAGGAAGCCATTGGTATTGCAATGCTGCACCTTGAGGGTGAAGCAAATGATTGGTGGTTTGGCAGATTGAAACAGGCAAGAGTGACTACATATGCAGAGTTCACTCAAAGATTGGTAAAGAGGTTTGACAGAAGAAAACTGGAGGAACTTTCCATTGAGACATTTCCAACATTGATGAGGAAGTATATGAGGAGAAAAAACAAGATTTCATCACTAATACTCTGGGAGAAGAGCAACTACCACCACCACCAGCCACAGTAAAGGTACTTGCATCAATGGGAGGAGCACTTTCATCTTCGCAAGATGGTCCTAAGCGTTCGACATTGAGATTCCTAGTCATGATTCAGGAGGTGCATGAAGAAGAGGAAGAAGATACCAGTGCTAGTGCAGTAGTAGAGAAGCAGCCATCACCATCACCAACAATTGGAGAAGCAATTGCATCGATTGGAGGAACTCTTGTAGCTTTGCAAGATGTTCCCAAGCATCATCTAATCCAATGGATGCAAACATTTCCACCCCATATTATTTCAACACATCAGATTGAGATTTGTGGGGTCATGCCATCAAAGCAATTGCATGACTAAGGGTTAGAGCACATTGCTGATTTGGATTAGCAAACTATCAACGCGTAGAGGACCCTTGACTGGTTCAAGTGAAAGATGTATATCTATTACAGTTTGACATTGTTGAGCTGCACACAACACTTTGTGTTGGAGTGTAGAGTTTCTGAGGATGGGATTAGCGTAGTCCTAATGCATGGAAGCTATACAATAGCTTTCGAGGACCGGAAGTTACTGTCGCATGAGATGTCGTATTCTATTTATGACAAAGAGATATTGGCCATTATGCATGCATTGGTAAAATACCAGTAGTTTTTTATTGGCAGTATATTTCGGGTGAAGACCAACCACCATAGTCTCCGGCATCTTTTTGAGGAGGAGTAGTAGCTGCAGAAGAGGCAGCAACGGTGGATTAGTACAATGCAAGACTATGAGTTCAGCATTGTGTATGGAGAGGGCCATGAGACAGTAGATGCACTATCATGGAGATCAGCATTGCTATCACTGAGGAGCAGTGATGATTCAAGGGCCCAGTTATTATTTGAGAATTCCAATGACCGCTTCACTTATGAAGCATTGGATGGGAAGATGGTGGATGGTAGACATCATGTAATGGATAACATCTTCCAATATCAGGACATAGTGTTGGAACAGGGTCTCCCACAAGCAACAAAACTGGTCCATTTTGAATATTTTTTATTAGATTTAATCTAGCACAGGGGTTTTGGGGCGGGTCAAAGCCCAAAAAACGTTGTAACGGGTAAAAAGGTAAACTAGGGGTCCGAAAACCATGGTTTGTGGACCATAGGAAAGTCTAGGCTAGATTGCTATAAATAGAGGGACATTTTGTATTGTAAAGGATAGGAAATGATGAGCTATTGATGAAAATTGTGGTTTAAGCTATTGGTTTGGGTTTTTGGGGAAAGGACTCCTGCTGGTTGTGTACGCAGAGATCCAAGTCCAGCTGTGTGTGGACCCTACTGCTGTGTGCGCAGGTTGGGAAGGGAATTGTAAGAAAGAATTGACGAATGAATGAATAAGAAGGATTGATAGAGAACTGAATCTATGAGTACTCTTGTGCGAATTGTTGGTAATTGCTGCACTGTGTCTTTTATGTGTTTAAGCTGCGAAGATTTGTGTAAGTGTGTTTTCGGTATCTGGATTGGTTCTATTATGTTATGTTCTGTTTATACAATGTTGTGTTACTATCATAAAGGCATATAGTTATAGATATATCACACGTGGATGCGAATAAGAGACCTAATTAACCCTGCGCAAAGCGAAGTAATCTGGGAATTACAGGGCTTAGCACAGCTCTGCTTACCTTACCTATCCTTTCTCAGCGTGCGGAAACTTGGTTCCAGCACCCACCCATACCACTTCGAGTGAGACTTTGACCTGCGAAAGCAGGTCACTGCTGAAAGGGCTAGTAGTATAGGTGTTTTTTGGCAAACCTTGCACACTAAACCTAGGTCAAGACCCCTTGAGCCAACAAATGGTTCCATTGCCGGGACCGAAATAAGTCTGAGAAAGGGATCGGGTAATGACAAGAGAATACTGGAAGCCTAAAAGAAAGGAAATCAAAGACTGGTTCGAAAGGCAGATCCAGGAATTCACAGTAAAAGAAAATCGCAATGAGAAGTTAACAGCGGAAAGGTGGAAAAATAGGTACATCCTTACAGAGAGCTACAAAATATTTTTTGTGACATTTGCGATCGAGCTCCAGGAGTGGCTGGCCAGACTCGTGGAGTTCCAAAAGTGTTGGAAGGATGAGAGAGTCACTTAGGGGACCTCAGAGCTGATTTAGCAGCTAGAGAGGACTGATAATACTATCACACGCACAGTCGATCACTGGGTGGACAGTGTACTAGAAGTATTTGTGACAAAATTTGCCATCGATCAGTTTGTCTCATACTCTGAGGCTGAACGATGATTATTTAAAGGGTTCTGGGGAAAATTTTTGAGGACGTGGGCAGCTAATCTGTTATAACTACGGAGACATGGGACATTTCGCCAGAGAATTCCCAAATCCCACCAGGCCATCATGCAAGTATTGTAGACAGCTATACCATGTGGTGGAGGATTGCCCAATTTTAATAGCCAAGATGCAGGAAAAACAACCCACCCCTACGTAGAATGTGCAACAAGTTAAAACCGAACTAAGGAACGAAGATCTGAGCGTAAAGGTCATGACACGCAGCGGGATGGTCACCTAGGGAGAAAAGGAGGAGCTTGCCTCTCGAGATGGAGTGAGCTTCAAAGGACAAGAACCACTGGCAGTCCCCATGCAGCTACCGACGCACCTCAAGATAGAGGAAGGGATTGAGCCCTTTCTGCAGGCATGTCTGAAGCTGCTATGAAACCCACAGGCCATAGGCAATCTCCAAGCACTACTGAATACCTGCACAGCTCGGCCCAATTTAATTCTTGGGACTAAGGATGTACACAAACTATACATCTATAAGAAATGCATCGGAAAAGAAATGCGGTTGACTGCGCAGATTGGTGACTACGAGATGGATCAGGTTATCTTAGATCTTGGATCGGATGCGAATGTATTACCAAAGAAGACATGGCAACGAATGGGAGAGCCTAAATCAGAATGGTCCACCATCCAACTGCGAATGGAAAATCAACAAAAAATCATTCCTTTGGGTAGGCTACCAAAAGTCATGGTTGATATCGCAGGGGTAAGAGTCCTAGCTGACTTCGAAGTAATCAAAATTGTGGAAGATGTGGATCCCTACCCTGCGCTCCTAGGACTAGACTGGGCTATATATATGGGGGGTGTCATCAATCTAAAAAAACGCAGCATGGTGTTCGAGAACAATGGTACGCACATAATAGTACCACTAGACCCAGCAGAAGGTGTGCGGTATACAGAGCCAGCCTACGAGGAGGAGGAAATAGATCACATCTACAAATTGACTACGTGGGACGAAGATCAGATTAACCCCACGGACGAAGGAGTACTCTGCTGGGAAAAGGACAGTGAGTGTTTCTTCGACTCTGATGAGGAACTGGAAAATTGGCAAGGACGATTGCATGAGGTATCAGCGCTGCGATGTCTTCGAACCATCAGGAATTTCCACCGCATCTTTACCAAGGTAAGAGTCCTACCCTACCATGATAATGCAGGTAATATGATGACGTTGGTTGAAACCCAAATTCCCAAGGAACACAGGCTACGGGCACTGTCGCTAACCTTGTGCGAAGCATTTACACATTGCGTGGGTATGCAAGAGAAGTACCGGGGGAGGATGACCCTGCGTTTAAGGACCCTAGTTGAAAGATGGGCCCCGAGGTCAGTATACCCATGTGGATACTTGTTAGCATACGGCACTTAAGGGTGTGATAGGACCCCACCCGAACAGGCTCCCCTGGTTATTAATGACCTAGGACTGCGGTTGACTACGAAGATACACAAACCCACACGCATCTAGGAGAATTTGCGAACACTTCAAATGACGGATGGCACGCGGGTGCTTGACGCATCCCTACCATACAAGAACATCCCGTCCAAGGGAGAGGTGCTTTGATCGAGAATTTTGGTGCCCAAGTGACTAAGCTGGTACCTGAACCGTGTCATAAAACACTTGGTGCCAGCCCTAAATCAGGATCCGCAAATGGCACGCAGGCATTATCCAAGGTCTGACGATTCATGGGAGAGTCCTCAGGTACAACTAACGATCGTCAACCCACCCCACGTTGATAGGGAGGGACCCTTGTTGTTATGCAAAAGGGGCGACAGACCATCAATGCAGCCATTTATGGTAAGCCGGATTCAAACAAACGATGGTAAGTCTCGCGCGCGAGCTACTCCACCATTAAATAGCT
Organism: Pinus albicaulis; assembly: GCA_034641835.2. Classification (NCBI taxonomy): domain Eukaryota; kingdom Viridiplantae; phylum Streptophyta; class Pinopsida; order Pinales; family Pinaceae; genus Pinus; species Pinus albicaulis. Next base: position 1,015,569,780 of record CM076572.1, on the reverse strand, counting down.
CCAGACGATGTACAAATAGCAGGATAACTTCGCAACAGGCTACTTATTGTCTCTACATCATGCCCCTGTTATCCGACGACTGGCTCACTTGGATCGTTGACATCTCTTGGGACGCAGATCTTTCTGCTTCTATGGTGCATCTTAACCTACCGAATGTTTCAGTCCCTAGTTGTCTAGCACCCACAGACATCATATTGAGGGGACATGGGAATGTCGAGTTAGAGCAACTGATTGGGTGTTGGCCCCCTGCAGAAGAAATTTCCTGTGAATCCCACACAGATTGGAAACCTAGCTACGCGACAGGAGGTCCTGACCTTCGCACCTTAGGGACGACCGCAGGACCCAACTGGATGGCCTCGGAGAATACAGTAGAAGAAGGTACGCTATCCCCCACCAGCAGTGTCACAATCAGGTCAAGACAAATTCTGTGCCAGGAAGGAACGATGCAATATAGGGATATGTTGCGGCTCCTCCGCAATTCCAGAGTACTGACCAGCAGAAGCCACGTCTATTCGCTACCTCGCGTTGTCCTAGTTAATGATCATTCTCCAACCACTACGAACATCCAAATAGATTTGGTGCAGCTATCCCGCGCGGCACTACAAGGATTATACACCAAAGTGTTGCAATAGGTCTATAACCGAGACCAGACTATGCGACGGCAAGGTGAAATACCTTCGGTAGTACGGGCACAGCAGGTTGCATTGTTCACAAATGCAACAAATATTATTCAGGAGCAGCTTACTCGGGCCGCGCAGTTGGTCGAAGCCACTGCGCAACTCTGGACAGCAGTCCAGCACCATTCTATGCTTCAGCATATCCAGAAGGAATTATGGCAGGTGGAAGCTGCTCTTGATCAGGTCAGAGCTTCCTCACCCTCCAACATCTCGGCACAGCATCTAGAAGTCATGGACACAGTTGAGAACCTTCGTTGCACCAAGCATGTTGCCCGAAAATGATTGAAACCTTGGGCTGATAGCGCACTCCAGCTCTCCCAGGATGCTCAGTCTGCCATTGCGCGCCTCCACCGGCTATTAGAACGGGTTACCACAGCTTCAAATGGCCCTGCCTGCCTGACACTTCTCAACATTGCACAGCGAGCTACTACCCATAGTCAGGAAGTGCTCCCTCCGCTCGTCCACGCCCTTGATACCTTGCGTGCACAGATCGAGGCCGCACCACTCCAGTGACTAGGGATGAGTCACAAGATTGTGTTGGGGGAATTTTGGAACAGGGTCTCCCACAAGCTGCGAAACTGGTCCATTTTGAATATTTTTTATTAGATTTAATCTAACATAGGGGTTTTGGGGCGGGTCAAAGCCCCGAAAGCGTTGTAACGGGTAAAAGGGTAAACCAGGGGTCCGAAAGCCATGGTTTGCGGACCATAGAAAATTCTATTCTAGATTGCTATAAATAGAGGGACATTTTATATTGTAAAGGATAAGAAATGATGAGCTATTGATGTGAATTGTGGTTTAAGCTATTGGTTTGGTTTTTTGGGGAAAGGACTCATGTTGGCTGTGTGCACGGAGATCCAAGTCTAGCTGTGTGCGGACCCTGCTGCTGTGTGCGCAGGTTGGGAAGGGAATTGTAAGAAAGAATTGATGAATGAATGAATAAGAAGGATTGATAGAGAACTGAATCTGTGAGTACTCTTGTGCGAATTTTTGGTAATTGTTGCACTGTGTATTCTTTGTTTAAGCTGTGAAGATCTGTGTAAGTGTGTTTTCAATATCTGGATTGGTTCTGTTCTATTATGTTCTGTTTATATAATGCTATGTTACTATCATAAAGGCATATAGTTATAGATCTAGCACACGTGAATGCAAATAAGAGACCTAATTAACCCTGCGTAGAGCAAAGTAATCTGGGAATTACAGGGCTTAGCACAGCTCTGCTTGCCTTACCTATCCTTTCTCAAGGTGCGGAAACCTGCTTCCAGCACCCACCCATACTACTTCGGGTGAGACTTTGACCTGCGAAAGTAGGTCACTGCTGAAAGTGCCCGTAGTATAGGGGTTTGTTGGCAAACCTTGCACACCAAACCTGGGTCAGGACCCCTCGAGCCAACACATAGCCTTCTTGATGAGCACCTCACAGCTCAAAGAGAAGTTTCTGCATGTAGCATATTCAGAACCTCATAGGTTCTACCAGGCCATTGGTGAGAGGTTCTCATGGAGAGACCTCAAGGAGGATGCACTTCGACATATCACGGAGTGAAAATATTGTCATTAGATTGTGGCGGATGGTATTGTCGACATTAATCTATTGTTGAGGTATGCACATTGCTTTGAAATTTTCACATAGTACATCTCTTCACCCATGACCAGATTATATTTCCGAGATGTCTTCATGCTTCATGGTCTTACCAAGGCCATAGATAGTGATGGGGACGGTTATTGTATAAGAATTTTTTGGCGAGATCTTCTCTATTGGGTGGATACTGAGCTAGTGCATGATATGAGTCATCACCCACAGTTGGATGGATGGATGGAGATGATGAGAAAGTGGCTGGAAAGCTACTTTCAAATCTATGACATGGGGTAGCAGGAAGCATGGCTGTGCTGGCTTCTCTTGGGTGAGTATGGTTACCAACCGACATTTTAGATTGGTATGTTCCATGCCTTACACAATACTAAGGTGATGCAGTAGCAAGAGGCATGATTGCGCTGGCTACTCTTGGGAGTGTATGGCCAAGACATTGCATTTTATATGTCCATTGGTATATCATTATTTCCTACCTTGCACAGTAGTGATGAGATGCAGCTGCTCGAGGCATGGTTGCACTGGTTACTTTTGAGAGAGTTTGGACATCACATGACATATCACACATCAATGGGTATGTTATTGTTTGGGAATTTGCATGATACTCATATGATGTGGTGGAAGGAAGTCTAGCTATATTGGTCTGGTGTAACATTCTACATGTCAATCAGTATATCATTACTTCATTCTTTGCATTATGATGATGTGGGGTGGCAGCAAGAGTCATTGTTATGTTGGTTACTCTTGGGAGAATATGGATTGACATTGTCCCATACCTTGCATAATGATGATGTGGGATGGCAACATGAAGCCTTGCTGTGTTGGCTTCTGTTAGGAGAGTATGGCCACCATATTTGGTATGATGATGAGGTGGTGTGGCAGCAAGAGGCATTGCTACGGTGGCTGCTATTGGGAGAGTATGGTTCGACATTTCACATGTCAATCCATATGTCTCTATTTCCTACTTTTCACAGTGTTGAGATGATGCTTAGAGAAAGCAAGGCCACCAGGGCCAAGGATTGGAGCGTGGAGAGACACAACCTACTCCATGTAGCATGGGTTGGAGAGATAGTTTATGAGTTGGGACTTTCCACTTGGAGAAGGAACCACTACACTCCACATATCTCATGAAAAGAAGAGGCTCTTGGACAACATATGGTTTCCACTTGGGGACTCATTGATGAGGAGAGGCATCTAGCTACACAGCTGGAGGCCATTCTAGACATTCTAGAGAGGTAGCTATGGAGTTGGGCATTCATAACACATTGGAGCAGATGGGGAAACCTTCCATATGAGGATGCCACTTGGGAGGGAGATGGATTTTTGCAGCACACACTTTTTCAATTGCTTGAGGACAAGCAACATTTTCGCAGGGAGGACTGTAATATTCCAAATTTTCCATCAGCTAATTGGAATATTAGAGTTCTTACTTTTCTTATTTAATTAAGTAAATAAAAGGGTGGAGGGACCCATAAACCCAATAGATGAATAAAATCCACTTCTATAGTGTGAATGTGGGTTAATTGAGTAGTGGAGTAGCATTATGGAGTAGTGGAGGAGCATAATAACGGAGAAATAGTGGAGGTCATAGAGCATTAATGAGGAAGATAATGGAGATAGTGGAGGAATAAATGCAAGATGATGGAGATAGTGGAGAAGCATTTGTAGAGATGATGGAGGAAGTGGAGAATAATTGCAGCAATGATTGAGATCATGGAGGACAATGCAATATTTATGGAGGCTAGTGGCCACATGTGCAACGCAGTTATGACGTGGACCAAGGCTAGGGAAGGCTCACAACCATAAAAGGAAGATGAGGGCAGCAAAGGAGGGAGCCTAGATTTTTATTGTTGAGTGTCGTAAGACATTTCTTTGCATGCTTCAACTGCTTAGCTAAGTCTATTGTGTTGTTTAGCACCAGGTGTTCCCAAGCATGAATCCCACCCTTACCCACAAGGGACTTCGAGTTCCTACTCTGGGAAGGTTTTCTTGGGCAGAATTCATCATCTGGAAATTAGTGCCACTTTCAGCCACTCTCATCTGCACTTCTAACTACAGGAATTACGCATTCCTGAACTAGAGCTTGAGAGTTGGAAGGTTTTTCTCAGTACTTTAGCTAAGAAACCTACAGAGGGATCAGCCCTTCACACTGTGGATCCATTTCAGTCTTCTGGGAGTTTCTTTTCCATATCCGGCATTATGCCATCCATCTATTCTCCTATGCAGCAACATTTCCTGCCAGAATTGCGTAATTCTGCAGTGAGGTTTAGAACAAGAGGAAGTTCCAAGCAACTCAGCTTGGAATCCTATGAGGGATTAATCCTTCACTCTGGTATCACTTCAGCAGCCTGGGCTCATTATTGTATTATCTATCAGCAGGCTACATCATTAGCCCTCCTAGACAACGCAGTATTACCCAGCAGTTGTGCATGCAGCAGCTGCATATTCAATGGAGGAGCTAGATCCTAAGTTTCTCAACTTGGGATCGGGAGAAGGGATCGGCCCTTTATTTATTCAGCTAAGTGGGTGCTATTGTAGCATATATATCATTATTTCAGCCCCAGATCAGTAGTTTTCTCTAGGGAGTGCGTAACTCAGCCAATAGGGGTGTAGTGTGCAACCCAAAAAGGGCCAAAATTCCAAACTCAAAATCTGGCCAAACCATTTTTGGGTTTTTCTGGGTTTTTTGAGTAGAGTCCATGGTTAAAATACTGGATCTTTCTATGTACTCTGGAAGCCTCTCGCACATAGATCTTATTCCCAGCAGCAGCAATAGTTTTTACTTTCCAGTGCTAGTTTTTAGTAGTGTATTTCAACCATATTTGGATGGCTTCAATGCATCCCTTTTTGGAGCACTGTGTATATTCATTTTCTATTGATACATAATGATATGGCTCAGTTTTTTCTACTCATATGTATGATGTTTTGATAGATTCCAGCTTTTTTCTAGTTCTACATGTTTTATTCTTATTTTACCGTAGTTGGAATTGTGCATATGTTCTATATTCCTGTCTTTCCCATTTTGGGATATTACAACAGTATTCTTCTTTCCCTGATGGAGGATCATCAAGAAAACAAATTTCCTGGTTTTGGAAATGAGCTTACTACATTGTTTTGCAGTAACCAAAGAGATAGCGGTAGGTTGTGGTACCTCTGGTATCCTGTACAAATTATTTCCCAAAGTAACAATAACAATGCGAGGTTATGACTAATACACAGCATGCTACTTCCACAAGTATGGTTGGCCTAATAATACATCACAAACATCAAGAGGATCAATGCCACATAATACCTCATCCGTGAAGGGCTTGATGTTGTAGGGAAGGCAGCATTGCTAGCTAACGCAAAGATCCCATCCTTGGTGAAGCCACCTGATGGTGTACGGTTTTGGGTGTGTTGTGGTCGGAAATCCCAACCGTTTCACGACCTCTACTGAAATGAGGTTCTTTTGGCTCCTACTTTCAATAATGAACTGTAGCAGGGAACCCTTTACCCACATCTGGGAGTGGAAGAGATGCTCCTCCTCCTCTGGATCTTCTAGTTCCACCTTCTGGATCTTCGTGGTGGAAATGGTGGTTTTGGGCTCTACATCGATAATCTGATTCCCTTTTTCATTCCCCTTGTCGGGTTCTAATTCAGAGGTGAAGCATGCATCTGGTTCAGAAGCATTCATCTCGTCCAACAATGACTGCCTGGCCCGACACTCACTTGTGTTGTGAGTGGAGCTCTTATGGAACTCACACCAGTTTCCCATGTCCTTCAGACTTATTCGGCTTCGCGGTGTTGTTATTTTCTTGTGGTTTTGGCTGGTTGTCTTGGCCCGCCATGCCTTGACTTTGTCCTTTGTTCTGTGGTTTGGGGGCACTTTTCCCTTGCTTTTGATTTGCAAATACAAAGTCTCACTTCTTATGTTTGAATTTTTGCTCAACCTTGGTAGCATACCAGTATGACGTACCAAGTGAGGAGATGTCGAGGAACTCCATTCCTCCTTAATGTATCTATGCAAACAGCTATAGTACTTCAATACAAAATGTTTATCTGAATCTTTGATACCCAACTTTGTGCGCAAGGTATGAAACAGATTCGTCAACTCATGCACATCTTGATCCCTTTACTGCTGCACCGTAGTCCATTGTATGTACTTGTCCTCATAGCTCCCCACGAGATAATATTTTTCCTTGATGGCATCTCGGAAATCATTCCAAGTGGGTATGGCCGAGAACGGAGAGGGTTCCCCCTCATCCCTTTTATCATATTAGGTTTCCCACCAGTCCTTGACATGGGGGTCGGCTTTGAGGAGTGCAAAAATAATCTTCTCTTGGTCGGAAAATTCATGAACCGAGAAATATCCTTCTAATAGATTCAACCATCTATCTGCAACATCTGCATCTATTTTTCCCTCAAATATGGGAATGTCAATGTTTACTTTTACCTTAACAGGAGTTGCACCTGCAGAGTGGTTGTTGGATGCAGATGCGCCATCGATGGGCAATCGTTGAAGGATCTAGGAAAAGTTATCCATCATCGCATTCCTTTATTTCTTGAGGGCCTCCTCAAGCAATATTTTGATAGGATATCCTGCTCCCTCATCTTTCTTTTCGTCCCCCATGGGTGGTCGTTGGGATTTGCAAGGCTGATCTAGCAAGGTTCAACCAGATCGAGCCCTAACTCCTGATACCCTGACCTCGTTGGGGACATGCAAAGAAGGATCGAGAAAGGTCAAACCTCTCTGATACCACTGATCCAAATTTATGCAGGAACACAATAGAATACACATATAACCATAAATACAAAGATGCAACGGAAATAACACTTCATTTCATTAATATCAAAGAACTGAAATTTGTTTACAGACAGAATGGAAATAAACTAGGTAGGGCGTTGGTAGCTTATCTCTGAAAAGAGATGTGGTGGCTACAGGCCTACGAACTATCTTACAATGAGGCTTGAGGGCCTATTTAATATTTAGAAACAATGGAAAACCCTAAACATCCAAAAACCCAACCCTAGGAGATGAAGTGCCAAAACTATGGGCCCCGTTCGGGTAAATTGGTACATCAACTTCTTGGGGACGTAACTTTGGAATACAATCTCTGTTTGATGCACACAATACCTCGTTATAAATATTTATCCAGGGAATACAACTTTTTATGTGATAAATATCAAAGTAACTTCCATGTTGCTCCCGGTTTTCCCAAAGAACGTTGTTTAGGGCCTCAAAACATCTCCAGAAGTTCAGGACCTAAAAAATTGCTAAAAATCGTAAACTACGCTACAATTAAGGAAACTGAAAAACTGAAAGAAACAATGGTGGGGCACAAAGTGGAATAGGCGGGTGGCCACAAATATCCACCTGGATCATTCCCAATACAAACACAAATGTGACGGAGTTTCATGTTCAAGAGTGAATACAAAAATGAAATCTTTTTCCCAATTTTCCCCCACCATTATTGGCAAGTACCTCTTTATTTTTGTCAAGCTTGAGGAGGATAAAATTTACTTGTCCTGTAAGCTCATCCTTCAGATGATTCCTCTGAATTATTTTTAATGAACCCTAGGAAGGATTGGTTCAGTTTCGTCATGATTGACGAGTTCTATACTATTTAAATTTAACGAGTCTAGTGAAGGAGGAACTCGATGTTGTTTTCATGTTTAAAAAGTTTGAGACAGAAAAAAGGAAACTTATGTTTTTCTTTCAATGTAAAATTTTAACGAGCCTAGACAAAGTGAAGATCGATTTTTTTTAGTTTTTAGGTAGTTAGGAGAAAAACGTAAGTAAAATCCACAATGTTCTTTTTAGTAAATTTAATCCCTGAACCCTGAAAATTGATAAAATAATGCAAGAAAGAACTCTATTGACCATGATTAATCAATGTATATATTTTTTGTAAAAAGTTTAGTTCAGTCTGGAAAAGGGATAAACTTATACTGAATGGATGAATATTCATTTACCTTTCGAGTTTGAATAGTTAAGTACTCGACTATATTTTCATGTTTAGAGAATATGAAAAGGGATTAAAAGAGAACTCCAAAGTTTTTTTTTCATATTTTTCCGAGAGCCCGAAAAAGTGATAAACATTCGTTCAACATGAAAACGATCCATTTTTATGTTATAACCTATTTACTGCACAATAAACCCAAAAAATTATCGTATCTGCTAAAAAACCATGGAGAAAACCCTACAAAATTTTGAATTTAAAAGCCAAAGGCATAAAAAATAATATTTTAATAAGCCAAAAAAATTTAAATGTTTAAAAAGTAATTTTATTTTTACTATTTGAGTTTTTAATAATTGAGAGAAAAAAGAGGGTTTTTTTACCATGAACTTCAGGAGCTGATTCCAAGCAAACCAGTGGAAGAAATCGAGCATCGTCTTCTCTAAGTAAGAGAACTCGTCATTATCTTCATTTTCATCTAATTAATGTTTCATTTTAGGTATGTATTTGGTTTTTTGTGGATTTTTTTCTTTCTAAATTGCACCCTCGTATGTCCATGGTTTCCTTTCATCGAGACCATGCACACCAACTATTTTTTACACAGAGAAATTCACAAGTTTCTTAGTTTTTCTCTTGAGAAATTGCACAAATGCGCTCTGTGTGTAAAAGACAATCGCACAAGCACCAAGGGTTTTCTAAAAAATAGGAATTACGCCCCCAAAATTTGCAAAATCATTCTTATGTTTTTTTAACTTTCCACAATTATTATTTTTCAGCCTTTTGACCATTCATAATGGAGAGAGAGAGAGAGAAAGAGAGCATTAAAACCAATATTCCGAAGCTTTAAATGATCCATCAACACTACAAGCCCTAAGAAATGTTTGCATATACAAATTTTGGATAATCCCGGGGATGAAATACCAGTTATATCTCATGACTTGGATGGTGAGGCCATGCGATGTCTAAGAAAAGTGCTTCATGTTAGGAAATCAACATCTCATCATAGATGTCGATAATATCTATTGCTTGAATAAACTCTCTCACAGAGGAACATACATATCCTTGTATGGCCAATGACTAGGTGGAGAGACTACTGCTTCTTATTTGAGGTTATATTGTGTTGACGGGGCTCAGCTCAAGGATGGTAGGATTGACATCAAAACCATCGAGTGACTCCCTTTGAGAACCATCGCTTTTACAGTTACCAAATTATTTGGAAGTGCAACGCTTCACTTGGGCACAAATGCCCAGATGCAGATTTTCATAGAGTGCTCACAACCCACCATTTTCAACTAGTGTGATGGGATAGTTGCCAATATGAAAGGGAAACTGACTAGAGAAAAAAGTGGGGAATCTCAATAAATTTGGATATGGTGGTATCTTAATTTCATTTACTCTAGAGCATATTCCCCTTCTGGCCCCATGGCAGGTTTGGAAGAGACAGGAGGACCTCGGGATCCTCACATTCTATTGTGGGTATCGTTAATGGCTCACCACGGAGGCGATGTCCCAGTGGTCAAATATACTCCTAAATTATTTGGATGGTTGGATCACCAGATCATTATGATCGAAGACTTTCCGTATGCATGGATTGATTACATAGGTGACCCAGATATCCCACTCCCAACAAGGACGCAGTGGGGTGACCTAGGTAAAAACTTCTCATTTTGATGGTTTTTATGTTTTCTAATTTTTATTTTTATTTTTGTCATTCAAAGCTAATTATATAAAAAATTTCATGCATATATTGGCCTGTCTAGACCAGTGGGACTACGACATTCTGACAGGTGAGGAGATCAGTCAGTAGTTGTTGCAGTGCCTAACCCTGATGTAGCAAAGGTCTTAACTGAGTTAGAGCATAACCTGGAGAGGTTGGATCTAGATATTATAGAGACTGGACCTGGTGATTTTCCTTTGTGGTACCAGAGACATGTAGTTGGAGTTCCATGGCCGATCAACTGCCTGCTACGATGCATAGCATGTGTTATAGTCTGCTATCATGATCATCATCATGGATAGTTTCTAGTCTTTTTAGGGCTAGACTTTTTTTTGTATCAACATGTTCGGACAATAAAAGCCACAAGGCCTCATGCCTTTGGATGACATTTTTTGTGACACACTTTTTACATACTATATTTACCTATTGGAGACTACTACTTATCATTTCATTTTATCGTGTTCAATATATGGACGAATATTATTTTATTTACAAATGTTGCAAATTTTTATTTAACCTGTGGTTTGACAATGCACCAGTTAATGTATTTAAATTTCTTAGAATATGTTGATATTCAATGTAATCAAATTGTCTTTCCAAGAGATAGGCCCCTCAAAACATTCTTAACATTGTTTATCTTCTTACTGCATAGACATCATTTAAATGTAATACTATGAGCTGTGAATCTAACCTAATGATCAAATTATGAATGCCAAATGAGGTGGCATCATCTAATAGTTCAATTATTGCACTATATTCTGCTATGTTATTCGTTGCTTGACCAAGGCATATCCCATGAATAGAAACTAACTCATCAATGGGTGAGTAAATAGCCCAAGCCATGGAAGCAAGATTACGAGCACTACGACTAGCGCCATCAGCAAAGCCAATGTAATTCTAAAGGAACGTCGACATCTGCAAATCAAGTGTAACACAAGATAAGAAGGAGAGGTAGCAGCAAATCGTAAAAATGAAAAACCTAATGCCCACACTCATAAAAATATGATACAAGTAATGCACAAAAAATATTCCTGAGATACATCACACATAATATTTCTTTGGGTAGAGGCCATTCCCGAGCTCTCCCAAAGAAACACTATCATAGTCAACTAGTTCAGTCCCCTTTGGCTAGTACATGTTTTACAATGTAAGGACCATGCCACATGGGTTAGATTTACCAGTGCCTATATTATCATGTGCTTGATCATAGACCAAGACTAAATGACCTTCCGAATATGAACAAGGATTCATATTTCGATCAAAATGAGCCTTAACTCATTTCTTATGAGCCTCACTAGGTAGTGAAACATCACGACGAGTCTCATCTAATCGTGCTAAGTGCAAAAAAGGTTCCTCCTCTATAGAGGTAGCTGGTAACGACTAATTGGCCATTTTAAATGACGAAATTTCACACTCAATTGGAAAAACTTCCTCCAAACCATAAACAAGTTGGAAGGGAGTAAAGCCAGTCGATGTTTTCGCGGAGGTACGATATGCCCACAAGGCTTAAAAAAGCATAGTATGCCAGTTTCGTTTATGAATACTGACAACTCATTTCATCATAGTGTTCAAAACCTTGCTAAAAATTTCTACTTGGGCATTCGCTTGCGGATAATAAGGGGTAGAGATGTCATGGCACAAGCCTAGTGTAATAATCCAAAATGGAAAAGACGGGAATATAGAACATTTATAGCATTCCAAATAAGTAAAACAGGAATATAACACTAAAATATCGAAAATGATAGAGACATGTTGCAACATCAAGACATTATAACCATGAGCAGAAACAGTTGAGTCACATCATTATAAACAACAACAAATATAAAGTACATAGTGCTCCAAAGAAGATGCACTCAAGCCAACAAGAAGTGGTTGAAATACACTAATGAAAACTAGCACTGGAAATGTTGTACAGCTACTGCTACTGCTGTTGGAAAGTACTACTACTCAGAAGAATAACCATGTGCGGGAGGCTTCTGGAGTGCTCAGAATTATCCGAGATTGTAACCACGGATTCTACTCAAGAAACGCAAAAAAATCTAGAAATGGTTTGGCCAGATTTTAACTTTGGATTTTCAGTCCTTTCTGGGTTGCCAACTGCACCCCTGCTGACTGACTTACGCACTCTTCCTGGGTAACTACTAAGATGGGGTTGAATTAATGATCTAACTACCGCAATACCACCCAATCAGCTCAATACATGAAGGATTGATCCCTTCTCTATATTTTCAAGCTAAAAACTTGAGATCTAGCTCCTCCTTCCTCGGCTCAAGTTGTAGTGCAAACTACACAACTTCTGGAATGGATTGCACTGTCAAGAAGGCTGAAGCTATAGCCTGCTGCTAGGTGATGGAATATAGCTCACGTTTTATGGAAATAATCTCTCCAAATTGATGGGATGATCCCTCACAGGATTCAAGTTGAAATACTTGGAACTTCCTTCCTCCATTAGATCTACCTGGCTGGACTGCGCAATTCATGGAGGAACTACTGTTGTATGGAGGTATAAATTGATTTTCTGCTGTCGAATATCACAATGTTGCTCCTGGAAGATTGAAATGGAAGCACAAGATGAAAGGATGAACCCTCCACTGGTTTCTTAGCTGAAATGCTAATAACTACCTTCCTCCTCTCAAACCCTAAGACAAGAATGCATAATTCCTGAAGCTGTGTATGCAGAAGAGAGGGGTTTAATGTGGCACCAATGCCAGATGATGAATAGCTACTCAAAATAACATTCCCAGAGTAGGCACTCGAAGTCCCCCATGGGTAAGGGTGGGATTCCCACTCGAGAACACCCGTGTGCTAAAGAGCACAACAGACTTAGCTAAACAGCTAAAGCATGCAAAGAATGTCAAATGAAAATACAATATCAAATTCCAGACTCATTTTCTTTGATGCCCTCATCTTCCTTATATGGTTGTGAGCCTTCCCTAGCCTTAGCCCACCTCATAACTACGTTGCACATGTGGCCACTAGTCTCCATGAAGACTGTATTGTCTCTCCATGATCTCCATGATCTATGCATTTACTTTCCACTCCTCCATCATGTGTGCATTTAATGCACCAGTTCCTCCACCACTGCATCATTAAGGCTCTATGATCTTAGTTTTATTCCTCCACTATCTCCATCATCTTCCTCGTTATTCTCCGTAATCTCCACTCTTCCTTCATTAATGGGTTGCTCCACTACTCCATGATGTTGATCTAATATCTAATAACCCACATTCACACAACAAAAAATGGATTTTATTCATCTATGGGGTTTATGTGTCCCTCCACCCTTTTATTTACTTAACTAAGTAAGAAAAGTAAAAACTCTAATATTCCAATTAACTGGTGGAAATTTGGGAATTTTACAGTCCTCCCCACCAAAATGTTGTTTGTCCTCAAGAAAATGCAAAATTGAATGCTACAGCAGTCCTCCTCCCTCCAAATGGCATCCTCATCTGGAAGGTCTCCCCATATGCTCCAATGTGTAATGAATTCCCAGCTCCAGAGCTCCCTCTCTAGAATGTCTAGAATGGCTTCCAATTGTATAGCTAGATGCATCTTCTCATCATTGAACCTCCAAGTGGCAACCATACGTTGTTCCAAAGCCTCTTCTCTACATGAGACATATGAATTGAAGTGGTTCCTCCCCCCAAAGGAAAGTCCCAACTCATGAACCATCTCTCCAACCCATGCTACATGGAGTAGGATGTGCCTCTCCATGCTCCCATCATTGGCCCCGTTGGCCCTGCTTTCTCCAAGCATAATCTCAACACTATGAAACATAGGAAATAGAGACATATGGGTTGACATGTGAAATGTCGAACCATACTCTCTCAATAACAGACATCACAGCAATGCCTCTTGCTGCCATACCACCCCATCATCATACCAAGTATGGTGGCCATACTCTCCTAATAGAAGCCAATGTAGTAAGGCCTCCTATTGACATCCTGCATCTTCATCATGCAAAGTATGGGACAATATCATCCCATACTCTCCCAAGAGTAACCAAAGCAGCAATGACTCATGATGCCACCTCACATCAGCATCATGCAAGCCATGGAGCAACAACATATGGATTGAAATGTAGCATCTCACATCAGCCCAACATAACCAAGCTCCCTGCTGCCACATCATGTGAGTGCCATGTAATGTTCCAAACAATAACATACCCATTGACATAGGATATGCCATGTGATGGCCAAACTCTCTCAAAAGTAACCAGTGCATCCATGCCTCCTGCTACTTCATCACCTTAGTAATGTGTAAGGCATGGAACATACCAATCTGGAATGTCGAGTGGTAACCATACTCGCCTAAGAGAAGCCATCACAGCCATGCTTCTTGTTTCCATGTGTCATAGATCTGCAAGTAGCTCACCAACCAATTTCTCATCATCCTCACCCATCCATCCAATTGTGGGTGATGACTCATATCATGCTCTAACTTGGTATCCACCCAATGGAGAATACCATCCTCCCCAATATGATGATCTTTGCACTCCATGATATGTTGAAGTGCATCCTCCTTGAGGTTTCTCACTGAGAACCTCTCATCGATGACCCGGTAGAATCCATAAGATCCTGAATATGCTGTAGGAAAAAACTTCTCTTTGAGCTGTGAGGTGGTCATCAGGAAATATATATCATAATAATGGGTTATTTTATCCATCATAAGATGTCTATCATCTACCATCTTCCCATACAATGCTTCATGAGTGAAGCGGTCAATTGAATGCTCCAAGAATAGTTGGGCCCCCAAGTCATCACTACTCCTCAGTGACAGCGCTGTCGATCTCCATGATGGTGCATCTGTTGTCTCATGACCACACACAATGTTGAACTCATAGCTCGACATTGTTCTGATTAGGACTATACTTATCCCATCCTCCAAAACTCCAAACTTCAACAGAAAGTGTTGTGTGTAGCTCAACAATGAAAAACTGGGATGGCTATACATCTCCTCCTTTGAACAAGTCAAGGGTCCTCTGCGCAATGATAGTTTGCTGCTCCAAATCAGCAAGGTGCTCTAATCCTTGGTTATGCAATTGCCCTGATGGAATGATCTCACAAATTTCAAGCTGACGTTCTAAAATAAGATGGGATGGAAATGTTTGCAAACCTTGGATCAGCTGAAACTTGGGAACATCTTGCACAGCGACAAGAGTTTCTCCTACCAATGCAATGGCTTCTCCAACTAATGGTAATGGTGGTGGATACTCCTCTCTATTGTACCAGCGCTGGTATCTTCCTCCTCTTCCTCATGCATCTCCTGAATCATGCACGTGACTCCCAATGTCAAGTGCTCAAGACCATCTTGCAAATATGCAAGTGCTCCTTCACCTGATGTAAGTACTTTTGCAGCTGGTGGTGGTGGTAGTTGCTCCCTTTCTGGAGTGATAGTGCTGACATATTCCTTTGGCTCCTAATTTTGTTTCTCCTCAATGTGGGAAAATTTCTCTATGGAAAGTGTCTCCAGTTTTCTTCTATCAAACTTCTTTGTCACCCTTTGAGTGAAATCTGCATAAGTAGTCACTCTTGCATGTTTCATATGGTTGAACCACCAATCATTTGCTTCACCCTCAAGGTGCAGCACTGCAATCTCAATAGCCTCTCTTTATAATACTAGATGTAGCAAGAAGAATGCATCTAACTTCTTCCTCCAAGCCTTTGTTGTGCTTGTGGATGATCCATCAAATGTAGGCAAGAAGAATCTATTGTGCATTTTTCTTCTATTACTATGTTGGGATCTCCTTTCTTGTTTGAGCTGTAAAAACTATTGGAGAGTTAGGTTCTCCTTGAATGCTCTAGATTGTGATTTTTACTTTGAAATATATTTACTTAGAGTCTCATGCTCCAAGTTTCCTCCATCTCCATGCCATTCACCTTCCTCTTCAAAGAAAGTGGACATAGTAGATTGTTGTGGAGCTCTATGCATTGTCATTTTCTTATGTTGCTGATAGGAAGTGTTTGGACCTTCCTCATTCTGAAACCCTCTTGAGGTTTCTCTTTGCCTTCCCCTTCTCATTTCTTTAATCTCTGTGGATAGATCATGTATATATCCAAAGAGAAGTGTGGGAGAACTTAATCCTTCAACCATTGAAGACTTCTTCTTTTTCTACTCTTCTTCTTATTCTTCTAATGTCATGAAGTGCCCACAAGCTGAGCTAAATATCATGCTCTGATACCACTGTAATATTCCAAAATGGAAAATGCAGGAATATAGAACATTTATAGCATTCCAAATAAGCAAAACGAGAATATAACACTAAAATCTGGAAAATGTCAAAAATATGCTGCAACATAAAGACGTTATAACCATGAGAAAAAAAAATTGAGTCATATCATTATAAAAAAAAGCAAATATAAAGTACACAGTACTCCAAAGAAGATGCACTCAAGCAAACAAGAAGTGGCGGAAATACACTATTGAAAACTAGCACTGGAAATGTTGTGTTGCTACCGTTGTTGTTGTTGGAAACTACTGCTACTCGGAAGAAGAACCATGTGCGGGAGGTTTTTTGAGTGCTCAGAATGATCCAGGATTGTAACCACAGATTCTACTCAAAAAACCTAGAAAAACCCAGAAATGGTTTGGCCATATTTTAAATTTGGATTTTCGGCCCTTTTTGGGTTTCCAACTGCACCCCTGCTAGGTGACTTACGAACTCCTATTGGGAAAATGCTGAGATGGGATGAATTGATTATATAACTACTGCAATAGCACCCAATCATCTCAATACATGAAGGGATGATCCCTTCTCTATATTCGCAAGCTAGAAACTTGAGATCTAGCTCCTCCTTCCTCGGCTCAAGTTGCATCTGCAAACTACACAACTGTTGGAATGGACTGCACTGTTAAGGAGGTTGAAGCTGTAGCCTGCTACTAGGTGATGGAATATAGTTCACATCTGATGGAAATAATCTCTCCAAAGTGATGGGATAATCCCTCAAAATATTCCAAGCTGAAATACTTAGAACTTCCTTCCTCCACTAGATCTACCTGGCTGGACTGCGCAATTCATGGAGGAACTATTGCTGCATGGAGGTATAAATTGATGGCCTGATGCCGGATATCACAATTTTTCTTCTGGAAGACTGAAATGGAGGCACAAGATGAAAGGATGAACCCTCCACCAGTTTCTTAGCTAAAATGCTAAGAACTACCTTCCTCTTCTCAAACCCTAAGACAAGAATGTGTAATTCCTAAAGCTGTGTATGCAGAAGAGAGGGGTTTAATGTGGCACCAATGTCGAATGATGAATAGCTACTCAAAATTACCTTCCCAGAGTAGGCACTTGAATTCCCCCATGGGTAAGGGTTTTATTCCTGCTCAAGAACACCTGTGTGCTAAACAGCATAGCAGACTTAGCTAAACAGCAGAAGTGTGAAAAGAACGAAAATACAATATCAAATTCCAGACTCATTTACTTTGCTGCCCTCATCTTTCTTATATGGTTGTGAGCCTTTCCTAGCCTTGGCCCACCTCATAACTATGCTGCACATGTGGCCACTCATATCCATGAAGACTATGTTGTCTCTCCATGATCTCCATGATCTCTGCATTAAATTTCCACTCCTCCATCATGTGTGCATTTCATGCACCAGTTCCTCCACCACTGCATCATTAATGCTCTATGATCTTACTTTTATTCCTCCACTATATCCATCATTTGCCTTGTTATTCTCCATAATCTCTGTTATTCCTTCATTAATAAGCTGCTCCAGTACTCCATGATGTTGATCTACTATCTACTAACCCACATTAACACAACAAAAGTGGATTTTATTCATCTATGGGGTTTATGGGTCCCTCCACACTTTTATTTACTTAACTAAGTAAGAAAAGTAAGAACTCTAATATTCCAATTAACTGATGGAAAATTGGGAATATTACACCTAGTTGTGCAAAAATTTCAGTCATTAGAATATTTCAAACGTGGTTACCATGGTCCGTAATGATGTTGTGGTATGTTTAACCTAGAAATTACATGATTGAATATGAAAATGTATTTGATTTTTCCATCATCCTTATAAGTAGGCATCACCTCGGCCCATTTTTTAAAATAATCAACTGTGACAGTAATATACCCGTGCCCCTAGGCTGAGTGAGGGTTAAATGTAAAAAAATCAATGCCCCATTTAGAAAATGTACCTACAAATATGATTTGGTGAAGAGGAGCTAGAGGCGCATGCATCTTGCGATCGTAAACTTGGCAATTATGACAATTATGAATCACAGCTATGTGATATTTAAACATTGTGGGCCATAAATAGCCAATGCACAATATCTTTAGGTAGTGGAAAACCTTGACATATGACCACCACAAGCTCCCGAGAATCGGAAGTAATTTAATTAGGTTCTTTAGCTACTATTGTATCCAGCTTATATTGAAAAATCATCACCACCACAAAAGATAAATCCTTATTAATAATAGTATATTGTTGGGATTGGTACGAAATTCGGCGACAATCGTTGCACGAGACAATTCGACGAAAATTAATAACTTTGAAGATATATAATGATATCTCTATACCAAGGATCTAAAGTACTAAAAGGAAATATTGATTCGTCTCAAAGAGAATCCTCTGCCACGGTTTCGGACTCAGTATAGGGAAAGTCACACAATAACTCAACAAATACCAATGATTTCTTAGACTTAGATCTTTTGAATTCTAAATTGAAATCTTGGAGGATAACAATCCATTTAAAGTATTTCCCCCCTATAAAATATCTGGTAATAATGTACATCATAGGACTTCAATAAGATATCATGGTTTTTTTGTGTAAGATTATACAATGACGAAAACGTTGGAAAGCTTGAACAAATGCCAAGGCCAATTTCTCCACATGTGCATATTTGATTTAATTTTTTGTGAGATTCCAACTGAAATAATAAATCACATGTTAAATGTTAGAGTCATCTTCCTGAACTAGCACCATGTCAATGGTGGCATCGGATGCAACTAAATACAAAATATAGTCCCGATGATAGTCAGGTAAATGAAACAATGGTGTATGGGTCAATGAATTTTTCAATGCATCAAAATATTATTAAGCAAGCTCATCCCAAATATTTGGGGTTCCTTTTTTCAAAAATCAAGTAAAACCTTTAGTTAGCTCATCATAGTTAGGTATGAATCTATGTAAAAATTTTGTTTTCCCTTGCAAAATTTGGAGTTGGTGGAGATTAGGAGGAGGAAAATTGACAATAGCCTCTACCTTAAGTAGATCAACACGAATTCCTTCCTTTGAAACGACATATCCCTTCAACTGACTAGATTGTACACAAAATACATATTTGTGAGGATTCAGACGAATATTGTAGTGCCTACATATAATAAAAAATTCTTTCAAATGCATTGGATGATATTTCTGTCTCAGTGAATGAGATGGTAAGTCACCTAAGTAGAGTTGCACAAAATGTTTGATATTGTGAAATGTGTAATACATTGCCCTCTGAAAATTTGCGCCAGCATTCTTCAATCCAAATGGGAGTTTCTCATAAGAAGATTTTCCCCATGCACAAATGAATGCAGTTGTATGTTGATCAGCAAGGAGTATGCTTATTTGATTGTATCCAGAAAATTCGTCCATGAAAGAAAAATTATTGTTTTCAGCAATGTTATCACTCCACCAGATTCCCAAGGCTGAGGAAGGAATCCCAACAGAGGTAACCACAAACCAGCCTTTTTAATTGATAGCTAGCCCTATCAAGTTGAAGAGGGCTCTCTCCAAAAGGGTCATAGCCAGGAGGGCTCAGTAGTATGGTTTTAGGCTGAGTAGCCAGGCGCAAGGGAGTTTTTTTTTTTTATTTGATTTTGGTTGGGTAAATTAGAGGATAATGGAATTAGGTCAAGGAAAAGCTAGGTCATAGCAATAGATTTAGGGTTGCAAGGATGAATGGGGAAAGGTAGGTATAATGTCAATCACTTGAATATAATGGTTATGGAATGGTTTAGAAAATGTAAGGAGGCTGAGGGAAGCATAAGAGATGTATTTCTCTCAGACAGAAGATAATGAAGCAAAATATGATCAGTTACCCAAAACAGAGCATGGTGAGCATGTATTATGAATTTCACACTTATAAAAGATCATAACATAGACATGAAAGTGAAGATGAACAAAAGATTCAAACATATGTGACTGAAGAAGAAACAATGAAGGACATTCAATACCACAGGTATCCCATAAATGTAGCTGCAACTCCTCTTTATTAGCTTGGCCAAAACTGAGTACAAGTTCCCTTGATCAAGTAGCAAAATGAAACTGATTCCAACCCTATTACACAAAACGATGAACTGATATTACACAAAAAGATGAACAGATAGCTAGAGTATAGGATGAAAAAAGTGACTCATTCCTATCTCAAGTGAACCGATTCATTACACCTCACATGCTTGATTTACCTGATGTATTTACCCTAGTAAATAGTAATAGCATGATAATTACATTCATCTTCATCATTTACATAGGTAAATTTAACATTTCCCAAGGTAAAAGTAAAAACTGGAGTGAAACTCAAAAATATTTTGAAGACTGCAAAAACACAATTTCCTTGTAAAACGCGTAGCGTCCAGGCAGAAATAATGACCTCTGTTCAAGGCTGAATTTGAGTGCCTTCCTTGTATCCAAATCTGCTCCATGATGGCTCGTTGGAAAGCCCTTTGAGTCTACTTTCCAGAACTACCTCCAGTTTTCAAAATGATGCCCATTTGCCTTGTCAAAAACCACATCTCCCAAGACTAGCATTAACCATAACGGTGACAGTAGTGGCTGAGAAACATGAATTTTTGATAGTTTTTGGACTTTTTGATGGACCAGTTCTCCTATAAAAACTTTAAATCTTCACATGGTTGATGTCTTCATCATTAATTATCTGTTGGTGGTGTGTTTATCCATTATATGTCCAGCGTATAATAAAGGCGCTACGCATTTGTAATTTTAATAACATCTCTTTAAAAAACACCGAAATGTACGCACAAAATGCTAAGTTTTCCAAAATTTTGTAAAAATTGTTGGGGTACTTGATGATCAAGTGTTTGAGGCATGGAGTGTCACCTCAACAAGTATATCTAACTTCTCTTTCTCTTCTTTCTTGGTTAAAACTTCAATTTTGGCATTGGCTCTTTTGAGCTTGGCCAATGCAATTCTCTCTTTCTAGGCATGAAGTTTGACCTTTGTCCTCAACAATTAATTATCCTTGTTGGCCTTCTCTATCAACTTCTCCAATTCTATATTGGCTCTATCAAGCCATGGTTCCCTGTTCTTACTAATTTCTAGGGCAAGCTGTTCATTTAGTGTAAGTTGGTCTGCTAGCTCAACTTCCCTTTGTCTCTCTAGGGCTAGATCTCTTTTCAGCCCTCTAGTCCTAGATCTTTGTCTTGGAGGTTGATCCTCATAATCATCAAGTTCACCAAATTTTTCTAATGTTTCCTCAAGTAAGGCTTTAGCCTTCTCTACCTCTTTCTGTGCTTTGATGCATTTCACCTCATTGATGACATGTTTGGTATTCACCTGCTGATTTTCATGCTCAAGGAAGTGAATCACATATTTATCCCTCTCAAGACTAGCTTAGAGATCACTAATCTTATCCTCTTTACCTTTTATTACTGCGTTGGTGATTTTATCTTCATCCTCCTCATCTGGGTTAATCAACTGAAATTCTTGCTCTGTTTCATTATTTTCCTCCTCATCATGAATGGCTGGCTCTATCACCCTTTCCTTACCTTTATCTACCTATTGTGTTAATGAAGAAGGCATGGCCCCTTTCAATCCAAGTGAAGCAAACACATGCCTATAACCTCTCTAGTAAGTTTTGGGCAATTTCTCAACCTCAACCAAACTAGCCCATTTTTCCTTAATATCCTCGTCACAGCATGATGACTCAAATTCATGGTGTGATGATGATGAAGGGTTATAAAAGGTGAAGAAGAAGGGTCAATGTGTGATGGAGGTGAATGAGGTGAAGGGAGCTGATCTAGAAATGATGTATGAACAGTAGGCTGAGATGGAGCGATAGATGAGGAAGGATGAGATGATGAAGGTGCATTCTAGTCATGCTAAATAGGTGGGGCAGTGAAAATCTCATTGGATATGAAGGTGTCCATGGAATGTTTAACTGATTAAGTTGATGCATGACTATCATTTTGATAAGGGAATGGTGAAAGAGACTTTGCATTTTATGATCATAATCTCTCTTTTGGGTAATAAATTCCATATTATCAATGCTCCTGTAGAGATAATAGGGTATATGAAGCATTCTGACCCTAGTGAAGTGCATGAGGAGCCGGATATGATAGGAATAGAGTCTAGAAAACCTTCCCTCATAGGTGAAGTATTTCATAATGATTTTCATCATGGAGACGTATCTGTCAAGGAGGTAGGAGAAAGGAAAAATCATCCTTTTTTCATTCTTGTACCTTGGTTTAAGATATGGCTCATAATAATAATGATTCAGATTTCCTTGTTTAAACCATATTTCCCCAACATTTGGGATCCCAATAGCAGCTGCTATAATGTCAGTGGACATAGTGAAAGTGACCCCAGCAAGGGTGACCTGTTTGTCATGAAGGTTAGAATTGAACAATCTTGTCAACATAGGATGGTACTGAACTATTTGCACTTTTTCACAAAACTTGAAACATCCTACATGCTTAAAGCATGCCACAGTGAGGGGAGATGCCATAAGATATATGGTATTTGCTGGTTCATGTCTAATGACTTTCCCTCCCCTCTTATATGGCTTTCTCTCTTGTTTTTCTTCCTCACTATAACTTATGTTCTCCTCTTCAGCCATGATTGGTGTCAAAAACCCTGGGGATGATAGAATGAAATGAAGGAATATGAAGTGAAGGGAGGTCTTGGGGATATGAAGGTAATGGGAATATGGAGGGGATCCTAGGCAAGTGAAACCCTAGGCCTAGGGTTATAAGGGATGAGATTTTTTAGGGAATGGGGATAAGGAATTGGGTGAATGTTTTTAGGAATTTGAGAGAGAGCGTATGAAAGTTTAGGGATTAGCTTTAGGGTGTGAATTAGATTTTAATAAGTACTAGGGTTTCTTACTTTATAAATAGGTTTGAATTTACTTGAAGCACAATAATACATCAAGGTGATGAGAATTTTGTTACTTACTGGAAATAGAAGCTTTGAAGACTCATTGTGAAAATATTTGGCATCAATTGGTGGAGTGGCAGGCTGGCAGAGGTTTTTTGGAGCTTTCTGGGTGAACGCGCAGCGACCCAATTGAATGCGTAGTGACCCTGCAGAATGCGTAAAACCATTGAAAATTGCACTGAGATTTCGCCTGAATGCACAACGTCCTAGTTAAATGCGCAACGTCTCTGCTGAACACGCAACGACCAGGAGAACATGTAATGACCAGCTCTATTTTTCACAGCTACACTCTGAAATTCGAAATTTATTCCTTGTTGAGGATTGCTTAAGGTTGTATGACACAAATGATCTTTGTCTTGAAGTGTTTAGGGCTTTTATACTCTAGTGGATTTGATTTAGGACTTGAAAACCCACTTTCCTTATGTTTTACTTTTCAATTTTCAAATTTTCACACTAATGCTCTTTAACATCTAAATTTTTGTTTTGAAGGTTGATCAGTTGATTGAAAATGGCAACAATAAATAGTGAGGAGGCCTCTGAAACATCACTACGATCCTAGTTGGAAAGTGATCACCTAAACTAGGTGGGGACCACACATGTGATTTTGTCGAAAAGTCTATTTTTAGACTATGTCACATTTTTAGACATATGGAGCATAATCTATGAGTTGCAGGATGCTATTTATGGATGATTGGTCGAGTTGGTAAAAATAGATGGACCTCTATTTTTAGACATTGGGTGGAATCTATTTTTAGACTGCCGGGCTAAAAATAGAACAGTCAAATATTATTAACCCTTAATATTATTCAGACTATAAAAATTATCTTATACTCTTGGAGCACTTCAGTTTGATGCTTGGATGTGGCACATGCAGCTGACAGAAATAAATACGCTTTTCCTAAGGGATATTTGAGCTATTGCATGGTTGACTTCAGTTAGAACTCATGTGGAAGAGTTTGGTGGAGTTGATGAGACAGTTGGTGGAGTTGTGTTTTGTTTAACTTAGTTGAACTAGTTGTATTTAGTCTAACTGACAAATACACTAGTGATGAGTGAAATTGTGAATTAATTATTAATTAATTCAATAATTATTAACTCATAAATCAACTAAAGAACACATCACTTAACTCAGTGCATGTACAGTTCAGTGAAGACCAGTGGAAGAGGTAGGAGAAAGGGTAGAGTCTACTATCAGTTGTGACTATAGTGTGCATGAGATTTGCACAATCATTGGAGGATATTGCCAATGAGGATTGCGCAGTTAAAGCCAAGGGAATTCGAATTTATTTCATCCATTCTCTCATCTTGGATTGCACAGTAGAGGCAGGCAAACAGTGGAGGAGTTTTGAACCCATGACTTGTTCAAAACTGAGCTAGTTTGTGTGTAACTTTTGGAGACAGTACAGAGTACTTGTGAGGAGTATTGTACTGAGATTGTTACATGATTCTTCTTCATTATAATATACAGACAGTAGGGGGTTTTCAATGTAAGATTTCCTCGGTATACATACTGTGTTATATGTGTTGAATTTCTATGTGCGCATGTGAATGTTTTTAATACCGCTTGTTGTTTTTATTTCTGCATGTGATGATTAATGCGTAGAAGAGATTATGTGTTATGTATGAAGCTCAAATAGTATGTGACCAGGATAATCTCAGTGAATAATTCATCTATTATTCAAATTTCTACATGGTATCGGAGCTATATTGATCATCAGATCTATTACGGTGATTACAAACTTATTTCAGTAGACAGAGTCTGTAAGCAGGCCAGGTAGCCTCTGGATCCATCCTTTCTCTGAAAGATGATATATCCAGTAAATGCCCCTACATTCGATCTCTATGCTAGAAATAATTTGTTCTCAAGTGTAGATCGGAAGCGGTTGAGTTTGGAGCTATTGGAATTCGAATTGCAGAATTGTTTTCTTGGTGTGAAAAGCAAAGATGTCTTTCGTCGGATTGCGATTGGAGTATGCCTTGGAAGGCAGCTCGAATTATATTTCATGGAAAGACATGATGGAGGCAGTGTTAGATGACAATGGGCTGTTGGAATTCATAGAGAAAGAAATTCCAAAGCCTACTTCTATGGATGCTGCTGTGATTGAAGCTTGGCAAAAGAGGACAGCAAGGTGTCGAAGGATTCTGTTGGAGGGCGTGAAGGATCACATAGTATCCAGCCTGCATGGTAAAGCTTCTCCATTGATGTGGAAAGATTTGACGAATTTTCCAGACAGAGCAGAGGAAGTTGGCGCTCGGGGATAAACTCAGGAAAATAAAGATGGAGAAGAATGACACTATTCCGGTATACTTGACAAAGTTTGTCCCTTGTAGGGAAGATGAACTTGGGAGTCACAAGGAGTTAGTGTGGAGGATGGTAGTGGCTGGCTCTCCTCGGGCTTAGAAAAGTTGGCATGGGAGAGCCGGTGTCGATGACGGGAGGGGGGGGGGGTTCCGGGGATGGGGAAGAGCGTAGTCGATCTTGTGCAAGAGGAGATAAGGCGGAGTACCAGGGATGGATCTTCATCAAAGGCATTTGATGAAGAAGATTTCGCTTTGGCTGCCAAAGCAAGGAAGGAGAAGGACAAGAAGAATGCTTCTCAATCCGGTACGGATGGTAAAGAGCGTGACATGTCCAAAGTGAAGTGTTTTCACTGTCACGATCATGGACATTATGCCACGAATTGTCCACAAAAGAAGAAGAACAAGCAAGTTGCTGGAGCTGCAGCTGGTGAGGCTCTTGCCTCACAATTTGAGCTGGACTTCTCATTGATCGCATGCATGGTGTCTAGTGCATTAGGATCTGGGTGGTATTTTGATAGTGGCGCTTCCTTTCACGTGACGGGAGATGTGAATCTTTTCAGCGACTCGGTGGAGAAAGATCTCCAGTTGCATGTTGAGTTTGGCGACAATGGACGATACAATGCGACCAACATTGGTACCATAACCTTTTAGAGGGAGTCAGGTAAACTCATTCTTTTACAAGATGTAGTGCATGTTCCAGGTTTAAAGAAGAATTTGATCTCAGTCGCAATATTCAGAGGATAAAAAGAGGGTATGAAGTTATGCTAAGAAGAAGGGAAAGTTGTCCTTCGGCACAAGGCAACGAGACAAGTTAAGAAGGTTGGGATTCGAGCATAGAATCTCTACAGACTTGAAGTAGATGGGATGTCTATGGAGCTTCCTACTGTTGGGAAGCGGAAGGAAGACATGCAACTGATGCTTGAGAGGGAGAAAGTTTTGCATGCAGGTGATAGTGAACCTCGGGATGTGGAGCAACCACAAGAGGATCATGGAGTGGGAGAGACCACTCATGCAGAGAAATTTCGTGCCAGACGGGCAGAGGGAGTGCATGCAGCTATACCACCAGGTGAGAGGTGGGGTGACATGCATGATTAATCCCATGAGGATATTTCTGGGCAGATTCATGAGATGGTGTGGATCTCATGGGTTGAACCTGGCTACGAGGTGCCCATAGCGCAGCAGTAGCAGATCAGTTGGATTGATGCAGGCAGATCAAAGTGACAGTGTCGGATACTGGAGTGCGGATCAGAGTTGACAGCAAGTGCAGAGTGCATGGGTGCAAGAGTTCAATAGCGCAATGGTTCTTGATGACATGTGCAGTTGGTACCAGCAGAAGTCAAAGACTTTGATGATAGATGCATCAGACTGATTGAGTTGTTTGGAGCCTATTCAGTTTTAGAGATGTTGCATGCAAAGGGTGCATGGTGCATGCATGGAGTTGCATGGCGCATTCATGGAGTTCCATGTCGCATGCATGGAGTTGCATGGCGCTTGTGAAGGTTGCAGGGTGAATGCATGAAGTTGCATGTCACATGCAAATAAATTCCTTTCTTGTTGAGAGGGAGTGTTGAAAATGGCAACAAGAAACAGTGAAGGAGGCCTCCTGAAACATCTTTCCTGATCCTAGTTGGAAAGTGATCACCTAAACTAGGTGGGGACCATACGTGATTTTTGTCAAAAAGTCTATTTTTAGACTATGTCTATTTTTAGACATATGGAGCATGGTCTAGGAGATGCGGGATGCTATTCTTGGATGATTGGTCAAGTTGGTAAAAATAGATGGACATCTATTTTTAGACATACAGGTCGAAGTCTATTTTTAAACTGCCTGTCTAAAAGTAGAACAGTCAAATATTATTAGCCCTTAATAATATTTAGACTATAAACATTATCTTATCCTCTTGGAGCACTTCAGTTCGAGCTACAGATGTGGCACATGTAGTTGGAAAAAGGAAATTCTAATTTCCTAAGGGTTAGTTGAGCTATTGCATGGTTGACTTCAGTTAGAACTCATGTGGCAGAGTTTGGTGGAGTTGATGAGACAGTTGGTGTTGTGTTCGGTTTAACTTAGTTGAACTAGTTATTATTAATCTCTTTTATCTCTTCAGTAAATACACTAGTGATGAGTGGTGTGAATTAATTATTAATTAATTCACTAATTATTAACTCATTATTCAACTAAAGAACACATCAGTTAATAGCAGTGCATGGACAGTTCACTGGAGACCAGTGTTAGAGGTGGGTGAAAGGGTGGAGTCTACTATCAGTTGTGACTATAGTGTGCATGATATTTGCACAATCATTGGAGGAGATTTCCAATGAGTATTGTACAGTTAAAGCCAAGGGAATTCGAATTCATTCCATTCATTCTCTCATCTTGGATTGTGCAGTAGAGGCAGGCAAACAGTGGTGGAGTTTTGAACCCGTGACGTGTTCAAAACTGAGCTACTTTGTGTGTAACTTTTGGAGACAGTACTGAGTACTTGTGAGGAGTATTGTAATGAGATTGTTACATGATTCTTCTTCATTATAATATATATACAGTAGGGGGTTTTCAGCTGTAAGCTTTCCCCGGTATACATACTGTGTTATATGTGTTGAATTTCTATGTACGCATGTGAATGTTTTCAATACCGCTTGTTGTTTTTATTTCCGCATGTGATGATTAATGCATAGAAGAGATTATGTGTTATGTATGAAGCTCAAATAGTATGTGACCAGGATAATCTTGGTGAATAATTCAGCAAATTATTCAAATTTCTACACATTTGATGGAGTTTGGCTTTTATTTCCTTCATTTTGGCATGAATTCCTGAGTTGGTAGCTAGGGAATGAATTATCACATATGAAAAACATAAAATTACATTTGAAATCAAAAATAAATTACATTTTTTATTTCATATCAAAATGACATTTTGATATGAAAATCATTTGAAATCAAAAGTACAACTTAGAAAATATGATATTTACATAGTGATGATCTTCTATAGATGAAAATAGAATGTCATTGAGTCACTCTCTTGTGTTTGTTGACTTTATTGAGATGGAATAATGCATTTTGGACCTTGAAAGACAAAACCCTAATGACCTAATGAGACTTTGAAACCTAATTTCCATGGTTGACTTTTAACTGAGACAAGACAAGGTGAAATGAGATTTTCATATGTGTTATTATGCTCAAGAAGACATGGAAATGAGTCAGCAATGTGAATCTCTGAGGGAGAGTGAAGTTTTATTGAGGGAGGCTACCATTAGTGAAACAATTTTTAGCATGACCTAATGGAATGATATAAAAATTTCGGAATGAGACACCTAAAATGAAAAATGAAGGAATGATATTGATAATTGATGGCAGAATGCATATTCTGACACTAAAATTGGCCTTATTGGGGATGGAAGCTTTGAAAGAGGTGTCAAGAACCGCAAATCTCTGAGTTGAGAAGATCGGTGTTTTCTTCCATTGGGCCAAATACTGTAAAAAATAACTGAAACTGAAAGGTAGAACTAACTTTTTGACAATTCAATGACACAAAATGAATGAAACTAACTCAATTTTACTTGACTTGACTCAAACAAAGACTCAAAAACTGAAGTTACCCTAATGCAAACTTAACTTGAAAAAGTAGAAACTCAATGAACCTCCATGGCCTTCACTTCGGGCTCCGAACTCTAATGCTTTTTCCACTTCACACTGGCAGAAATATTAAACTAATATATACAATGAGGATGAAAAAGTCTCATAATTTTCAAATCAAAAGAGATATTTCTTTAGGAGCCTACCATTTACTGGCCCTCCTAAACAACTTTTCTTGTCCATTTCTTCTAAAAGATATGCATTTTGTCCACGAGAAACTACAACTCTAAAAGGACCTTTCCATAGATTATCAAACTTCCCGTGCTTACCTTTGTCTTCATTCCTAGAATCCCAGCGGAGTACCACATCATCAATCTTGAAATCGTCTTGTTTAGTTTTCCTGTCATAAATCTGCTTGATTTTATCATGAAGATTGGAAGTGTTCTGGAACACTTCTTCCCTTGTTTGATGTAAGTGGATCATTTGGTTTATTCTTCATTGAATATCATTTTCCTCGCTTCCAGCCTCTTGTAGAAGTTTTATGACTGGGACAGCCAATGAAGTAGGGAAAATTGTATCCACACCGTAAACTAACTGAAAATTGTATCCACACTCGATCTACCCATAGTGCATTTATCAGCTTCTTGTGCCAATTATTTTTGTTAGCTTCCAACATCTTTTTGATGATGCTGATTAGAGACTTGTTGGAAGACTCCACCAATCCATTGCCCTATGGATAATATGTTGTAGAATGACCCAATTTAATATTATATTTATCACGGAATTCTGTCATCTTCTTTGATTTGAAAGCAGCAGCATTGTCCGTGATTATATTTCTAGGACAACCAAACCGGGACAAAATGTTAGCTTCAAGAAAATAAATAATAACTGAGTCAATAGCTTTCCTTGTTAGGATCGCTTCGATCCACTTTTTGAAATAATCTATAGCGGTAAGTATCCATTTATGTTGAGCAGATGAAGGTGGGTGTATCTCACCGATAAAATCTAAGCCCCGCTGCTGGAAGGGAGCTTCAACTAAAATGGGTTGTAATGGTAAAGGAAGGAGCTTACATTTACCTTGGAAAAGTTGGCACTCATGGCAGCTCATGACCGTCTTGTACATATCTACAAAAAAAGTAGGCCAATAGTAACCCGCTCTCAGTACTTTTTTGGTCGTAGCCTTCTAGCACAAATGACCTCCACAATCTCCCTTGTGGAAATATTTCATCACTTCTTTGGATTCATCTTCACCAAAAAATTGAGCAATACTCCTCATGGATCCTTCCAGTAGAGTGCACTATCAAGTATGCAGTATTTCGATGCCTTAAGCTTTAAGTACCTTTCCTTACTCTTTGTCATGTCCGGAGGAGGATTCAAATGTTCTAAAACATAAATAATATCAGCATCCCGTGGAGATGATGAAAAGAGATCTAATACCTGAACTAAACTTACATTTTCTTTGTCATCAGACAGTGCTGATATGAGATTGATGTCAAGTGCATGTAAGTTAGACTCAGCCATGAGCTTGGCTAAGCCTTTTCCTTTGATCAGCTTGGTTGGCTTGATCTCAAGGTCATACTCTAAAAGCATTGCTATCCACCTACCTCTTCTTCCTTCTAGATCTGTTTTAATAAGTACTGCTTTAACCGCTGCATTTGGAACATATGCTAAAATATGAGAGTGAAGAATGTAAACACAGAAGTCTTTGAGTTCTTTGACTAAGACCAAGGCCTATTTCTCAATTATGTTGTATCGGAGAGCTGCATCTCTTATGGTGCGACTGAAAAAATGCTATAGGCAGCTCTGTCCCATATTTTTTCTACATAAGCCCTGCTGCCAAGGTATGCTCAGAAGCAAAAGAAAATATGATGAAATCTAAAGAATAATCAGGACTTGTAAACACAGTAGTAGTAGGTAAAGAAAATTTTACTGATTTGAATGATTTACGAGCATTTTCTAACCATCTAACAACATTTCCCTTCTTTAGCATATTGGTTAATTCTCTAAGATGTTCTGCTAGGTTGGGAATGAACCTGCGTAGGAAATTCATCCTACCATTCAAGGCTTGAATTTCCTTTTTGTTTCTAGGGAAATATATTTTATATATTGCTTCAACTCTAGCGGGATCTATTTGGATTACATCTTTTGAGATTATGTGTCCCAACAACTTACCCTCTTCCATAGAAAATAGTCACTTTTTAGGATTTAGGGAAATCCCAAACTTTCTACATCGTTGGAATACAGTTCTCAAATGATGTAAGTGCTCTTCATCTGAATTTGAATAAACAATCAGATCATCTAAATAAATTACTAGGAAGACATCTTTTTCATTACCAAATTTATGTCCATGGCACGCTGGAAAGTGGCCTCGATGTTATTCAAACCGAACGGCATTTTGGCATATTTAAAGGTACCCCATGGTATAGTGAATGTTGTCTTATCCTGATCATCTTCATGCACAAGGATCTGATTGTAGCTTGAGTAACCATCCAACAATGACATCCTATTGGCTCCTACAACTCGCTGAAGTATGTGATCCATCTTGGGCAGCGGGTAATTGTCTTTCAACGACACTTTGTTCATGTTTCTGAAATCTATACAATGTCGAATCTCACCGGTCTTCTTCCGCATTGGAACTAAATTGGAGATCCAATCTGAAAATCTAACTGGTACAATGATGTCTACCTTATAAATATTGTTTACCTCCTTCTCAATGGATGGCAACAACTTTGGATTTATTCCCCTAAGCTTCTGTCTAAAGGACTTCTAATTTATCTTGATCGGGATTGTGTGTTGAATGATATCTTGATTTTACACCTTTAGGTCTGAATAATCCCAATCAAATACATCAGAATACTCAGTAAACAAATCAATATATTTAGGCTTTACCTCTGATGGCAAGGACTTTGAGAGCTTGATGAACTTCGATTGATCGGCCGTTCCGATATTCACATCTTCTACTCCCTTTTCTGTGGGAACCAAAGTTGGTTTCCTCGCCACGTCTTCCTGATCAAATAACTCTTCCAAAGGTATGAGACCTTTTGGAATGTTATTTTCTTTGAGCTAAAGAATGTCAAACTGATCTGCTTCAATAACCTGGTCATCTGTATCATACACTTTGTCCATAGAACAATTTTCAAATTCTCCTTCACTCTGCAGGAAGTTGTTCACTTTTTTATCATCCCAGAAAACTTGCCAAAATTTCAAGTTATCCGAAATGGCGGGCATGTGCTTTATATGGATCTCAAACTTTTTATTAGAAAACTTTGTAGATATGAAATTACTCGTTGTAATAGCTATTGAATCAGCCACCAAGTTTTGCAATCTAGGTGTAGGGCCTTGAAATTGTCATTCACTTCCATTACATTTTCACTTACATTTCCATATTATCACCTTCACTCCACCTCCATTTCATTACATTTACCTTACCATTACCACTATTGGGTTACATTTATGATTTTCCAAACTTTATTAATTCCTAGTATTTTTAAGTGAATTTGTGGTTAAAAATTAGAAAATAATATGCACATACTTATACTTAACAAGTAGAATGAGTTTGTTGCCATGTGTGGGTCAAAATGAAGCTTCCAAAAGACCCTTATGTGGCCTCCTAAGGCCAAATTCGAATTTGGATGGAGAAGATCATGGGATCATAAGGATATGTGTCTCATTTCCTATTTCTATTGTAATTCTAAGAAGACATGTGCGTTATCACTTCATATTTGGATTGTAACTCTACAGATATAGGGAGATATTCATGGACTCTCATTAATGAGATAGCTTCTCATTTTTTGTATAAATAGGGGAATATTTTTCCTATCAAATCATGTGTAAAATTGGAGTTATGTTCAAGATTTGAATACAGAATTAGATTGTAGTACCTTACTCATGAATGTTCCTTCATTTTGATTTGGTTTTGCATACATATGGAGCATCTCGATTTACCATCTCTCATACTTTTAGATCAGGTGCCTAAAATGTGTGAAATTTAGTTGCTTTTATAGATTAAAGTTTATTTTCTTTCTTAAGTATTAGTTTTAGAATAATTGTGTAATAATTGTTCTTATAAGGTATTTCGAGAAGATAGATAACTCTGTTTTCCAATGGAATCAAGATTGAAGAATTAAGAACACACAGTTGCCTAGTTTCCTTATTGTTTTGTCATTCATTTTCTCATAATAGAATTGTCAATTAACTGTGTTAATGTATGTTTTCAAAAGCCATTTCAAGATGATAATGATCCTAAATTGAATGGTTGAATGTCTTATGCATACAGTGATTGAATTTATTCAACACATTGTTATTTTCTTTCTAGGAATTTAGAGACTAAGGTATAATTGACTTCTTACACAGCATTTCAAGAGGGTAATACTTCATATTGAATGTTGAAGAAAATCAAATATACATTAGTTGTTTATGCTTTTACATTTTGCCTTCAGATCCTCACTTAGTTGCATCACTGATGTTCCTAAAGATCATTCAAGGAGATTGGTTTAGTCATACTTCATAAATTGAATGATTGAATGTTTAATTAATGCAATTAATGAGTTACCTTCTGCATGACTTATTTGATTTTCTAGATAATCAAGTATAATTGGTTGCTTAACACCATTTCAAGAATATCATACTTCATAATTGAATGTTGGAGTAACTAAATATACATTAGTTATTTTTCTTTACATGCTTTGAAATGATTTCTTAGATTAAAATTTCAATTCCTGCAAGTGTGTTTGCATGTTATATTTTCTTTTGAATTTGTTTTCTTCTTTTTCGTTACTTGATTTCATAGGTTAGTTGAATTTCATTTTCATTATTTGATTTCATAGATTAGATGAATTGGTTTTCGTTATTTTGTTGTTAGATTGATCTAAACTGAAAGATAATCTATAGTACATACAGTGCATGCATGCTTCACAAGCTTACGAAACCCCCGGGTTGACAAATTAAATGACAGGCAATTAATTTGCCCCAAAATTTTGGTGTCGTTCTCAGGGAAGTGTGCATAGGAACTAGCTTTCAATCTAGAGTGTATTTTATTTATTTTTTTAGTTTTTACTAACCATTTATGGACAAAGAATCTACAATGCAGCCCAAAGACTACATTAAGGAATGGTATCAAAAAGCGATTACGCCACAACATTCATCTATTTTTCAAGGTATCCTTACGGCAAATCAAAAGGACAAGTTGATTTCACATATCTTTACAAACCATTAGGTACATTTTTCAAGTTGGGATATGAGAATTTCAAAAATTCTAATCCGTAAATGTCTTCATTGGAAGCATGAATATATTTTAAAATAAAAATAAAAATAGTTTTTTTAAATAGATAGGAAAAATAAAAATAAAAAAAGAGTTAGAATTTTAGAATTTTTTTTATTTTGTTTTTAAAAAAATAATAATAATAATCAACGTTGATTAATTCATTTTGAATAAATTTCAGTAACACAGTAAGAATCACTTTGTTTTTATCACCATCATAAATAAAATTTGTGTGTGAAAATATGAATTTATTTGACTAAGTTTACTAGTATGCTCTCTTCCTGCACCTCGTTGCGACCTGGAAGATCAGAAAATCAGATTAGTCAATGTAAAAATTAAAATTCAAAAAAAAAAATCATTAAAAAAATTGCTGGAAATTGATCTACAATTCTATTGAAAATCATCGTTTGAGTCATGATCCTTTTATCAGTTCTACAAATTTTAATGTTTTGCATCCTCTCAATCTTTTCTGATTTATTGAATTGCATGTGCACAATTTTTCTTTAAAAAAAAAAAACAAATCATAATAAATAAAAAAATGGCTCATGGAAAGGAGGCCCATGCATATGCGTGAGGCCAGCCTTTGGCTTGGCCTTATGCATATGTGCAGACCTTCAATCCATGCAAAGACCCATGCACTGCAATAAAAAAATGAACCTTCTATTTTCCATATTCAATTTTCCTCAAGCAGCAATTATTAGAAATTGATTTTAAAAGTTGTAGAGATAGACAATGAAAGTGTATCGAATGAAGAAATTGCTGATGAAGAGAAGATTGCAGATTCAATTGCAGAGACAGATAATGAAAGTGTATCACATGAAAAAACTGCTGATGAAAAGAAGATTGCAGATTGCAGATGAAAAGAAGATTGCAGATTCCATTGCAAGTAATTGGAATGAAGGAGATCCATCTGAACTTCTCTGTGAGAGACAAACCATTACACATCAAAACCTGCAAATAAAAAAAATCAAACCACAACAATTTTATTTTGTTGTAGAATTAATTGCCAGAAATGCATAATTGTTAAAAACACCCGATTTTAAAATGCATTTTCAGAGAAAACCAAGGCGAATTAGGAAAAAATAAAACATGGGTTTTTTCGGGAACAGGGTGAAGTAGCTAACCATATATAAATTTGCTGAAATTTGCAGCCATTTGGGAGAAATTCAGGGTTCTTTGGAGCTCTGTTTTGCAAATTACGTAAGGAAAAAATGATTTGTTTTGAATTGTTTAAACGTGAAAAGTTGAAAGCAGAAGAATCCAAGTTGATAACAAACTCTGCTCCACATGGAAAGTGGTCTAAAAGTCCAATTTGATTTAATAAATTTGATTTTAGACACATATGTTTCTCATCCCATATGTGCCTCATGATTAAAAAATAAATAATAATAAAAAAATCAGTTGAGAGAGTTGTGGCAAATTTCACATGCTCAATTCCACTTGGCATTTTTCCAACATAATAGATCATCCATAAATTGCATCATTATATTTTATTTTATTTTTAGATTTAAATGGATCATGAAATCTCCAAAAACATTATCCTATTAAAAAATAAAAATTAAAAATAAATAAATAAATAAAAATTAAAAAATTAAATATATATATATATATATATATTGCAACACAGGTAACAATTCAATTTGACATATTTAATAATGACTTATGGAACAATTAAAAGATTATTTAGATGATTTATCAATATTTAGCATTAAAAATATTATTGTTGTGTATTTTTCTATGAAGTTTTAACTTGCAAGACACAGCGAATCTTTGTGATGCTAACCATATTATTGAACACATTGCATGAAGTCATCCGACAACAGGGAGTTGATTTATTTTTCATGGTTATTTCTTAAAAATGGATTGTTATTGATATCATGAATTGGACTGAATATAACACTTTTGATTTTTCCTTAAAAATCTGTTTCATTTGGCATTAACTCTTTTAACACACTCATGTTTTATGTTTTAATGCCAAGTTTTTTTTGTAGGTTTAGGATTATTGAATGATCATTGAAGAAAACTAATTGAGTGCACAATTAGTCTTCAAAGAACCAATTTCATGAGAAACATAAGAATAAGTCCATGTCCATATCCATCAAGATCATTACTTTTCCTCCCTTTTGAATTATAAATCCAACCAAGAAATTCAAAGCAAGCCACATTTATTTTCCCAGCAAGAGTCAGTTGTTCATTTTCCTTTATTCACATACAATTTCCATTTCTCTTTGTCCACTCCTAACCCACAAATAAAAGCAAGAAGCTCACTTACATATTTATTTCCCATTGTCATTTTCCATTTTTATCTTCCATTTTCCTTCTCCTATCATTTTCATTTTGGAAATAAACCTTGCTTCAATGCAAATTATTGAGTCCATAGCCCTTTGAGTCTAAAATCCTTACAACAACACCTTAAGGCTTGCATGTCTTAATGAAAATTCTTCTTGCTGACGAACAATGGGAATATATTAATGTCCCTTGTTCATCGGATCTTCTGGGTACTCGACAACAGCAAAATTATTCGTACCTAGCAAGATGTGTTTGGGCATCTTGACTCTCATTGTCATCAATGGTGAGAGTTCTCGTGTTGACTAGTGGCATCCATTAATGGCCACTAAGTCAAAAATTTCCTACTATGTTCGACATCATAACATCTATTCACATAGCAGGAATTATGCCAATGAGTTTTGAAGATATGAAGACTATCATTTTCAGCATTTTGAAGCAAACGAAGAATATATGCAACCAAAATAGATCAACACCATTATGCAACTACAGAATCAAAGGACAGCTACAGAATCAGCACCATTTTGCAGCAAATTCAGCAGTTTTAGTAGAAGCAATAAAAATTCATCTTGACTCTTTTATACATAGCTTGTACAACCACATGAAAAAGATTATGATCAAAATTTTGCAGCCACCATTTTGCAACAATTTCAACAGTTTTAGTAGAAGCAATAAAAAGTCATCTTGACTCTTTTATACATAAATTGTACAACCACATGAAGAATATTATGATCAGAATTTTGCAGCCACCACACATGCAACTCATCCATTTCCAAAGGGTAAGTTAAGGTATGTCATTTTCTAACTTTTTACCATAGAATTCCTTGAAAAGCTAGAATGATAATTTTTCGAAAAAACATTTATTTTCCTCATTTCACAAAATTTCCAATACCATCAGTTTGGGGGGGGGGGGATACATTCATATTCACATTTTTCCACATTCATACCACATTCAAAAGTCCACATACTTTCAAAAGATATTAACTATTACATTATTATTATGAGCATACAATGGCTTTTCAAAAGTACTCAAAAAGATAATTGGATACAAACACAACCATAGTTGTCACGCAAGAACCAACCATGATGAAATCCAATAGAAATGTACTTTGCAACAATAATCAAATTATCATTATGCAAAGTTCAAAGATCAAAATTGAATGAAACAACAAAATATGGTTGAAACATAAGAACCAACCATATTCCAATTCAACTAAAAGACTTTGCAGAAGTATGAAGTTATCAAATGATATCATGCAAAGTTAAGCCAAAGCTCAAAGGATCGAAAAAAATTAATGAATCGCATGAGGACATGAAATAGCTTCAATTGGGGAGTATGTTGGGCCTTGAAATTGTCATTCACTTCCATTACATTTTCACTTACATTTCCATATTATAACTTCACTCCACCTCCATTTCATTACATTTACCTTATGATTACCACTATTGGATTACATTTATGTTTTTCCAAACTTTATTAATTCCTAGTATTTTTAAGTGAATTTATGGTTAAAAAATAGAAAATAATATGCACATACTTATACCTAACAAGTGGAATGAGTTTTTTGCCATGTGTAGGTCAAAATGAAGCTTCCAAAAGACCCTTATGTGGCCTCTTAAGGCCAAATTCGAATTTTGATGGAGAAGATCATGGGATCATAAGGATATGTGTCTCATTTCCTATTTATCTTGTAACTCTAAGAAGACATGTGCCTTATCACTTCATATTTGGATTGTAACTCTAGAGATATAGGGAGAGATTCATGGACTCTCATTAATGAGATAGCTTCTCATTTTTTGTATAAATAGGGGAAGCTTTCTCCTATCAAATCATGTGTAAAATTGGAGTCATGTTCAAGATTTGAATACAGAATTAGATTTTGGAACCTTACTCATGAATGTTCCTTCATTTTGATTGGGTTTTGCATACATATGGAGCATCTCGATTTGCCATCTCTCATACTTTTAGATCAGGTGCCTAAAATGTGTGAGATTTACTTGCTTTTATAGATTAAAGTTTATTTTCTTTCTTAAGTATTAGTTTTAGAATAACTATGTAATCATTTTTCTTATAAGGTATTTCAAGAAGACAGATAACTCTGTTTTCCAATCGAATCAAGATTGAAGAATTAATAACACACAGTTGCCTAGTTTCCTTACTGTTTTGTCATTCATTTTCTCATAATAGAATTGTCAATTAATTGTGTTAATGGATGTTTTCAAAATCCATTTCAAGATGATAATGATCCTAAATTGAATGGTTGAATGTCTAATTCATACATTGATTGAATTTACTCTGCACATTTTTATTTGCTTTCTAGGAATTTAGAGACTAAATTATAATTGACTTCTTACATAGCATTTCAAGAGGGTAATACTTCATATTGAATGATGAAGAAAATCAAATATACATTAGTTGTTAATGCTTTTACATTTTTCCTTCAGATCCTCACTTAGTTGCATCACTGATATTCCTAAAGATCATTCAAGGAGATTGATTTAGTCATACTCCATAAATTGGATGATTGTATGTTTAATGAATGCAATTAATGAGTTACCTTCTGCATGACTTATTTTATTTTCTAGATAATCAAGTATAATTAATTACTTAACACCATTTCAAGAAGATCATACTTCATAATTGAATTTTGGAGTAACTAAATATACATTAGTTGTTTTTCTTTACATGCTTTGAAAAGATTTCTTAGATTAAAATTTCAATTGCTGCAAGTGTGTTTGCACGCTATATTTTCTTTTGAATTTGTTTTCTTCCTTTTAGTTACTTGATTTCATAGGTTAGTTGAATTTCATTTTCATTATTTGATTTCATAGATTAGATGAATTGGTTTTCATTTTTTTGTAGTTATATTGATCTAAACTGAAAGATCATTTCTAGCACATACAGTGCACGCATGCTTCACAAGCTTATGAAACCCTCGGGCAATTAATTTGCCCCAACACTAGGCACTACCTTAAGTATATATTATGGAATCCTTCTTAAAATGTCAAGTGATGCATTCCTATATTGCCTCATCCTAGGCTGATTATCGTGGTACTAACCTTTGATTTTTTTTATCACTAGCTCTGAATCACCGTAGACTGCAATTCTCCTAACTCCCAATTTCTTCGGAATTTTCAAACTAGTAATGAGTGCTTCATATTCAGCCTCATTATTTGTAAAATCAAACGCTAGTTTGTAGGAGCACAACCTTACATTATTTGGGACCTTATTTTTCTGTTCAAATGGATTGCGGATCCATAAACCAATGCCACCTCTGTCTTTGCCAATGGAACCATCAAATTCCATGCTCCAAAGCCCATCTTCTTATTCTTCAAGGTGTTGAAAATCTTGATTTTGGTTTCACATTTTTTGGCGGTCTAATTCTTCATGCTCCTCTGAACTTTCATCTGCCTTCTCTGATGGTTTCTCAGTTATAGTTGGAAAATTTTCTTTCTCTTCCTATAACATTGTTCTGATACAATCTGAAACTTCGGGAACAACCTCTATTTCTACTATTTGACAATATATATCATTTAATCCACAATCATTATACAATATAAAGGACTCTAAATCTGTATGTACGGCATTGATTGGATGATTATTAGGCCTTTCCTTATTAGTGATCATGTAGTTCATTTTGGCCGCATGGTATAGCTTTCTCATTTGACCAAAGACAAAGATAGTGGCATAGGAAAAGTATAGTTGCAGTGTACCTCTTAATTTGTCCCCCCAAGATGTCGACAACAGCATACTGAAATGTGGTGGAATATCATCAACTACCACGTCCATAACGACATTTTTGGCTGGGATTTTCTCTAAGGAGACAACTAGATCTTTGATCAGACCTAAACAACGAACACAGCCAAAATCAAAATAATATAGATCATGATATGGGTGGGTAATATCGAGGCCAATATTCTTAATGATGACTTTGGGCATGAGGTTGTGAGAAGCCCTGGAGTCTAACATAGTATTATGAAGAATGCACTGATGAACTTTAAGACTTAGATAAAATGGTGGGACTTCACTATCTTCAGATTGGCCATCACTAGTGGGACTAAATATCAACTCTGGTTGATCATCCTGTAAATTAACTATGTCGGATAAAGGGTCAACTTTTAAGGTTTTGGCTACATGGGTTTTGAACTTATCAATTTTGAGCAATTCGGTAAGAGGAATAGAAACTTTTAATTTAGAAATTTCATACTCAAAATTAAAAGGTGTAGTTCTATCTACCTCTTTTATGATAACATCATTTCTCAACATGATCTCTTGGTGAAGCTTCCTTTCTCTGAATGTCTCTTTCTTTAACTGGTGCACTTGTAGTACGTTGATTATTTCTGTTCTGGTTCGGCGTTACAATCTCTTTACCTTCATTCTGAACTTGTTTCGGTGGTACTTCTTTTTTCTAAACTGTTTTCTTCGGAAGTGGAGTTATTGTAAAATCCCGGCCTCTCAAGCTATAATGCATTTGCTAGGAAATAAATGCATTTAGATACCCTCTCTGATAGTCATCAGATTCTACTTCTAACTCATGATCATTCACCACTATGAAATTTTTTTCATTAGGTGAACTTTTATTCTCCACATATTCTTCATCCCCAGTGAGAAAAATGGGTTGACCATCGGCTATGAAAAGAATATTCTCCTCTACCATTGGTTCTTCCTTTTCATCACTCTGAGCATAGTTATGTTGAAGTCATGTTCTGATTTTCTACTACTACTATATTTTGAGAGCTCTTTTTTCTTTCTGCTTTATTCAGAACTGAGGTTGTTACTGACCTTGGAAGTTTGGATTTCTGATTTGAGGCTTAGTCTGTTTATCTGAAATAGACATCCTATCAACCATTCTCTCCATGGCTTTTAGCTAGGTATCAAATTTGGTATCAGATGAAGTGGAAGGTTCCTCTTTGATAGTCACTTTACATTCATTTTTAAGTTTGGCTTTTCTAATTAATAAATTTGCTTCAAAACTCACTGAATTTTTTATCATATATTCAAGGGTGGCAGGATTTATTTCTCTCAATGAGTAGGCCATATCTGGGTCAAAGGCATTGAGATAACGCATAAGGGCTAAACCAGGAGGTGGTTTCATTTCATTAGGAATGGAATTATAGATTCTAAGATATCGAGCATTGTAATCGAGCACTGATTCATTGGGATTACGTTTCAAGGAATCATATTCAGCAAGGATCTGCAAAGGGTTTTTCTTTTCATCCTACCTGGCTAAGAAAGCATCAGTCTATTCAGCGACAGTCCTAATTGAATTTGCTGCTAGGGCATGGAACCAAACTTTGACTTCACCTAAAAAAATTTGTGCAATGATTCGCATCTTGGCATCATCTACATATAACTCTTCCAAATCTATAAAGGTTTTTATTTTGGCTTTGTGTTGACGGGCAGTGATTTCAGAGTTTTCATCAAAAATGGGAAGCCTTTGACCATACCCTTGAGGCGAATTTGCAATATTACCAGGGAGAACTAAAGGTCCAAAACGAGCCATAATTCTGAATGGATGGTATACTGGGTTAACAACCGGAGGGATGGGCTGAATGGGTAAAGGGGCTGAAGTTATTGGTACTAAAGTAGCAGGTATGTATGATGAAGTCGAAGGTGAAAATGAATATACTGAGATTGACTAAGTTCGAGGTTCAGATGTAATAAAAACTTCTTCAGGATGATAAAATTTGATCCACTCCTTAATGTCTAAGTCAGATTCAGGCTTGATTTCTTCAAAAAACTAGTCTTTCAAAGAACTTAAATCTAATTCGGACAAATATTTTACTTCGGATAATCTCGGAGGATCAAAAACTATATCTGACAAGCAAGTTTCGGATTTGGACTTGAATAAAGATAGTTCAAAATTTATGTCATAGGGTATATCTTCTAGAGAAATCAATTTTGCAGGTAGAGATATTGATCTTACCAACAGAGCTGGTCCTGATTGAATATGTAGAGTTTGATATCGGTGTCTTCGAAATAATTTCTCCAGATCATCAACGGGATCAACTGGATCAGGGTCTATATTTGCTCTGGTGTATCTTGTAGAAGCCATATCTGATATGAGGCACTGCACTTATGAAGTTAGCCTTACAAAACTCGATCCTATCATCCAAAGATCAGTTTTTGATAGATCTTTGTCGTACACCGAGGGAAAAGTTTATCTCTTCGTTTCCCGGCCACGACGCTAGTATGTTATCACTCCACCATATTCCCAAGGCTGAGGAAGGAATCCCAACAGAGGTAACCACAAACCAGGCTTTTGACTTGATAGCTAGCCCTATCCAGCCGGAGAGGGCTCTCTCCAAAAGGGTCACATCCAGGGGGGCTGGAGAAATTAGGGTTTTAGGCTAGGTAATGAGTGAAAGGGGTTGTTTTGATTTTGTTTTGGTTGGGTAAATTAGTGGATAATGGAATTAGGTCAAGGAAAATCTAGGTCAGGGCAGTAGATTTAGGGTTTCAGGGATGAATGGGGCAAGGTAGGTATAATTTAAATCACTTGAAGATAATGGTTATGGAATGGTTTAGAAATTTTAAGGAGGCTGAGGGAAGCATAAGATATGTATTTCTCTTAGACAAAAGATAATGAAACAAAATATGACCAGTTACCCAAAATAGAGCATGGCTAGCATGTATTCTGAATTTCAAACTTATAAAAGATCATAACATAGACATGAAAGTGAAGATGAACGATACATTAAAACATATGTGACTGAAGAAGAAACAATGAAATACATTCAATACCACAGGTATCCCATAAATGTAGTTGCAACTCCTCTTTATTAGCTTGGCCAAAACTAATTACAAGTTCCCTTGATCAAGTAGCAGAATGAAACTGATTCCAACCATTTACTCATGTGAAAATCTGAGCTAAATAGACATGAAAACCACCTCCACTCATCCTCATGGGTCAAATCCATGAGGTGAGGGAGATATTACACAAAAATTTGAATTGATAGCTAGAGTATAGGATGATGAAAGTGACTCATTCCTATCTCAAGTGA
Source organism: Pinus albicaulis (assembly GCA_034641835.2). Classification (NCBI taxonomy): domain Eukaryota; kingdom Viridiplantae; phylum Streptophyta; class Pinopsida; order Pinales; family Pinaceae; genus Pinus; species Pinus albicaulis. The sequence continues at coordinate 1,015,526,323 of CM076572.1, read as the reverse complement.
ACCAATTCATTACACCTCATATGAATGATTTACCTAATGTATTTACCCTAGTAAATAGTAAGAACATAATAATTACATTAATCTTCATCATTTACATAAGTAAATTCAAGATTTCCCAAGGTAAAAATAAAAACTGGAGTGAAACACAAAAAATTTATGAAGACTGCAAAAACATAATTTCCTTGTTAAACGTGCAGTGTCGAGGTAGAAATTATGACCTCTATTCAAGGCTAAATTTTAGTGCCTTTCTAGTATCCAAATCTGCTCCAGATGGCTCGTTGGAAATCCCTTCAAGTCTACTTTCCGGAACTACCTCCAGTTTTTAAAATGATGCATATTTTCCCTATCAAAAACCACTTCTCCCAAGACTAGTAAATGTGCAGCGACCACGCAGAATTTGAGGCGGAAACATGAATTTTTGATAGTTTTTTGACTTTTTGATGGACCCGTTCTCCTCTAAAAAAATTGAAACTTCATAGGGTTGATGTCCTCATCATTAAAAATCTGCTGGTGGTGGCCATTTGTCCATTATATGCTCCAAAAAAGAGCGTAGCGTCCAAGGCGCTAGGTGTTTAGCAAATTTTCTCTGTGAAAAATATCTTTAAAAACACAGAAATGTACAAAATGTAAGGTTTGCTAAAATTTTGTCAAAATTGTTAGGGTAATTGCTAATCAAGTGTTTGAGGCATGGAGTGACACCTCATCAAGTATATCTAACTTCTCTTTCTCTTCTTGCTTGGTCAAATCTTCAATTTTAGCATTGGCTCTTTTGAGCTTGGCCAATCTCTTTCCGGGCATGAAGTTTGACCCTTGTCCTCAACAATTCATTGTCTTTGTTGGCCTTCTCTAGCAACTTCTCCAAATGTAGATTGGCTCTATCAAGCCATGGTTCCCTTTTCTTGTTGATTTCTAGGGAAAAATTTTCATTTAGTGCAAGTTGGTCTGCTAGGCCAGCTTCCCTTTCTCTCTCTAGGGCTAGAGCTCTTTTCAGCCCTCTATTCCTAGGTCTCTCTCTTTGAGGTTGATCCTCATCATCATCAAGTTCACCAAACTTTTCTAATGTTTCCTCAAGAAAGGCTTTATCCTTCTCTGCCTATTTCTATGCTTTGATGCATTTCACCTCATTGATGACCTATTTGGTCTTTAGCTACTGATTTTCATGCTCAAGAAAATGAATCACATATTTAGCTATCTCAAGACTAGCTTGGAGCTCACTAATCTAAGCCTCTTTACCTTTGATTGCTGAATTTGTTATGTTTTCCTCATATTCCTCATCTAGGTCAACCAACTGAAAGTTTTTCTCTGTCTCATGATTTTCCTCCTCATTATGAATGAATGGCTCTATCACCTATTCCTTACCTTTATCTACCTATTGTGTTGATGAAGAAGGCATGGCCCCTTTCACTTCAAGTGTTAGGTCCCTATATTACTAGTATAGTCCCTTATTTTTATTATTGTAACCCCCTTATTGTTATTATTGTACCCTTGTAACCCACATTTTGTTATTATTGTGCCCTTAAATTATTATTGGTCGAGTTTACAGGATTACATTGTGGCCCCCTTTAGGATTACATTGTGGCCACATGGACTCCTATATATAGAAAGGAGGTTTTGTAAATTGTATCATCCAAGAATTGTTCATTTATGTAATGTATTGGAGGTTTCCCCCTTGAAGTGGCTTATTTATAAGGCGTTGATATCTCTTTTTGGAGCTGGTTACACAAGATTTGGTATCAGAGGTTTGGATTCTAGGGTTTCGCTGCTCCAAACAGGTCATCGTGGAATTTTCGCTATAATTTTTTTTCTAAAAAGTTTCAAAAGCTGAAATTTTTAGGGTGCGAAGAAAAAATATTGAGGAATATCTTCTAAAAATTTCAGAGCTTGGTTCGTAATATTTTCGGAGATATGATCTGTGGAAGTTAGGTCTGTTTTCAGGCTCCTAAACAGGTCATCGTGGAATTTGCGCTATAACTTTTTTTCTACGAAGGTTCAGAATCTGAAATTTTTAGGGTGCGAAGCCGAAATCTTGAGGAAACTCGTCAAAACATTTCAGACCTTGGTTCGCAAAATTTTCTGAGATATGATCTATGGAAGGTAGTGCCTTTTCAGGTTCCCAAATTTCATCTCAAAAAGGTGATCGTGGGAAAATATCCATAACTCTCTCTCTCTGAGCATCGAATTGGAGTGCCGTAAAAAGTGGTCACAATTACACGGACTGTAGTTTCTTGGCTATCAATTTCAGAGCCGAAGGACGAAACAATGACACGTGAAAAGTCGTACAAGTTTGCTCTACTGAAACAATCCATAATTAGGTCATTGTGGCAGATTGGACACAACTTTGTCTTAGAGAATCCAAATCAGATCAGACCTATGGCATTCAAAAGAGAACTCAGAGGGCTACGTTTTTACTAAAATTCAAATATTGAAGTGCTACAATCATAGAGGTAATCCAATTTCAATATTTACCTCCTCAAAAGCAAGAAAAAGGTGTGTATTTTTTTCCAAATTGCATAAGTCTTGTTTGAAGAATCAATTTGAATTGATTCCAAGGGAATATTGTAGAATAGATATCAGTATTGGATTCTAAAAGATGCCCCGTAAAAATAATTCAACACCCATTAAGCCTTCAGAAGGCTCTACTATGACTCATGAAGATGAAGAATTGCAACATGATCTATCAAAATTACAAGAGCAAGTGCACCAAATTTCGCTCTAGCAAAGAGAAACAAAAAATGAAATGGAAGTTTTGAAGAAAGGAGTAGAAGCTAAGATGGATGGCATGGAAGCTAAGATGGATGGCATGGAAGCTGCAATCGAAGCAAACATGGAAAACATGAAGAAGGATCTAAAAGCAGACATGGAAGGTTTGACAAAGTTGATACAAGAAATGTTTCATAATGGTGAAAAGATAGTAGAAGAAACTCATGATGAGAACAAAACAAATGTTAATCGTGATTTCATAAACTCTAATGTTGGCGGGAAGAACCACCATATTCCAAAAATGGAGATAAGGAAGTTTGATGGAAAGGATCTTGTAACATGGATACTACAGATGGAGCAATATTTTGATCTCCATAACATGAAAAACACACAAAAGGTACACATTGCAACTTTACATTTAGAACAAAATACATTTGTATGGTATCGATGGCTTTGCTCCCGTAAAAAAATTGTCACTTGGTCAATTTTTACGGAGGAAATGATAGCACATTATGAGGATACAAAGAGCAACACCTTCTTTAGCAAATTGATAAATCTCAAACAAAAGGGTTTAGTGGGGGAGCACATTGAGGACTTCCAAAAATTGAATATAAGGGTAACTGATATTCCAGAGGAACACGGGATTGATCTCTTCATAGGTACTTTAAAGGATAACATCCAACATGAAGTTCGCGTTTTGGAACCTGATTCATTGGAGAAGGCATTCAGGTTGGCAAGAAAAATTGAATGTAAAATTATGGCGACAAGGAAGCCTACCACTCACTTATATAAAGAAGGAAGTGTTGCTATGCCTATATTTCCACAACCTACAAGGTTGACACCACAACAATTGGAAGAAAAAAGAGAAAAAAGGCTTTGCTACGGTTGTGATAGCAAATACACTAAAGGTCATAAGTGTGCTGAGAAGAAATTATTTTACATAGATTGTGAAGAGGAAGAAGAAAATGAACAAGAAGAAGATATACACCAGGAACCAGCCCTAGAAGAGGAAGAAATGAATCCGACCATATCGTGTAATGCACTAGCAGGAATTACCACTCCTCAAACTCTCAAGATAGAAGGACATATCAAGAAGAAAAGGGTAATAGTGTTGATTGATTCAGGTATCACCCATAATTTTATTCATTGTAAGGTAGCCAAGGAATTAAATTGTTTCCTATACCCAGCACAAGAATGTCAAGTGATGGTTGCAAATGGAGGAACTATAAATTGCTCTGGAAAATGCCATAATATCAAGCTAACCATGGGGGAATATGTATTGACTAGTCCAATGCTTGCCATTCCTATGGGAGGTGCTGATGTTGTACTAGGAGTACAATGGTTACAATCTTTGGGAACGATAGCTTTTAATTTTCAAGAACTTTTCTTGAAATTTTTTTCAGAAGGAAAGGAAGTCAAATTACGGGGTATTGAAGGGAAGCCAGGAAGGATAATAAGCTCTAATTTCATGAAAAATATTCTAAAGAAAGAACAACGAGGCGTAATTGCACAATTATGCTCACTAGAAGTTCCGACATCAAAATCATCTATTTCTGCAGATCTCCAACAAGTCTTGGACAATCATTCCAAGGTGTTTGAAACTTCCAAAGGACTCCCACCTATTCGTGATCATGATCATGCTATTCATTTGATTCCAGGAAGTGTTCCTCCAAACATCCGGCCTTATAGATATCCTTACTTCCAAAAGAGCGAAATTGAACGCATGATTGCAGAAATGTTAGAGGCAGGTATAATTCAACCTAGTCAAAGTTCTTTCTCGGCTCCTGTAGTATTGGTACACAAGAAGGATGGATCATGGCGAATGTGTCCGGATTATAGGGAGCTCAATAAGCTCACCATTAAAGATAAATTCCCCATTCCTGTGATTGATGAATTATTGGATGAATTACATGGAGCAATTTATTTTACCAAGTTGGATCTTCGTTCAGGATATCATCAAATTAGAATGAAGACTGAAGATATTCCAAAAACGGCATTTCGAACTCATGAGGGTCATTATGAATTTTTGGTCATGCCTTTTGGCCTTACCAATGCACCTTCTACATTTCAAGGGTTGATGAATTCCATTTTCAAACCCTTCCTTAGAAAATTTGTGCTAATATTTTTTGATGATATACTAATCTACAGCAGGTCTTGGAAGTATCATGTTGAACATGTTGACGGGGTGCTCAAACTATTGCAGGAGAAACAATTATATGCAAAAACATCCAAATGTTTCTTTGGAGTACAAGAGGTGGAATATATGGGTCATATTGTATCTCACGAGGGTGTTAAAGTAGACCCTAACAAAGTTAAAGCCCTTAAGGAATGGAAAGTCCCCACAACCATAAAGCAGTTGCGAGGATTTCTCAGGTTAACATGGTATTATCGCAAGTTTGTTAAGAATTATGGGAGAATAGCAGCACCTCTAACAACATTATTGAAGAAAGATGCATTTTCATGGACTCCTAAAGCAACTAAGGCCTTTGAACATCTTAAAGAGGCAATGTGCCTAGCACCGATCTTAGCTACGCCAGACTTCACAAAAACCTTTATTGTGGAATGTGATGCCTCAGGAAATGGAATTGGTTTTGTTTTAATGTAGGAAAGAAGACCCATTGCTTTTGAAAGTCGTCCAATCAAAGGAAAGTATTTACAGAAACCTATTTATGAGAAGGAAATGTTAGCAATACTGTATGCACTAAAGAAATGGAGAACTTACCTAATGGGAAGACACTTCAAGGTAAAAACTGATCATGATAGTCTTAAACACTTTTTGGAACAAAAACTATCTTTAGAAGAGCAGCAAAAATGGGTCACAAAGATGTTGGGTTATGACTTTGAAATAATCTAGAAAAAAGGAAAGCTTAATGTTGTTGCAGATGCACTCTCAAGAAAGAATGAAGAGGTGGAAGCATTTCTTTGTGCCATTTCTATTATCCAACCAGATTGGATAACCGAAGCAAGAGATGAACGGAAGAAGGACAAAGATGTATGGACACTCATTCAAAAGTTGCAGCAAGATCCTAGTACATCTGATACATTTAGTTGGAAAAATGATTCCTTATGGTACAAAGATCGCTTATATCTTTGTAAGAATTCCCAACTAAAACAAAAAATTCTTCTGGAATTGCACACTTCTCCTTTAGGAGGACACTCAGGATTTTTAAAAACTTACCACGGGGTGAAGAAAGAATTTTTTTGGGATGGCCTTACATCTAATATTCAAAATTTTGTGGCGGAATTTTTGGTTTTCCAGCAGAATAAAGTTGAGACAATTAAGACCCCGGGACTTCTACAACCTTTATCCATTCCAAGTCAACATTGGGAGGAGATTTCAATGGATTTTATCACAGGTTTACCTAAGTCTGAAGGAAAGAGTGTCATCATGGTGGTAGTTGATAGACTTGCCAAGTATGCACACTTTTGTGCATTATCTCATCCATTTAAAGAAAGTACAGTTGCTACTACATTTATGGACAGAATTCAAAAGCTACATGGAAGCCCAAGGGTTATTGTGAGCGACAGAGATCCCATTTTTACTGGAATTTTTTGGACGGAGTTATTTTCTTGTTTGGGTACTCAATTAGCTCATAGATCATCTTATCATCCTCAATATGATGGTCAAACTGAGATAGTAAATAAATGTTTGGAAGGATATCTTCGTTGTTTTGTATCTGATAAACAAACACAATGGGTCAAGTGGTTACCTCTCGTTGAATGGTGGTATAACACTTCCTTCCATACTGCAGCAAAAATGACCCCATATATGGCACTTTATGGATATCATCCACCATCCATCACATCATCTTTAGGGGAAAATTCAAAGGTTCAAGCAGTAGAAGATCACATCGAGCATCAGCAAGAAGTTCTCCAACTCTTAAAGGATAACCTGAATTTGGCACAAAATCGAATGAAACAACAGGCAGATCAACATCGTAGTGAGAGAAGTTTTTATGTAGGAGATTGGGTATTTTTACAGCTACAACCATACAAACAAATGTCCCTCAAGCAAGCTAATAAGGATAATAAATTATCGCCAAAGTACTATGGTCCTTACAAGGTGTTGCGAAAGATTGGTACTATGGCATACAAATTGGAGCTTCCTGCTTCTTCACGAGTGCATCCAGTTTTCCATGTTTCATGCTTAAAGAAGGTTATAGGTGAAAATCTTCCATTTCAAACAATATTTCTAGAACTTGATGAGGAAGGAAAAATCATATTGGAACCTGAAGCGGTCACGGAAATAAGAACTTGATAGCTACGGAATCGATCAAATTCAGAGTATCTCATCAAGTGGAAGAACTTACCCACTGAAGATTCTACATGGGAGGATGAGAAGTTTATACAGAAGCACCCAGAGATACTCAAGCGTTGAGGACGACACTTTTTTGAAGGAGAGGGGCATGTTAGGTCCCTGTATTACTAGTATAGTCCCTTATTGTTATTAGTGTAACCCCCTTATTATTATTTTTGTACCCTTGTAACCCCCATTTTGTTATTATTGTGCCCTTAAATTATTATTTTTAGGTCGGCTAGGATTACCTTGTGGCCCACTAGGATTACATTATGGACACATGGACTCCTATATATAGAAAGGAGGTTTTGAAAATTGTATCATCCAAGAATTGTTCATTTATGTAATGTATTGGAGGTTGCCCCTGTTGAGTCCCAAAGATGTCCTTCTTTTCCACCACATTTCACTTCATTTCCTTTGTCCCTCATCAATTACAGGCTTGAATGATCAATAGGATTGATTAGGATTACTTTAAGAATGTATATAATGACTAACTTGCTATGTTTTCATGATTTTGTTATTGTAGAAATTTTTTACTAGACTCGGCTACAGAACGCAGTCATTCTGTAGCCAGTCGCCTATTCTGCAGCTATCTTCATGTTTACGCAAGTTCCAGGTGTCACCTCAAGGAAAAAAACATATGGTCATATTCCACATCACTTCCCCATGATTTCTTGCTCTCCATGAAGTTTGAGCTCAAGTCTACAGGTAGTTATGCACGTGGGAAACCAAAACTAGGAGATAGACTTCTAATAGGACAAGGACTGTACATATGTCCTTAATCATAGTACGAGGCCACCACCAGTGTCCTAGTTTGATTTTAGTTGGGAAAGACAATTATTCCTGTTTTATCTCAAATACAGTTATGTAATTTTGTTATAAGTATGGCTCGGGAGACCGAGAAACAGTTAGCTAGATTTATGTTTTATTGCTAGATCTCAGAAGACCGTAATACTATGTTTTGAAGAATCTCTCCTTTAATGAAAGAAGCATCACTTTATTGCAAGAGTTGAGTCAATCTTGAGTAGATTTGTGTTTTGATCCGGTGGTAGAGGGCCCCTGCTACCTGAGAAGCTTTGTTCATATGGTTTAGATAAGTAACTTAGCCTTGTTTCATTCTAGTTTAATCAATTTTCTGAACTTTGTGTTTTTATACTTACTTGCAGTGAATACCACAGTCAGTCTTATCCTTACAAACTATTCCAAAATACCACTAACATTGGATGAGATATAACTGTAGTATTTTAGGAGTTAGTTGCATTTCTCTGAGCTTTATGATTTTGTGCTCAATTACACCAGTTGTTACAGCTAGTCTTGTTCTTATAAACTCTTCCAAAATATCACTAACTCTGGGTGAGACATAGCTGTGGTGTTTTAGAGCTTTTTTGTGTTTTATGCTATTATGCTCATTTACATAATATGTTGCAGCCAATCCTGTTCTATAAATTATTCCAAAAAACCACTAACTCCGAATGAGATAGAACTGAAACATTTCATAGAATTAGTTGCATTTTAGTTTAGTTGTAGTACTCCGGAGGTAGATGTTACTCTAGTTTAATTCTGTCACTATATTTCAAGTTTGATAATGGCACTCTAGCTCAACTCTCTTCATCGTATTTCAAGTTAGATTAGTGGCATTCTAGCTCAGTTCCAGTTCACTGTATTTCAAGTTAGGTCACTGTGTTTCAAGTTTGATCAATTGCATTCTAGTTCAGTGTTATCCATTGAGTTGTATCAACTGTCAAAATTAGACTTCACGGCCTTCATTGTTTACAAACTACTCTTGTTCTGAATTTCTATTAATGCATCATCATATGGACAGGAATTAGTGATATTAGTTTAAGGCCTTGATTGTTCTGCAATCTTTTGCAATTTCACAAATAAGCCTCTTCCCAAAAACTATTCTAAAAAAATCTTTAACTTTCGAATGAGGCTTATTAGTGACAATTTGAGTTGCAGAATGGATTAGTCTTAGCATTACAAGTTAATTCAGAATAGAAATATTATTGTGCTACAAATAATCTTTTCCAATTGTGTTCCAATAAAATTCTAGCCATGGATGAGATTCTTTGTAATATTGTAAGATGATTATTTACTTAGGAGAACCTCATTTGCACTAAATTTGTCCTTTCTCAAGCTATTCCAACATATTTCTAATGAATGAATTGGATGAGTTCATGTTATGAGTTATTGATTTCATGTTGTGATTTAATTCCATGCTATGAGTCATTATCAAGCTTTGCATTTTTTGTTCTTTAGTTCCATACATAGTTTAGAATAGGTTTTGCTCTTTTTTAGTGTGTCCAACAACTTCTCTTAGTTCTTTTCCTTTTTAACATAAAACCATAAAACCAAAAACATCAAAAAAAAAACACTAAACAGAACGTAGTGAGAAACAGATACCTAGGCACATATAGTGCACCTCACTTCAGCAGTTTACTAACCCTGGTTGATAATTTATGACCTCAATTTAGGAACACTAAGTTGAGCACTACAGCCCCCTCGAAGTGGCTTATTTCTAAGGCGTTGATATCTCTTTTTGGAGCTTGTTACACAACATCATTGTCTTTGTTGGCCTTCTCTAGCAACTTCTCCAAATGTAGATTGGCTCTATCAAGCCATGGTTCCATTTTCTTGTTGATTTCTAGGGCAAGTTGTTCATTTAGTGTAAGTTGGTCTGCTAGGCCAGCTTCCCTTTCTCTCTCTTTGGCTAGAGCTCTTTTCAGCCCTCTATTCCTAGGTCTCTCTCTTTGAGGTTGATACTCATCATCATCAAGTTCACCAAACTTTTTTAATGTTTCCTCAAGAAAGGCTTTAGCCTTCTTTGCCTCTTTCTATGCTTTGATGCATTTCACCTCATTGATGACCTGTTTGGTCTTTAGTTGCTGATTTTCATGCTCAAGAAAATGAATCACATATTTAGCTATCTCAAGACTAGCTTGGAGCTCACTAATCTAAGCCTCTTTACCTTTGATTGCTACATTTGTTATTTTTTCCTCATATTCCTCATCTAGGTCAACCAACTGAAAGTTCTACTCTGTCTCATGATTTTCCTCCTCATTATGAATGAATGGCTCTATCACATATTCCTTACCTTTATCTACCTATTGTGTTGATGAAGAAGGCATGGCCCCTTTCACTTCAAGTGAAGCAAACACATGCCTATAGCCTCTCTGGTAAGTTTTGGGCAATGGCTCAACCTCAGCCAAACTAGCCCATTTTGCCTCAATGTCTTCATCACTTCTTAATGACTCATAATCATGATGTGATGATGATGAAGGGTTATAAAAGGTGAAGAAGAAGGGTCAATGTGAGATGGAGGTGAATGAGGTGAAGGGAGTTAATCTGGTAATGATGTATGAACAGTAGGCTGAGATGGAGCAATAGATGAGGGAGGATGAGATTATGAAGGTGCAATTTGGCCATGCTGACTAGGAGGGGCAGTGAAAATAGCATTGGATATGAAGGTGTCCCATGGAATGTTTAATTGATCAATTTTATGCATGACTATCATTTTGATAAGGTTGTGGTGAAAGAGGCTCTGCATTTTATGATCATAATCCCTCTTTTGGGAAATAAATGCCATCTTATCAATGCTCTGATAGATATAATTGGCTATATGAAGAATTCTAACCCTAGTGAAGTGCATGAGGAGTCGGATATGATAGGAATCGAGTCTAGAAGACCTTCCCTCACAAGTGAAGTATTTCATGGTGATTTTCATCATGGGGAGATATCTGTCAAGGAGGTTGGAGAAAGGAAAAATCAACTTTTTGTCATTCTTGTATCTTGGTTTAAGACATGGCTCATAATAATAATGATTCAAATTTCCTTGTTTAAACCATCTTTCCCCAACATTTGGGATCCCAGTAGCAGCTGCTATAATGTCAGTGGACAGTGAAATTGATCACGGCAAGGGTGACCTGTTTGTCATGAAGGTTAGAAATGAACAATCTTTTCAACATAGGATGGTACTAGATTCTTTGTACTTTTTCACAAAATTTGAAACAATCTTCATGCTTAAAGCATCACACAATGAGGGGATATTCCATAAGCTCTCTGGTAGTTGTTGGTTCATGTCTAATTACTTTCCCTCCCTTATTATATGGCTTTCTCTTTTGTCTCTCTTCCTCACTAGAACTTTTGTTCTCCTCTTCATCCATGATTGGTGTCAAGAACCCTATGGATGACGGAATGAAATGAAGGAATATGAAATGAAGGGAAGTGTTGGGAAATGAAGGAAAGAAATGGGAATGTGAAGGGAGCCTACGTAAGTGAAAACCCTAGGACTTAGGTCTATTAGGGATGATATTGTTTAGGGAATGGGGATATGGAAAAGGGATAATGATTTTAGGGATGTGAGGGAGAATGTATGAAATTTAGTGATTAGTTTTAGGTGTGAATTAGGTTTCAATATGTACTAGGGTTTTCTTACTTTAGAAGTAGGTTTTGGATTAACTTGAAGCACAACAATACATCAAAGAGAGGGTGGTTGGGTTACTTACTGGTAAATGAAGCTTGAAGAACCCTTGTGCAGAGATTTAGCATAAATTTGGTGGACTGACAGGCTAACAGAGGTTTTTGACACTTCATAGGTGAACGCGCAACGACCCGCTAAATTCGTAGTGACCCTCTTGAACGCGCAACGACCTCTCTGAACGCGTAGCACCGTTGAAACTTTCAGTGTGAACCCTGACCAAATGCGCAGTGACCCTACTAAACGCACAGGGACCAGGAGAACGCGTAGCATCTCTGCTGAATTTGCAGTGACCCTGCTGAACGCACAACGACCAGGAGAACGCGCAGCGACCAGCTCGGTTTTTCCCAGTTACACTCTGAAATTCGAAATTTCTCCTTTGCTAAAGTTTTCTTGAGGATGCATGAGACAAATGGGATTTGTCTTGAAGTGTTGAGGGATTTTATACTATATTGGATTAGATTTATAATTTGAAAACCCACTTTCCTTATGCTCACTTTTCACTTTTCAAATTTTCACACTAATACTCTTTGACATATGACTTTTTGTTTTGTAGGTTGATTAGTTGATGGAGTTTTGATTTTCTTTCCTTCATTTTTTTATGAATGCTTGAGTTGGAAGCTAGGGAATTAATTATTACATATGAAAAACATAAAATTACATTTGAAATAAAAAAATAAATTACATTTTTTATTTCATATCAAAATGACATCTTGATATGAAAATCATGTGAAATCAAAATTACAACTTAGAAAATATGATATTTACATTGTGATGATCTTCTGTAGATGAAAATAGAATGTCATTAAGTCACTTTCTTGTGTTTTTTGACTTTATTGAGATGGAATAATGCATTTTGGACCTTGAAAGACAAAACCCTAATGACCTAATGAGACTTTGAAACCTGATTTCCATGGTTGACTTTTAACTGAGACAAGACATTGTGAAATGAGCTTTTCATAGGTGTTATTATGCTCAAGAAGAGATGGAAGTGAGCCAGCAATGTGAATCTTTGAGGGAGAGTGAATTTTTATTGAGGGAGGCTACCATCAGTGAAACAATTTTTAGCATGACCTAATGGAATGATATTAAAATTTCGGAATGAGACACCTAAAATGAAAAATTAAGGAATGATATTGATCACTGATGGTAGAATGCATATTCTGACACTAACAGGTGAAATCATCAACAATTTGATCGATATAAGGAGTAGGATAATTTTCCTTTGGACAAGCTTTGTTGATATCACTATAGTTGAGGCATACTCTAATGGTCCCTTGCTTCTCGTTAACTGAAAAAATATTAGACACCCAATTATTCAAGCGAACTAGATAAATGAAACCTTCTCTAAGTAAATTTTCAACTTCAACATTTATAACAGCAGCTTTTAGGGGATGCACTGGACATAATCTCTGTCTAACAAGTTTGGCATCCGGGTAAGTCTTAATTTCATGAAATATAATGCTAGGGTCAATTCTTGGCATTTCCTCATAGGACCAGGAAAAAATGTCTTAGAATTCCTGAAATAGGGCTTTATATGTCTCAATTTTGTCAAGGGAGCACGAAGCACATTTGTGAATGTTCTCAGTAATTCCAGGTTTAACTGAGATTTTGATGGGTACTATTGTATATATGTTTCCTAAATTCATTTCAAAGTTTGAATGAAGGATTGAAATTCAAATAGGATATTGAGGACTATCGAAAATCTCAGATGAAAATATGAACGGTGATGATAATCGTCCCATGGAATTTCGGCCAAATTCATGGTTTCCATGATACTTTCATTAGTTGGAAACTCATTATCGAAGGTATCAGGGAATGATATTGGTACTAAATGCGATAAATGAGAATAATCATTAATGATCACATGCACTTGATCAGTTTCAGATGATGGTGGGATGGAAAATGATTGAAATTCTTGATAAGCCAATTCAAATGGACTCAAAGGCATCTCACTGCCATACAAGGTCACTTCAGACTCTGAAGGCATAATCCAAGAATCAAAATATTGTATTGTGCTTGATGTAATCATATTAACCTAGGAAATATTATGAGGAAAACTGGGTGGAGGGAGTGCAAAGTTTCCCATGAGAGACAAATCTTTAAGCAAACCTACCCCAACATCTTCATACGGAGTAATTGATTTTCCAACAAAGGGTATGCTACCTGTAGAATTAGGATCTAAAGTGTAGTAAAACAATTGGTCTAATTTTACGATTTTTCCTTTATGGGGAAACATTATCATATGAAAAAATTATGAAACCACTGCCAACATTTCATAAGACTGAATTTTTCCCAGTAAAAGGTTATAATTAAGTTTAGCATCAACAACTTCAACTTCAACTATAATTGTTTTACATTCTAACTCTATAGGTAGATCATTTAGAATTCCATATGGACGAAAACCTCTTCCATCAAATGCTTTCAAATTTGTGAGAGATTGATTTATAGCTGGAGAACCCAAGGCTTTCCAATAAGAAAAAGACATGATACACATAGAAACTCCTTCGTCAATTACTGTGCGAAAAATTTGTTTAGTTTTGATGAAAACTAGTATTTGGAATGCCATTTGATGTAGAAGTCTAGGTATATTTTGTGCTATACAACACCCCCCCCCCATTTATTTTAATAAATAGGGACCCTTTAGAAATAAATAGGAATTTTTTTTTTATCTTAAAAAAAAAAAAGGGAATAAAGTTTTTTTTAAAGTTTTCCACTTTATTCTTTAGAGCACATCGCAAATGGCATAGCTTACAACCAAAAGCCTTGAAATCTGTTACGCGGGCTGCGAAAGGCGCTAAGTCGTTTTTTGAAGTTATGTTTAAAACTTGCAAACACTCCAATCATCGTTATAATTCGTTATCGCATCACACCTTATTTTAAATGATCAACTTATAAATCATTTCGGTAAAAGTTATAAGCTGCAATTAAGTGGACCCGATGAGCCAAAAATTAATAAACATAAAGCTCTAAAGTGTGGCTGCTTGACTTATTGAATGCGCAATTCGCATTTCGCACAACTTAACCAAAAGTAAATTCATTACCCCATAAGAATTGAGATGTGTGATTTGCGCAGATCGCATTTCATATAATTTATGTGTAAAACATCATAAATGGTAAAATTTATATGTTGCGATATGTGAACTATTAGCATTTAATTACTCAAGCATGCAAAATGACTTATGTCGTATCAAAACGAAATCTGAGATCTAAGGTCTTAAGTTGATTGATAGCTATTTCATGTAAAGGTGTAAGAGATTTGATTTTGAAATGATAAACGATGATTACTAGTATTTAATAGAAATAAAGGTTTTAATAGATTCATATATATTCGTGCATGTTTTATATAAACGATGGATTTGTCTCTTTGTTCTCTATATTTGTAATATTCACTCTGTTTACTTGAAATCAAGAAATCTCTTAACAGAGTGAAGAAGATTGAAATGAGAAAGAAAGGCAAAGAGATTGTTCAAACACCATCTATTGAAGATTCAGACATGTCTCCCTTATTTTCAGACACCACCTGCAACAAGAATTGCAAAAGTTCATCATGGGAGGCAATGTATAAGCTTTTCAAAGACGAAAATCCAAGGGTAATAACCAAAGTCGCTACAACAGGCACGACATCTACTTCAGACGCGACTTACTTTGACATTGCATGTTCATTCGTCCACAAGGTAGCTGCAAGACCAAAATTCCCCCTTACACAGACATGGTTAAGTGGGTAATTAACCACTTAATCATAGAAGACGGAACATTCAAAGATTCGAAGGGAGAAAACATAGGGTCTTTCAGGGTAGAAGATTTACAAGCAATGTACCATCTACCCTCCCCACAACAGAAATATGATAAAGCTTTTTTGCAAAGCTTTAGAGCAGAACATCTAGACCTCATGAAAGTCATAAAGGAATGGAAGGAAGACCAGGGAAATTTGAAGTGATATAAACTCGATACGTACCTAATTGTCCAAATTCCATCCCCCTATTGCTATGATGTCGGTATGTTGTGTAGATTGTTTTCAAAACCTAATACCATTAGGTTTTCAGTAGATTGGGTTCCATTTATTGACGTAATCGTCAATTCCTTAATTCTGAATTGGGAAAATATCCTATCTGGCAGATTAGCCAAACACATCACAGAATATAGGAATAAAAGGAATGTTTCATCTAGAGAAATACCCCCCTTTTATATGTTTGCCTATGTCATAGGCACAATCTACTTTTCTTCTAGTTTTCCTACCATGGGATGGAGATGGACTATCCAAGACCCTACCCTAATCCACATCTACCACAAAGCCCTTTGGGATTCAGACTTCCATATACATTTTTATAAAAAATTTCATGGAGTCATGTTGCCTATGCACCAGATGATATTCAATAGGAAA
Organism: Pinus albicaulis; assembly: GCA_034641835.2. NCBI lineage: Eukaryota > Viridiplantae > Streptophyta > Pinopsida > Pinales > Pinaceae > Pinus > Pinus albicaulis. The sequence continues at coordinate 1,015,510,465 of CM076572.1, read as the reverse complement.
GCCCCTAGGGTTTCCAAAGAAGCTAGTGTAGATATCCTTTCTGTGGCTAGATGGTTTACAGAGGATAATTTTACGTATGTCAGAGTATTTGGGAGTTATGCTTCTCCCCACGTCCCACCATATTATGTTCCTCATAGGTTTCTTGCAAGAGAGATAGCCTACCAACTTGTTAATGGTATTACTAAACAGCTGAAAGATGCTAAGAAGGTCGTTTGGCCTAATTTCCCTTTACAGTGAGATACTTTTGCACTTTTTGATATTTTTCATACCTACAAGGAGGTTTCAAAGATTAATCTATTGAATTTTGCAGTAATGCCAAAGAGGTTGTATGATCCAAATGATGTAAATAAAAATTACATCACAAAGCTCAAATTGAAGCCTTTTATAAAGGAAATAGATGGATTTGATGATCTCTTCCAAGGCATGGAAAATTTTTCAGAGATAATTAAGTTTGCAGCCAGTCAACTGAGCTAAGATGATTTGGAAGCCTTCCAAATATACATAAATAAGAGACTGGAGAGAGTTCCCCTCAATTTGTTAGCTATTGAAGATGTCAATAGACCTACTCCAAGAATAATCTTAGATAATAAAGCAAAATACATGCATGAGGATGAATTGGGTCAATCAGAGCATCAATCTCACAATTCGGATCATTTTGAAAATGAATCAGAATCCAAAAATGATAGGCCAGAGAATATAATTTATCAAGTAATCTAAGATATAGAGATGCGAGAAAAAAGAGAAAGTAATGTAACAGATTCGGCTTCTCAAGAAGTTCATCACAGTCATGACACACTTGATCAATCAGAAAAGTACCAAACATAGAATTTGAGTAGTGAATGGGATGAGTTTTCTGAAGAAATTAAAACTCCTAAAGCCAATCCCAATGTTGATCAAGTAGCTAGTTTTCAGACACCTAAACATTCCCAGAAGATAGTGGAAACTGTTAATCCACTACAACAAGTTCCAGAGACTCATGGTCGAGAGATCATACCGGCCTACTCTACAGAACAAATAGTTTTACAAGTTGAGGAAATTTCGTCGCTGGATATATTCTACAGTCCTAGTTATAAGGCTGTAGTCAAAAGAAATAAAAGGAGAAGAACTGGTGAAACAGTCTCAAATCTCTCAAATGAATCTGTTGACGTTTTTTGGAATGATTCCTTATCTGATCCTACTGAACATTTAACTAAAATATCACAGTATGCAGGGGCATATGCTACTGCCACTGTTGATAAATCTACTGAGGTTAAAATGTTGCTGAAGCAAAAGGAAGATAGAATACAAGAACTAGAGAGATTGTTAGATCAAGAAAGATCTAATTCCAGCGAGCAAATGAAATCAAATATGGCCCAATTTCAAAAGGATTTTGAAAAGCTTAAATTGCAGCATCAAGTAGAAATCACTGAGAAACAAGCACAACTGGAAGCAGTAATGACCAGATTACAAAGTGAATCGAAATTAGAGCAGCTCATTGAAGAAGAATTGGATGTAAATGCTAAGTTAAAGAAACAACAAAAAGTATTTTTCCAACAAGCTTCTATTATTGACTCCTATTGTGACTCAAAATAAATACTGATCCAGCAAGTAGCTATCCAGAAACTTGAATGTGAGAAACTAGAGAAGAAAATCAGCAAACACATTCAATGGCAAGCATCAGACTCAGGAAAGGAAGATAATCTACCCCAGGTAGATAATTTTCATAAGGAGATCCTATTCAAGGATTGGGAAGCACAAATAAAGCAGGCAGAGAAAGCAGTAGCGAAAGCCTCAAGATTATCAAAAGAAATTATTGAATCTTATGTGAACAGCTGGTGAAAGAATAACTTATCAAAGAGTACATGTCTGAAGTGTTCTCAGAAGTAAAACAACTAGAATCACAGTGGCAGCAAAAGGCAAACACACAGGATGAAATAATTAAAAAGGTAAATAAGTTTGATCAAGAAAATTATTGGAATTTTCTGGTCAAACCTTATCATCAATATCAGATCCTACAGTATTTAACATATTCAACAAGAAGATCGTAGCCAGTACTTTCAAACGCAGTATTCAAGGGGCAGGTCAGATCCAGGATTTCACAGACTGCTCAGCTCAAGCCCATGCTTGATATTTGTCAACTTCGCGACCAAATCTAAAGGAAAGGGCAAAATTCATAAATCAATATTGTTACTTTATTTTCCTAGATTGTAGTTTAACTTAGTCTTACAAGGATGTTTGTTTGAAACCTCCTCTATATTTTTGTAATAATCTATTTTAGAACATAGTTAGTTTAGTATTTAAACCCCTCTCATGCATTTAGAGATGGGTCCAGAAATTTGTCAAAAACATTTGCAAAGAATGCACTACTATAAGTTTGTGAATTTTTTGATGAATTAATGGAACACATCTGTTATCTTTTGACAATTAAAGTTGTTTAACTGATGTTGCACTATTATACTCTTTAAATTTCTTGAAAGTGAGAAGGAGCGGATCAAATACTATTAGTTTACATATGGTACTTTTATTCACTTGTATTAAGTCTTCTTTATAGATTGACAGACATCTTTTTATTGCATTACATATTTGAAACGTTATTATAGATGAATGATACATGCATTTTGTTCTAATATTTGTCTATGATTTCTTATTGAATATATAATCACACATATGAATGCGATATATTTTTCACAATTCTTCTAGTTAAACGACTTTGCTAGAAGAATCATCTTACATAATTTTCATCTCTTTCAACTGTTAAATGATCTATATTACTAATAGTTGAAAGATATCTCTTTAGATCTCATAAAGGAAGAAACACCCTAGGTATATAGTAGAATAAATAGTTTATATAGATTCATAATATAGATTAAAATCATTCTCCATTTGCATGTCATATAATCACAACACCCTCAAAATCATCCTTATTGGGAAACTAGTCCCATTATCCCCAGCTGGAGCCACTACACCAAACGTAAAAGGATTTTCTTAAAGGTCGGGACCGAGTGTTTTTCCCCCATGTTTCAGCAACAAAATTCTGAGGCCTCAACATTCTAGAGCTAGGAGGGCCCTGTGAATGGAAAAAAGATCTGATCAATCGAAGAGTCTCTCTCCCTCTAGATCCCCATCAACTTCCAGAAAATTATCTAGATCCTCATCTTTAAAATCTGAAGTTGATCATCCTTATCCTAAGTCTTCTACTGATACTCAACCCATACTATCTCCTGATTCCCATCAAGCCTCCCCAGAAGTTCAGTCTTTGATAGAAAAGTTAGAGAGAGTATCTATTTCTGCTGAAAAGCCTGAATCTTCTCAAATATCAAATATCAGTATTTCGTCTTCTTTACAACCTCAGAGAATATTAACTCGATCAGAAAGTAAAAAGACAAGAATTCTTTCTTTCGAATTTTCCATCGATAGTACTCGAAAAACTCTAAAGAGGACCCAATCAGAGTCAATCACCAGCGAGATCTTATCCCATTCACCTCCATTACCTCTGCTCACTTCCACAACTTCCATTCCAACAATCAGTGTTACTTTGACTAGTTCCAGTACTCAAACTACCATCCCTTCAACTAGTCCTAGCACTCAGCCTGCCTCTTCTTCAACTCAAGCTCCACCCAACCAACCTACTCAAAATCCAATGGCAAGCAATCCATGACAATTCAGGGGCTATAAACATGCCCGATCCTCTTCATTCTCTACCAAAATCACTTGAAAGATGGTTACCTAAATTTAATCCAGATGATGGCCTTCTGGCAGAAGAACACATTCACAATTTTATGTTAGCCGTCAATCAAAATGGAGTAGTTTAAGAGGATTACGTTGTCATATTATTTCCTTATACTCTAAAAGGATCCGTAGGATCTTGGTATTTTTCACTGCCTTCCCGCTCTATAACTACCTGGAATATGTTCGAAGAATAATTTCTAGATAATTTTGGGGATGAAAAGACCACTGCTACGCTCATCAATGATTTGTAAAATATAAAAGCTAAAACAGGTGAGAAGATAAAAGATTTCAATTCCAGATTTAATAAATTACTCAATAAAATTCCTACTACAGCAGTTCTTGGTGCAGAAGTTCAAATTGAGTGGTATATTTCATCTCTTCCATCCAATATAGCTATTTTTGTTGATAGAGAAAAACTGCCAACACTTGCAGAAAACATGAAGGAATCTCTATCTATAGACAAACGTATAACAGCTCTTGAGAAAAAGAATTCTCAAGAATATCGAAAATAAAAGAAGGTATCTTGCTAATATGATTCTAAAAAGAATCCGCCAAAAGATTCTTTTGACATAGAAGGTCTTCAAAAAGTTTTGAATACTATGACAAACGAGATGGAAAATATCAAGAAACAAGTCACTCAAAATGCTAGCTCAAAAAAGACTTTCAGGAACTTTAACAAAGGTCAGTCCTCTAATACACAACCTCCAAATATCATATCTAATGTTGAATCTGATCAAGAAACGGAGGAAGAGCAAACAAAGGAAGAAGAAGATGACGAAGAAGAAGAATTTTAACTAAATTAAATGTGGGATTTCATCCTACCAAATGAAGAACAACATGAAGCTTTACCTGTGAGCACAAGGAGCAAAAATACTATTGAAGCAACGTAGCCAAATCAACAGGAAAATATTTCGACTCCTGCTAAGGATAAATCAGTAAGAAAAAATTCTACTTCAAAGGCTACACAAAAAAATCCCGTTACTTTAGATACTCCACCTGCATCTAAGACAATGGTAGTCTCAGACACTATTGAGTATAATGTAGTTGAAGATATGAAGAAAACCAAGGCCAATATTTCAATTCACAAGCTTACTAAATTGAAGCATCAACAAAAAATATTACTTAGAGACTTAAATGTGGTTCCTGCTTCAAACTTAACTACTCCAGTAATAGTACAAGCTGCTAATGAAATGGGTAAGCCACCTTCACCTTCAATGAAAATAGATACTACATACTTGATTATGATAGGTGATCGACCCATCTCTCATACTCCTCCATTTCTCTTAACATATGAGATCTATAACAAAAACGTTCATAATTGTTAATACACTTAGGGGCTTACTCAAACATAATGCTAAAATCAGTCTGTGGTAAGTTGAACATAACTCCTCAGAGCTCCCCTATTCATATAGTAAAACTTGATAGAACCAGAGTAGAGGTGGTAGGAGAAATAAATTCAGTTTCCATCATATTGTCATCAAATCCCAAGACTACTCAAATAATTGATATATTGGTAGTTGATATTCCTGAATTTTATGACTTAGCTTTAAGCTGAGAATGTTCTGAAAAAATTCATGGTTTTTTCGCAACATACTGGTCGCATATGTGGTTACCATATAATGGAAATCCAAATCAAATTCAGGTTGACCGTGAAAATTTCACGAAGCATACAGTCACCGATCTTGAAGGGGTAAATGAGCCAGTAGCATTCAATAATAACATTATTGGAAACTACTCAGCAGGGTCATTTTTGGGAAATTTCAATGCTCAACCATCACATTTCTTTGATAATGCAGTTGTTTCTCAAATTGAGAATTTTTCCTAGCCAGATAGTTCCAAATGCATAATTTTTTTAGATAGAATAGTAGTTAATTCTTTATTTTTGACTCTTTATTTTGATGGTTCTAAATCTAAGGATGGCGCGGGCACTGGATGTATTTTAATAAACCCAGAAGGAGAAAATACCATGCTAGCCTGCAGATTATAATTTGATTGTATAAACAATGTAGCTGAATACGAAGCATTAGTTCAAGGTTTGTATAAATCCATTGATCTTAATATCAAATATCTAAAAGTCCTAGGAGATTCAGAAATCATTGTTAGATAGGTAAGAGATACCATTCATTGTAATTATAGACATTTAAAGCATTACCAATCATTAGTCCAAGAATTAACCATCCATTTCTTAGCCTTCAACATTTCTTTTGTACCTAGAATGCAGAATGCTAGTGCATATCTACTGGCTAATGTAGCATCAAAGTTAATCCCATCCCAAGATTTTAGTCCCGATAGATTTTCTATAATTTTTAGGCCATCCATTCCTTATAATATTACCAATTGGAGAGTATTCAATAATGATTATGATATCATATATTTCTTAACATATGAAGGATCTTATGATAGTCAAATTTTGGATAAAAATGAACATGACATTCAGATTAAGAAATAACAAGAAGAAAATCCTATTCCTAAATCTGTTGTCAATTTATAAGACCTATATGATCTGAAAGATAGGTTTAAAAGAGTTACTAACTCAAAAACACAAAGATCTACCTTAAGATTTGAGTTAGTAAATCTAGGAACAGACTAAAAACCTCAAAATGTCAATCTAGGTCTTGGTCTATCTTCCAAAGAAAGATTATCATTTAGCATATTGTTTAGAACGTACAAAAGTGTCTTTTCTTTGGATTACACTGATCTTAAAACATATGACACTTCTATGATTCAACACACAATTCCTATGATCTCAGAAAAAAAACCTATAGAGTAGAAATTGAGGAAGATTCATCCAAATCTAGAAAATCAAATCAAAACAGAACTAAATAAACTCCTCAAGGAAAAAATCATCTTTCCAATCAAGGCATTCTAAATGGGTATCAAAGACGAAGAATGGCGATATTAGAATTTGCATTGATTTTAGGAAATTAAATAAAGCTTGTCCAAATGATAACTTTCCATTACCAACCATGGAACAAGTACTGCAGATAGTAGTTGGTTCTGAACTTATGTACTTTCTAGATGGATTCTCAGGATATAACAAAATTCTTGTACATCCATATGACAGATTGAAAACTACGTTCAAGACTAAGTGGGGAACTTACGCCTATCAAAATATGTCATTTGGATTAATTAATGCAGGTGCAACTTTTCAGAGAGCTATGGACACAGCGTTTAGGGGGCTCATAAATAAATCAGTGGCTATTTATTTAGATGACATTACAGTCTTTTCTAAACAAGTAACCAATCATATGAATGACCTAAACCAAGTCTTTGAGCGATGCAAAAGGTATGGCATATCCTTAAATCCAAAGAAATCATTTTTTGCATTAGATGAAGGATAACTTTTAGGATTCATTGTGTCAAAAAGAGGTATCTATATTGATCTTGAAAGAATTGAAGAGATTAAAAGAATTCCTTTCCCTCATAACAAGAAAGCTATGTAGTCGTTTCTTGGGAAAATTAATTTTGTTAAAAGGTTTGTCCCTAAATTTTCGCAAATAGTTTTACCATTACAAAACATGATTAAGAAAAATTCAGTCTTTAAATGGGGACATAATGAAAGAGAAGCATTCGATTTGATTAAACAATCCATTGTCAATGCTCCATTCCTGACTACCCCCAATTTTCTTAATCCTTTTACTTTATACACTTTTTCATCAGATACATCATACGTTGTTGTTTTAACATAGCTTAATGACCAACAAATTGAAGGACCAATATCATTTTTTAGTTCCAATTTGCAAGGTGCAGAACTAAATTACACATATGTCGGAAAGAAAGAATTTTTTGTCTTTAAGGCTATAAATCATTTTAGGCCATTTCTCCTAAAAACTCATATCAAAATCATAGTTCCATTCTCTGCAGTGAGACAACTATTGATGCAAAGGGAATTAGGAGAGAAAAGGGCTAACTAGGTTACGGCTTTACAAGAATATGGTGTAGAAATTAGACCCTCTAAAATTGTTAGAGGTCAAGGTTTTTGCATAATTCTTACAGGAGCACTCCATCTATCATCAGAGGAATATTCAGGTAACGATGTGTAAATATCAAAGGTAAGCCTCAACAATGCACAGTCTCAATATGTCGATCTCATGTTTTATTTGAAGAATGGATAAGCTCTGAATCAAATCAGTTAGAAAACAAAACGGGCTTTAAGATTAAAGGCCAAGCAATATAAATTAATCAAAGATGTATTATTTAGGATAAATTTTGATTTTTTACTTTTAAGATGCTTAGAAAAATCTGAAGCAGAGGAAGTCTTGCAAGAACTCCATGAAGGACCAGCTAGAGGACATTTTGGAGGAAATACGACAGCACACAAAATCCTGCATGTGGGTTACTATTGGCCTGCACTTTTCAAGGATTCTCATGAATATGCAATAAAATGCAAAGTGTGTCAAAGTGCATCTGGAAGACAAAGGAAGCCAGCATTCCCATTAAGGCCAGTCAATATTGAACAACCATTCAAGCAATGGGGGTTAGATATAATTGGTGAGATTGTTCCTAACTCTTCCAAACAACATAGATATATTCTCACAACTACAGATTACTTTACTAAATGGGTGGAAGCAATTCCACTAAAAGTATCCAAATCTAAGAATATCATTGATTTCATCGACCAAAATATCATAACCAGGTTTGGCTTACCTGTTGCTTTAATGTTTGATATTGCATCTTACTTCTCAGGAACTTCTATGATGGAATTTGCAATCAAAAGAGGTTTTAAACTTAATTATTCTAATAATTATTACCCGCAAGGAAATGGTTAGCAGAATCTACAAACAAGAACTTGATTAGAATAATCGAAAGAACTGTTGATCAAAACCAACAAAATTGTCACAAGTCATTAATATTTTCTATTTGGGCAGATCGAATAACTCAGAAAGCTTCTATTGTCACTTCTTCGTTCAATCTTGTTTATGGAAAATAATTTGTACTTCCTACCAACGTAGTTATTCCCTCTCTTTCCTTATTGCAATTTATTGATGAATCTCCTACTTATTCTTTGCAACTTAGACAATGTCAAATTCTTAAGTTAGAAGAAGAAAGAGAAAAATATAAACATACTCATGCACATCATCAATAGGTAGTAAAAGCCTCATTTGATTCAACTTCTGTTACTCCAAAAAAAAATTCAAATTGGTGATCTGGTATTGAAATGGGACAAAGTGCATGAGGAAAAAGGTAAACACACGAAGTTTCAAAAACTTTGGCTAGGTCCATTTCAAATAATTGAAGAAATAGGCCCATCAACATTCTTATTGCAAGATCTATCAGGAAAAAGAGATTCTTTGCCTGTTAATGGGCAGATTTTGAAAAAATACTTTTCATAGGAGGTAACCCCTTCTATTCCCTGCATACTAGTGTCTTTTTCTTTTCCTTAGAAAAATAAAATTTGCTTAGTATAAATTTTTGGTTTTTCAAAATAAAATCTCAGATGATCCTTTTTTATTTATCGCTTACAGAAATAAGAAGTGTTAAGCAAACAATTGAAAGATTTGAAAGACAAATAGATTTTATTTTCACTCAAAGGTGCAATTTCACTAAATTTATTTATTCTCTGATGAACTCTCATCCTTATATAGCATGATTATTCTGTTATCAGTCAAGAAAATAATCTTTAACATGGTAAAGACTCTTTTTACAGAAAAACAATCTAAAACTCAACATTATCATCCAGAGTCCTTAAGAGGACCAATGATTCACCCCATCCGTGAAACTTATTAATTTTTGAAAGAAATTCAAAAGGATTATAACTAGAAAAACTTAAAATATAATCAGTCTCATCACAAGCTTGTTTACCATGTTCATAGGGAAATAGTTGAACTGACATTACCAATACTACCTACCAAAATAGGGTAATGACTTGAGATTATATCAAGAGGACAAGGGGTCTCATCAAGAGCCAGCTTGATCAGTTTAATTACAACTAGTGAATGGAATTGTCATCATTTGGTTACCAAGCCAAGACAATGGCTTTTAAGTAAATAAAAAATATGATACAAAAATAAAAGTTAAAAAAATAGAATTTATTTTTGAAAATTGTAAGAACCACTGGATGGGACAATGAATCATTGCTGGGTAAAAGGTAACCTTGCCAAAAGCTTAAATTTCTTATTGGAACAGAGGCTTTATCTGTGAAAAAAGGGTAAATGTTTATAAATCTTATCTGTAAGAGCCACCTACTTTATCTTTTTGAACTAAGTAAAGACTGATATAGATTTTCATACTTATATCATTAAAAGAGGGATTCTTATGAATTATAATCAAGAGAGATTTCATTACTTAGTAAGATATTATTTGTTTGAAATTCATTCCTGCAACTATTTTTATTTCAAAAAAAATTTAGAAATTTCAAAAAATTAGTCAGAGATAGCTGGTTCTCCCAAGTGAATCACCAATTGTTGTGTTATACAACACCCCCCATTTATTTTAATAAATAGGGACCCTTTAGAAATAAATATTAAATTTACTTTTATCTTTAAAAATAAAACTTTAGGAAATAAATTTTTATTTGAGTTTTCCTCTTTATTCTTTAGAGCGCATCGCAAACAGCATAGCTTACAACCAAAAGACTTGAAATCCGTTAAGTCACGCGGGCTGCATAATGCGCTAAGTATTTTTCCGAAGTTATGTTTAAAACTTGCAAACACTCCAATCACCGTTATAATTCGTTATCGCATCACACCTTATTTTAAACGATCAACTTATAAAGAATTTAGGTAAAAGTTATAAGATGCGATTAGGTGGACCCGGCGAGCCAACAAATTAATAAAAATAAAGCTCTAAAGTGCAGTTGCTTGACTTCTTGAATGCGCAATTCGCATTTTGCACAACTTAACCAAAAGAAAATTCATTACTACATAAGAATTGTGATGTGTGTTTTGTGCAAATCGCATTTCACATAATTTATGGGTAAAACATCATAAATGGTAAACGTTATATGTTGCGATATGCGAACTATTAGCATTTAATTACTCAAGCATGTGAAATTACTTATGTAGTATCAAAACGAAATCTGAGATCTAACATCTTAAGCTGATTGATAGCTATTTCGTGTAAAGGTTTAAGAGATTTTATTTTGAAATGATAAACGATGATTAATAGTGTTTAATAGAAATAAAGGTTTTAATATATTCATATCTATTCATGCATGTTTGATATAAATGACGGATTTTTCTCTTTGATCTCTATATTTGTAATGTTCGCTATGTTTACTTGAAATCAGGAAATCTCTTAAGAGAGTGAAGAAGATTGAAATGAGCAAGAAAGGCAAAGAGATTATTCAAACATCATCTATTGAAGATTCAGACATGTATCCCTTATTTTTCAGAAACCACCTGTAACAAGGATTGCAGAAGTTCATCATGGGAGGCAATGTATAAGATTTTCGAAGATGAAAATCCAAGGGTAATGATCAAAGTCGCTACAACAGGCACGACATCTACTTCAGACGCGAATTACTTTGATGTTGCATGTTCATTCATCCACAAGGTAGCCGCAAGACCAAAAATTCTCTCTTACACAGACATGGTTAAGTGGGTAATTGACCACTTAAGCATAGAAGACAGAATATTCAAAGATTTGAAGGGAGAAAACATAGGGTCTTTCAGGGCAGGAGATTTACAAGCAATGTACCATCTACCCTCCCCGCAGTAGAAATATGACAACGATTTTCTACAAAGCTTCAGAGCAGAACATCCAGACCTCATGAAAGTCATAAAGGAATTGAAGGAAGACCAGGGAAAGTTGAAGCGAGATAAACTCGGTACGTACCCAATTGCCCAAATTCCTTCCCCCTATTGCTATGTTTCCGATATGTTGTATAGATGTTTTTCAAAACCTGATACCACTAGGTTTTGAGTAGATTGGGTTCCATTGATTGACTCAATCATCAATTCCTTAATCCTGAATTGGGAAAATATCCTATCTGATAGTTTAGCCAAACACATCACAAAATATAGGAATAAAAGGAGTGTTTCATTTAGAGAAATACCTCCCTTTTATATGTCTACCTATGTTGTTGTGGTGGATTTGGTGTACGAATGTACGAAATCAGACCAGTTTAAGGGGTGTGGTTTTCCCCTTTAAACTATAGGTAACAGGCAGAAATAGGTGGAGTTCATAAGCATACAATCTAGAGGAAAAAGCATGCAAATGTATACTCAAATTAAACTAAAACTAAAAAAAAATATACAGAATCTATTGAAGAGAGTTAAACGATAATAATGTAAACGGTGGCTCTAGGACCCTCTTATTAAGCGTTTGATACGAAGAAGAAATTTTATCCACTTTCCAAAGGGCCCCTAGACAATGGTTCTAGGTCTCGATGCAAGGATGTTGTTTTCCAAGCTCGCCTTAGTGTAGTCTCCCTCTCTCTCTGCTGTGTTGGACTAAGATTTTTGGATGGCCAACAATTGAGTCCCCTCTATCTCCAGCTCCGGGTCACACATTGTTGGTATTGCTTAGGAAATTCTGGCCAGCATAAAAATGTGATTACCCATTCTTCATCTCATGGTGACTTTATATAGGGGATTTCAAATCCTCCTTCCCTCCCTTGGTACAATGTGGATTGTGACCCAAAGGAGAGGTATGATTCCTTTGTGTGCTCCAAATATTCCATTGTGTGCTCACATAGTGTCTAAGGAGGCGTTGGTGGTTTTCCTTAGGCAGCTTCATGTAAGGAGTAACTTGTCCTTTTCTTTGTGTGGTCTCAGATAGTGACATTTTTCCACTTTCAGGAATGCGCACTTATCGAGCAAAAAGGCACGTAGAAGGCGCTTTTCTCGAAGGATAATGCATGCAAATAGCATTTTATGACTAGTTCAAATTTGATTTTCTCAAAACCTTAGAGATTTTAAATACTTTCTAGATTCCATAATGTCTTCCTGCCTTGTAAATCCTTTGGCTTGACATTAATTAATGTCATCTTCTGTTGTATGATTTTCCAGTGTTAATAGTTTCCCCCTAATGTGTGAGTTCTAGGAAGGATTGTATAGCCGAAATACATTATAGTTTCTTTTCTATATCATGCATAGAGAGAGAGGGAGACTTGCGTGAAGATTTGGAGTTGAAAACACCCTGCACCGGTTCCTAGAATGACTACGTCTAAGGGATACCTACAAGCAAATAAAAATCACAATACATGTACCAAATTTCAACAAGGCGGGCATGTCCCATGCTCGTGATGCTATGGCTAGTTAAACAAAATTGACAGATATATTTTCTTTCTGCGTCACTACTAGGGTAGTGATGCTGGCGGTTCTTGACGACCACTGTTGACGCCCTCAAGGGCATTTTTTCTTTGACGATAAGTGGAATGTGATACCCATATGCGTAAACTTGGTATGGCATATAGCTACGCAATGTACGCATAGGTGTTGGCTGGGACCTTTCCATGTAAGCATTGTTGATAGAGACGCTTATGGAGGCATGGGTCTTCGACAGATATGATCAGAGTGCAATGGTTGTAAGGTACGATACCATCTTGACATGAAAGTTTTTGTTGTAGTTGAATGTCAGGAGCATCAATGACATTTGTGTACAATGATTTCTCCCATAGTTCCACCCGAGGATGCCCCTTGTATGGAGAGGTGTGATCCAAGGTACCGCTTCCTTTTTAGAATGAAGGTGTTGAAGTCGACAAAAAGGAAGCCTCAACCGGATGATGGGTAGTCGACCTGAGCGGCTGGGGACTTGGATACGATGGGTTTAACATAGGCATGTTGGTGAGTGGTGACTAAAAACTGATGTTGGGAATTCAGTGGCCAGAGGTCGGAGTATACTTAAGCAGCTTGGCGGCAGTCATAGTTATTTCTGAAGGGGAAAATCCCTGGGGTCGATAGGACTTCCAGGGCAGGTGTAAACCAGCTATGAATTTCATGATGGCTTGTGCGTGGGGGTGAAAATACTCCGACCAAGGGTGTTCAGGGACTGTTACCATGGAATAAAAGATGAAATGAGAGGGCAGAGGGGCGAAGTGCACCATTTGCAGTCTGTGTACACTTACCAAAAGAATAAAATAATGGGGTTTGGTTTGTACAAAACACAGAGACAGGTACCCCAAAACATGAAATTGTTCTCTCACTAATGGCATGAGGAAGGTGTTTTGTCGAGGGTGGGGGTCCCATTGGTTGGTCTCATGTGTGGTTTTGATGAAGCAGATGAAAAATATCGCAGATGGGATTATGTTGGTGGAGGTATGGTCGGCCAAAGGTGAGGCGTGGTGGTGCACTTTTGATCTACTTGTACAACCTGGTCGTCCGAGAAGGGGATTTTAGTTTTTATGGTAAACTTGACCTTATGCATGATGGGTGGATGGGCACGAGGTACTTCCCAGACTGAAGTGGTATGGCCATGGTGTCACTTATGGTTGTGATATGTGGTCTACTGCAGGTGACGAGCGCCATGGAGGGGAGGCTCTACTGACCAATGCAGATGTTTATCATGTGCAAGGTGAGGTGATGATAAACATGGTCAGATATGAAGACCCTATGGATTATTTCTGATGCAGAAATGATGTCAGGATATGCAAAGTTTTCTGGGACTCTATCATGTTGGGGGTAGAATGATGCCTGCTCTGAAACTTTCAATAGATGGTGCTATGAATGGTTTGCAGGTTTTTCCTGCAAAACAACTACCTCAAGTGAAAGCATTTTCTTTTCATCAAATATTATTGAAAGGCATGAGCTTTAAAAAGGAAGATGAGAGAGGGCATACCTGCCAGTGCTGAAATTTTATTTTTCTGGAAAGCGAATGTGTGGCATCGCTTCCGTTCATCATGGAGTACTAATGATGGTGCAACTTAAGGTTCATAGAATGGACCTTCTGATATCTCATTATGGCCCTCTGAAGTTTTTGAAAAGGGTGATAAATAGGTAAATATGCCCCTTATTCAATTCATCTGTACTTGTTGAGTTTTGAGAGGTCAGAGGCATTTGCGTAGCATTTCTTATTGTTGTGGTCATCACGTGTACCAAGGATTAGAGATACTATGCCCAGGTAACTTCCATGACATCCTGCACTTTAATTTTTTCAGTTTGATGGTGTTGGGGTCTGTACAAATCTGGGTGACTTTTGCCCTAGATTGCGCAGACAATCTGGGCAAAAGCGCGCCTTCCTTGCATGCAATTTTAAGGGACAGGCGCGCGAGGGCAATTTGTTCCCCAATTTTAGTGCACCTGTGCAAAATACAAGCGCGCAAAGATCGAGGTGACAAAATTCTATGGTTTTTTTCCCCTTTTTGTGTTTTTCATCTATGCTGAAGGGTGTTTTTTTTGGTGACAGGTTATTATGGAGGGAGCGGGACTAGCCCAAGATCTGAACCACTTTGGCTGCTGATGTTGGGGCGCACTGTCAGTTGGCTCTATGGGGCCTTCTGAAGTTTGCTGAGAATGATTTTCTTCAGTCTCAGGACCGATTACTACAATATATTATCCAGCACTGGCACAGGAGGCACAACATGTTTGTGTTATGGGGTACGAACCTGATCACCCGTCCTGAGACAGATATATATTTTGTGACCGGGTTACTGCCTCAAGGGGAGGCTCTGAGATATCCACTCCCTGTTGGGCGAGTGGACCTTGAGAGGTTTAGTAGACGTCACTGTGTTGGGATGCCTCTTACAGAGGGCTGCATCAACATTGCTTCAGTTACAGATTTGGCAGAGTGGTGTGCTCTAGCGGTGATCGTACGACTGGCGGGTTCAGTTGCTCTGCATCAGGCATCTAGCCCGCAGGTTGGAGTTTTTTGTCGGTTGAGGTCTGGAAATTTTTTCGAGTTCGCCCGCTTTTGTTTTGACGGGATGGTGTCGCAGTTGAACAAGGTCCAACGTGGATATAAGTCATTTGTGTACGCCAACATCTTGTGCGGAATCATGTACGAGAGGGTGGTGCTGCTGAGGCTGGTGGTGGCGGTGCCTACTGGGCGGCCACGAGAGCCACATATGAGGAGGTAGGCTCCGGTGATGCTGCGGGGCGGTGGTGGCATGGTGGGGCATTATTGGAACGCCACAACAGAGGCCTGGTTCGAGGCCAACCCACATATGTTCTTGCCATACCCGTATGCGGGAATGGAATTCCAGGGTGACCCAGACATGGATCTCCCTTTTGGTTATGTTTGGGGACCTACAGGTATGTGTTATATTTTTCCTACATTTTTTATGTACTTATGTGTTTCGCTAGTGACACTGACATTATTTTGGTTACTTCGTGTAGATGTTGGCGAGGTAAGTCGCCTCGTGGCTTGACTGGTGGGTCACGATCTTCTGCGACGACCTTGGGGTGGTCAGGGAGGAGGTGATGCAAGTGGACCAGGTGGTGGTGATAGTGGGCCTGGTGGTGGTGTTGGCCCTTCTGGGGAGGTCAGCAGCTCGGTTGCTGGAGAGGTTGCGGTCGAGCGAGCTCGTGCTGATGCGGCAGAGGCACGTATTGCAGAACTGACAGCTTAGGTGACTGCTCTTGAGGACTTCCGGGGTCGAGTGGACCACTTGACCCAGGGGATGCCTGCTCGAGGTTTCATGGATGACTTCGAGGATTTTTGGTTAGAGACAGTGATGGCCCGCGAGAGGGATTATCGGCCCACTCTACGTCGGGTGGCGATCGCAGTTGCGACGGCAGCTCCGATGGTGGTACCGGGAGCAGTGGTGGGTACAGGTGCCCCTCTTAAGGGGGCACCCCCCTAGAGTATTTTTGTACATAGGGAAAGCACCCGTTATGAGGATGCTTCTCTTATTTTTGACAACTTTTGTATCTTTGGGCTGGAAATTGGGCCAGCGACACTATTTTTTGTACTTAGATATACATATTTTGATATATATATATATGAGAGATATTTTTTTTTGCTCTACATGATGTATCACCTGTTTCGGTTTATGTATTTTGTTATGCTGATGGATATCTACATTTTTTGGTTTTATGTGTGATGGTTTATTCGAGATGCATTCCAGTTTAGGATATTGTTAGCTATGTGATTAGCTGCTTGGTTTTGACTCCTTGGTACATGTGAAAATGTGATATAGTAAAATTGTCTGCTTAATCTTTTGGCACGCAAATATTTTCTAAACAAATGTGTATCTCTTGTCTCAAATGTTTGGTTTAGCTATGATACTACTAACTGGGAATCAAGGTAGATATGGTGAATGCCCCGATGGAGGGCGTCGCACATAAGTCTAATGACGGCATCATATTCTGCCTGATTTTTTGTTGGTGAACCGATACACACACCATTTGAACACAGTGGTGATCGGTCAAGGCGGTAAATGACCCAGGTAGTTGCGACTAAATTTTGAGACCATCTTGATGCTCCATCAGCAACTCCAAAATGGGTTCATTTTGGTGATCCATGGTGATACTTTGAGCACTTTTAAATAAGTCTTTGGGTCAAAAATTTTGAGTGGTTAGGTTTTTGTGTACTCTCACTCTAGGGGAAGGGTCGTCGGGGCCCTTGTGGGTAGAATTTCTTGAGGTAAAGGTCATTGACGGGGTTAGTGAGGCGAGTCCCGTCCGGTTCTGTCAAGATGTATGCCCCCTGTCAGAGGAATTGTTTAATGATGTAGGGTCCTTTCCACAAGGTTTTTAACTTTCCTAGCCCTAAGGCCTCTTTTGCGACATCATAGCGGAGGACTAATTCTCCCTCGGTGAATGAGTGAGGGGTGATGTGGCGGTCGAATGATTCTTTTACCCTTTTCTTGTGGGCCTCGTTGTGTTGCAGTGACTAACGTCGATTTTCTTCAACAAGCTCTAATTTTACTAGGTACTGCTCTAGAGGTTGGGTGTCATTGAAGAGTTCGATGGCAGCATGCAAATTTGGGATTTTGCATAAATCAAGGAAAAATCCCAAGGTACCTTGGTTTTTTGCGACAGGTGGAAATCCTGGGACGAGGGGGAGGTGGTAATCCTATCTTTGGCATGCGATGATACAAATCATATATGGTGGATTGTTTCATCGACATTTGGCAGGGGAAGAATCTCTGTAACGAGATTCTGTATGAATACAACGTTGGGTTCCCCGCTAGGATGGTCAATTTCCGGTAGGTGGAAATTGTGTCTTCCACAAAGGTGCCTGAATGTTTCCATTAGCGAGCATGATTCTGGTGCGTGATTTTGGCTGGTGCAGATGGTTCACGGTATCATCAAGCCAACATAGTAGATAGTGTGAGATTCTATGCTACTCGTTGTTCCTGATGTGGATTCTTGGAAAGGGTCGGTCGTAGAAGAGGTTTTCTTCTGCTTCCATTTCTGTATTGTTGGCTTAGGTGTGTCTACCTCTTTGATGGATTGTAGACTCAACGCAGCTCGTGTCACTCTCAGCTTGGGGATATGTACACACTTAAAGGTATGATGAAAGTGCAAACAAATCCGGAAATAAGTGCGCGTGATCTTCTCTTGGTTTGAGAGAAGTTTCTGAGGGAAAGAAGAGACTATGCAGAGATTGTTTGCAAGGGGTTTCAATTATCTACATTGGTTGATTCGGTGATCATTCAGATCACATAGGCCACATGTTATCCTAGGCCTGGTCGGGGTTATGCTTTGTTGGTTTCTTGTCTTATCTTTTTTGATACACCATTGCGGGGGTGGGGACATTGACCTGTCGATGTACTTTTTATGCCATTCCCGGAGTTCGTCCTGTATCTTCTCTATGGCATTAATCATGTCGATGGTGGGACGAATTTGCGAGGCATAAGTACAATGTCGCTCATAATGATTACCCTAACATATTAGGAAAAATATCCTTGATATGAAGGTTATGTCAAGTTCAGCTTGAGGTCTGATGGGGAACCAACGCAGGAAGGCTACTAAATCAGGGCAATGGATGACTACATGGTCTGTCGTTTTGCATAACGTACATGTTGGTCATCCCTGTGAAGAGCAGTTGGGGGTAACTAGGGGTTCCTTGGTGGGCCATTCTTCAGCTCTCAAGAACATGATGGATGTGCTCATCTCATCCTCTTGGGTCATGGAGCTGACCGTGGACTCGGCATCCATGTCATGTTCTTGGGAAAGGAAGACTATGGTTGACCGAAGGCTAGCAAGGGCTAGCCAGAATCGAGGTATGTAGTGAAAATTCTCCAAAAGGTGATTGTCGGTGCATAACGGGCATCTGAACTGTGTTGCCCTCAATCCCACGTAGTAAACCCTTTCGATTCGATACCATCTGTGGATGAGCTCTAGGGCTGCGCACTCTTCGAGGAAGTGACCACGTTCATCACATAGCATACAACATATAATGGGCACAACTGAGGATCTTTCTACAACCCTTCGTTCCTCCTGTAAGTATAGGATGGTACGAGGTTCATCGCCGACAGACTGGATGGAGGGATCCTCTTGATAGGATCGCTCGATCACAAGTAAGGCGTCCCTATATTATGGTATCTCTGGACAATGGTGGGTATAGTGCCCATAGTTGCTACAGAGAGCGCATGCATGATTGGTATGCAGCGCTTTGCCTTTACCTTTGGTGGTAGGTTCCTTTTTATGGGAACGCGGTGTCAATATGTCTGTCTCAGATCCAAGGAGTGGTTTCAATTCATCCGGCTCTGAAAAAATATGGGTAGGGTTGCCTATACCGTCGCATATGGCATAGACATGTTGTCCTCGTTGTGTGGTGGGGGTTACAGTCTTCTTTCCTCACTTCGCAGTTTTATTGGCCGTGATCATCGGTTTTTCAATGGGAACTTCCTCTGCAGGGGTGGTCTCGACCGTTTCTTGGATGGGTAGGGGCTCCTCAGGACTAAGGGGCTTCAACCCTATGGCAGTAACATGGTGACTCCTATTCTGGAAGGAGGAACAAGGTACCAAACTGGAAATGCCAACGATATGTTGGGTAATACCAGTGTTGCCAAAACCTACTGGGAGACGAAGCCAGCTGGGGGGTAGAGGAAAGGGGTTTGGAAGGCGGCGTATGGTAGAGAGGCTGTCATGGTTGATGCCTTAGTGTCGTTACTACTTGAGTCTGTGTCCTGACTAGCCTCGGCACTTGATGTGGACATCATGCATACCGGAGCCCCTGTGACATCAAGCGATGACTCAGGTATTATGGGAGGATCTCCTAGGAATGACCCTAGAACATACGACAATTTGAATTGGCCAGGGCCATATTCTTGGTACAGTGAGAGAGCTCCAAGGTTGTATCTACATAGGGTAGAATTACATCCGTGTTGGTTAGGGGACGCTTCTCGATGTGTGTCAGCTAGTCTACAGTAATGATGTGGTCCTCATGTGGGAACATCATAATGCGGAAGACGGAGGAGGCTATGGCGGACATGGCGTACATATAACTCCACTCGAGGAGTATATTGTAATCCAAGTGAGCATCCAATACTTCAATGTCTATGTGGACTGTCTTTCCATCTAAATAGACCGGGACATTTTGGTAGAGGCCAACGGGGGTCGAGGGATGACCGTCGTATGCTCTGAGCGTGATTATTGAGGGTTTTAGTTTTTGGGGGAGAAACTTACTTCGCCAAATTTTTTTGACATGATGCATGTGGATGCACCCTCGCCATGACACACTGGATGTGGTGATATTCTCGCACCCGACACCGGAGGCCTAGAAGGTGACCATGGAAGGAAGGGGGGGTATCTTCTCTCTTCCCGACCTAAGCCAAAAGCCACGCGTGTATCGGGCAGGGTCGATAGTGCCTAACACACGAAAAGTAGGGCTTTGTGGTTTTGGGCATGATTTAAGATTTAAAAAGTCACATATAAAAGCTGGAGATTGTGCTAAATCTTCCATGATGTTATAATTATGGGCCGCTTTGGAGTAGTTTCCTACTCACCTATTAGGCCCCTTTGCCATTTTTGGAAATGGTTCTATAGGCATCTTTGAAATGGTCAAAGGTGAAATTGGCGCACTAGTAATTTCCCCTGACATATTGGTGTCTAGTGGGGTGTCATAGTTACGATTCTGTGTTTGGAAAAACATCTCTTCTCCAGTCATGTAGATTTCATGACTACTTTTCTCGGAATCGTCTGTATTTTTTTGGTGAGTGCTTACCGTCCCTTGGTTGGGGAAAGATTCTTACATCACGGCTGGTTGTTGGGAAGATCCTCCTTGTCCTCAGTTACTTTGTAGCTTCTTTAGCTCAAGGAGATCGAGACAGTGATGAGTATAGTGCCCATACTCACCACATATTGAACAGGAATGGTTTGTTCGAAGAGGTGGCCTTTTGCTCTGTCGTTGGGCATTGCTTGGCTCCTAGTTCCTATTCCCGTTGGAGTCACCTCTAGCCTGGGATCACAGTCGGCGCTGCTGGTTGTTGCCCCCCTATCCAGGGTTCCCTTTTGGCTTGTTTTTGGATTTTTTCTTAACCACGTTAGGAGAGTAATTCTCCTGGTTATATTGGTGTGGTTGGTTTTGGGACGACTGCACAAAGTTCACTTGTGCATTGTTTTGCAGAGGTAGGTCGTGTGTTGGGGCCTGAGCGTAATTCGGTTCTGGGTTTGCACCTGACTGTTGGAGGGGAGTTCTTCCATCATTTTTCATTTCAGCGTATTGACTCCCCTGATTCGGAGGATAAGGTCCTCCCTAGTGGTACGCTTGTGCCCTATTAGTCAAATTTTGGTGAGGCATATGATGACTTTGAAAACCAAGTTGAGGCACGTTCTGGGTAAAATTGTATGTGTAATCGGGGTTTTGAATGATGCTTCCTAGGTAACCCTGGGTCACTGACCCAATTAGTCTATCTGCAGATTTCGACGTGCCTGGAACTTGTTGATAAGTTTGCAGGTGCAGTACGTTAAGCAGGATGTTATAAATGTATCCTAACAGCGTATAAATCAGCTCAAGCTTTTGGGCTTTGTTAATTGCGTCCTCTTCGAATGTGGGGTTCTCCTGCGCCACATCCTTTGAAATCTCTGTCGTTAGAGTTTTCAAGAACAAATATAAGAGAACCCGGTCGTCGATTTTAGCTTTACATAAACTGCGACGCCGCCTCCATTCATGGAGATGGTCCAAGATGTGGATGGCGGGAATTTGTCTAAAATGATTCAGTAATTCCATTCTGGAATCATGGTGAATGGGTAACTAAAAATATGTTAGGAACGTGGTAGGAAGGACGTTAAAGGTTCCATGTGAATCTGAGGGTTGCTCCATGTACCATTTCGCAGCCACTCCAGTGAGAGTGCGTTGAAATAATCTCAATCGAATAGTGTCATCAATGATACAGTTCGATGGGCACCAAAGGTGAAAAGTCATGATATGATTACCTGGGTCTTCCACTTGCTTGCCTTCGAATTTTGGTATATATAAAGGGAGATTCATGGGCATGAGAGGCCATGTAGGATCGTGTGTGATGGGGTCATTCGTTAGCTTGGTCAAATCGAGTAGATTCAATGAAGCTAAGAAAGGTGACTGAGAGGTTGACGCCATTCCAATGTGTGAAGACACAAAGTTCTGGTTAGAACGAGGGTTAGTCTGTGACGTACCCTGATTTGTATTCAACTGGCTTCCCAAAAGGGATGCACTCCTCTGCCCCCTAGGTATTTTGGGAGGAGTGGTATGTGGTGTGGTGTTGGGAGACTGACTAGGGTTCCCAACTACGGCTGCCCCAATAAAGAATGAACCAATGACGGTGGAAGTGTTTTGTCTTTGACGCCTAAACAGCGAAAGATCTAGAACCCCTCCCGGTAATGAGGGGAGATCCAAAAGACACCTGGATCGACGAGCTTCCACTGGGACCTGTCAAGTGTTGCCCAGATTTTTTGGAAAACTTTGAGAGGATAGAGTCTATGATCAAATCAAACTTCTTGTCACATACATAAAACAAAGCGAAAAACAAAATATATTTCCCTTTAAATTAATCTATGTGATCAAGCAATCAAAAAGTGGTTTTTGTTCGTTTGCATATGATACTCAAAATCCTATGTTAGGTCCCTATATTACTAGTATAGTCCCTTATTGTTGTTAGTGTAACCCCCTTATTGTTATTATTGTACCCTTGTAACCCCCATTTTGTTATTATTGTGCCCTTAAATTATTATTGTTAGGTCGGCTAGGATTACATTGTGCCCCACTAAGATTACATTATGGCCCCATGGACTCCTATATATAGAAAGGAGGTTTTGTAAATTGTATCATGGAAGAATTGTTCATTTATGTAATGTATTGGAGGTTGCCCCCTCGAAGTGGCTTATTTCTAAGGCGTTGATATCTCTTTTCTTATATTTTTGGAGCTGGTTACACAACATTTGGTATCAGAGGTTTGGATTCTAGGGTTTCGCTGCTCCAAATAGGTCATCGTGGAATTTTCGCTATAAATTTTTTTCTACGAAGCTTCAGAAGCTGAATTTTTTAGGGTGCGAAGCAGAAATCCTGAGGAACATCTTCAAAAAAATTTAGAGTTTCTTTCGCAATATTTTCGGAGATATGATCTGTGGAAGTTAGGTCTTTTTTCAGGCTCCTAAACAGGTCATCGTGGAATTTGCGCTATAAATTTTTTTATACTAAGGTTCAGAATCTGAAATTTTTAGGGTGCAAAGCAGAAATCCTGAGGAAACTCGTCAAAAAAATTCAGATCTTCACAATATTCTCGGAGATATGATTTGTAGAATGTAGTGCTTTTTCAGGCTCCAAAATTTCATCTCAAAGAGGTGATCGTGGGAAAATCTTCATAACCCTCTCTCTGAGCATCGGATTGGAGTGTCGTAAGAAGCGGTCGCAAGTAAACGGATATTAATTTCTTTTCTATGAATTTTAGAGCCGAAGGACAAAAAAGTGACACGTGGCAAGTCGTACAAGTTCACTCTATTGAACCAGTCCATAATTAGGTCATTGTGGGAGATCGGACACAACTTTGTCTTGGAAAATCCAAATCAGGTCAGACCTATGGAATTCGAAAGATAATTCAAAGGGCTACGTTGGTACTGAAATTCAAATATTGAAGTGCTGCAATCACAGAGATAATCCAATTTCAATATCGAGCTCCTCAAAAGCAAGAAAAAGGTGTGTATTTTTTTTTTCCGAATTGCATAAGTCTTGTTTGAAGAATCAATTTGAATTGATTCCAAGGGCATATTGTAGAATATATATTAGTATTGGGTTCTAAAATATGCCCCGTAAAAATAATTCAACACCCATTAAGCCTTCAAAAGGCTCTACTATGACTCATGAGGATGAAGAATTACAACATGATCTATCAAAATTACAAGAGCAAGTGCAACAAATTTCACTCTCGCAAAGAGCAACAAAAAATGAAATGGAAGTTTTGAAGAAAGGCGTGGAAGCGAAGATGGAAGGTTTGAAGAAAGGCGTGGAAGCTAAGATGGATGGCATGGAAGCTAAGATGGATGACATGAAATACAACATGGAAAACATGAAGAATGATCTAAAAGCAGACATCGAAGGTTTGACAAAGTTGATACAAGAAATGTTTCCTAATGGTGAAAAGATAGTAGAAGAACCTCATGATGAGAACAAAATAAATGTTAATCGTGATTTCATAAACTCTAATGTTGGCGGGAAGAACCACCATATTCCAAAAATGGATATGAAAAATTTTGATGGAAAGGATCCTGTAACATGGATTCTACAGATGGAGCAATATTTTGATCTCCATAATGTGCAAAACACACAAAAGGTACACATTGCAACTTTACATTTAGAACAAAATACATTTGTATGGTATCGATGGCTTTGCTCCCGTAAAAAATTTGTCACTTGGTCAATTTTTACGGAGGAAATGATAGCACATTATGAGGATACAAAGAGAAAAACCTTCTTTAGCCAATTGATAAATCTCAAACAAAAGGGTTTAGTGGGGCAGCACATTGAGGACTTCCAAAAATTGAATATAAGGGTAACCGATATTCCAGAGGAACACATGATTGATCTCTTCATAGGCACTTTAAAGGATAACATCCAACATGAAGTGCGCGTTCTGGAACCTGATTCATTGGAGAAGGCATTCAGGTTGGCAAGAAAAGTTGAATGTAAAATTATGGCGACAAGGAAGCCTACCACTCAATTCTATAAAGAAGGAAGTGTTGCTACGCTTAGATTTCCACAACCTACAAGGTTGACACCACAACAATTGGAAGAAAAAAGAGCAAAAGGGCTTTGCTACAGTTGTGATAGCAAATACACTAAAGGTCATAAGTGTGCTAAGAAGAAATTATTTTACATAGATTGTGAAGAGGAAGAAGAAAATGAACAAGAAGAGGATATACACCTGGAACCAGCCCTAGAAGAGGAAGAAATGAATCCGACCATATCGTGTAATGCACTGGCAGGAATTATCACTCCTCAAAATCTCAAGATAGAAGGACAAATCAAGAAGAAAAAGGTAATGGTGTTGATTGATTCAGGTAGCACCCATAATTTTATTCATTGTAACGTAGCCAAGGAATTCAATTGTTTCCTATACCCAGCACCAGAATGTCAAGTGATGGTTGCAAATGGACGAACTATAAATTGCTCTGGAAAATGCCATAATATCAAGCTAACCATGGGGGAATATGTATTGACTAGTCCAATGCTTTCCATTCCTATGGGAGGTGTTGATGTTGTACTAGGAGTACAATGGCTACAATCTTTGGGGACGGTAGCTTTTAATTTTCAAGAACTTTTCTTGAAATTTTTTTCAGAAGGAAAGGAAGTCGAATTACGGGGTATTGAAGGGAAGCCGGGAAGGATAATAAGCTCTAATGTCATGACAAAGCTTCTAAAGAAAGAAAAATGAGGCGTAATTGCACAATTATGCTCACTAGAAGTTCTGACATCAAAATCATCTATTTATGCAGATCTCCAACAAGTCTTGGACAATCATTCCAAGGTGTTTGAAACTCCCAAAGGACTCCCACCTATTCGTGATCATGATCATGCTATTCATTTGATTCCAGGAAGTGTTCCTCCAAACATCAGGCCTTATAGATATCCTTACTTCCAAAGAGCGAAATTGAACGTATGATTGCAGAAATGTTAGAGGCGGGTATAATTCAACCTAGTCAAAGTTCTTTCTCTGCTCCTGTAGTATTGGTACACAAGAAGGATGGATCATGGCGAATGTGTCCGATTATAGGGAGTTCAATAAGCTCACCATTAAAGACAAATTTCCCATTCCTGTGATTGATGAATTATTGGATGAATTACATGGAGCAATTTATTTTACCAAGTTGGATCTTCGTTCAGGATATCATCAAATTAGAATGAAGACTGAAGATATTCCAAAAACAGCATTTCGAACTCATGAGAGTCAATATGAATTTTTGGTCATGCCTTTTGGCCTTACCAATGCACCTTCTACATTTCAAGGGTTGATGAATTCCATTTTCAAACCCTTCCTTAGAAAATTTGTGCTAGTATTTTTTGATGATATACTAATCTACAGCATGTCTTGGAAGGATCATGTTGAACATGTTGACAGGGTGCTCAAACTATTGCAGGAGAAACAATTATATGCAAAAACATCCAAATGTTTCTTTGGAGTACAAGAGGTGGAATATATGGGTCATATTGTATCTCACGAGGGTGTTAAAGTAGACCCTAACAAAATTAAAGCCATTAAGGAATGGAAAGTCCACACAACCATAAAGCATTTGTGAGGATTTCTTGGGTTAACAGGGTATTATCACAAGTTTGTTAATAATTATGGGAGAATAGCAGCACCTCTAACAACATTATTGAAGAAAGATGCATTTTCATGGACTCTTGAAGCAGCTAAGGCCTTTGAACATCTTAAAGAGGCAATGTGCCTAGCCCCGGTCTTAGCTATGCCAGACTTCACAAAAACCTTTATTGTGGAATGTGGTGCCTCAGGAAATGGAATTGGTGCGGTTTTAATGCAGGAAGGAAGACCCATTGCTTTTGAAAGTCATCCAATTAAAGGAAAGTATTTACATAAACCTATTTATGAGAAGGAAATGTTAGCAATACTGCATGCACTAAAGAAATGGCGAACTTACCTAATGGGAAGACACTTCAAGGTAAAAACTGATCATGATAGTCTTAAACACTTTTTGGAGCAAAGACTATCTTTAGAAGAGCAGCAAAAATGGGTCACAAAGATGTTGGGTTATGACTTTGAAATAATCTACAAAAAATGAAAGCTTAATGTTGTTGCAGATGCACTCTCAAGAAAGAATGAAGAGGTGGAAGCATTGCTTTGTGTCGTTTCTATTATCCAACCTGATTGGATAACTGAAGCAAGAGATGAATGGAAGAAGGACAAAGATGTATGGACATTCATTCAAAAGTTGCAGCAAGATCCTAGTACATCTGATACATTTAGTTGGAAAAATGATTCCTTATGGTACAAATATCTCTTATATCTTTGTAAGAATTCCCAACTAAAACAAAAGATTCTTCTGGAATTGCACACTTCTCCTTTAGGAGGACACTCAGGATTTTTAAAAACTTACCACATGGTGAAGAAAGAATTTTTTTGGGATGGCCTTAAATCTGATATTCAAAATTTTGTGGCGGAATGTTTGGTTTGCCAGCAGAATAAAGTGGAAACAATTAAGACCTCGGGACTTCTACAACCTTTATCCATTCTAAGTCAACGTTGGGAGGAGATTTCAATGGATTTTATCACAGGTTTACCTAAGTCCGAAGGAAAGAGTGTCATCATGGTGGTAGTTGATAGACTTACCAAGTATGCACACTTTTGTGCATTATCTCATCCATTTAAAGCAAGCATAGTTGCTACTACATTTATGGACAGAATTCAAAAGCTACATGGAAGCCCAAGGGTTATTGTGAGCGACAGAGATCCCATTTTTACTGGAAATTTTTGGACGGAGTTATTTTCTTGTTTGGGTACTCAATTAGCTTATAGCTCATCTTATCATCCTCAATCTGATGGTCAAACAGAGATAGTAAATAAATGTTTGGAAGGATATCTTCGTTGTTTTGTATCTGATAAACAAACACAATGGGTCAAGTGGTTACCCCTCGTTGAATGGTGGTATAACACTTCCTTCCATACTGCAGCAAAAATGACCCCATTTATGGCACTTTATGGATATCATCCACCATCCATCACATCATCTTTAAGGAAAAATTCGAAGGTTCAAGCAGTGGAAGATCACATCGAGCATCAACAAGAAGTTCTCCAACTCTTAAAGGATAACCTGAATTTGGCACAAAATCGAATAAAAAAACAGGTAGATCAACATCGCAGCGAGAGAAGTTTTGATGTAGGAGACTGGGTATTTTTACGGCTACAACCATACAAACAAATGTCCCTCAAGCAAGCTAAGAAGGATAATAAATTATTGCCAAATTACTATGGTCCTTACAAGGTGTTGCAAAATATTGGTACTATGGCATACAAATTGGAGCTTCCTGCTTCTTCACGAGTACATCCAGTTTTCCATGTTTCATGCTTAAAGAAGGTTCTAGGTGAAAATCTTCCAGTTCAAACAATATTGCCAGAATTTGATGAGGAAGGAAAAATCATATTGGAACCTGAAGCGGTCACGGAAACAAGAACTTGACAACTACGGAATCGATCAATTTCAGAGTATTTCATCAAGTGGAAGAACTTACCCACTGAAGATTCTACATAGGAGGATGAGAATTTTATACAGAAGCACCCAGAGCTACTCAAGCGTCGAGGACAACACTTTTTTGAAGGAGAGGGGCATGTTAGGTCCCTATATTACTAGTATAGTCCCTTATTGTTGTTAGTGTAACCCCCTTATTTGTTGAAAATGCAACAAGATGATGGAGCTTAGTGAAATGAAGTCGCCTTCACTAAGTGGGCCCGCAGGCTGTTTTTGGCGCAAGGTCTATTTTTAGACATATGGATCATGGTCTATGAGTTGCAGGATGCTATTTATGGATGATTGGTTGAGTTGGTAAAAATAGATGGACCTCTATTTTTAGACATTGGGTGGTTTCTATTTTTAGACTATCGAGCTAAAAATAGAACAATCAAATATTATTAACCCTTAATAATATTTAGACTATAAACATTATCTTTTCCTCTTGGAGCACTTCAGTTTGATGCTTGGATGTGGCACATGCAGCTTACAGAAGGAAATACGCTTTTCCTAAGGGTTAGTTGAGCTATTGCATGGTTGACTTCAGTTAGAACTCATGTGGCAGAGTTTGGTGGAGTTGATGAGACAGTTTGTGGAGTTGTGTTCGGTTTAACTTAGTTGAACTAGTTGTATTTAGTCTAACTGAAAAATACACTAGTGATGAGTGGTGTGAATTAATTATTAATTAATTCACTAATTATTAACTCATAAATCAACTAAAGAACACATCAGCTAACTGCAATGCATGGACAGTTCAGTGGAGACCAGTGTTAGAGGTGGGTGAAAGGGTGAGTCTACTATCAGTTGTGACTATGGCTGTGCATGAGATTTGCACACACATTGATTGAGATTGCCAATGAGGATTGCGCAGTTGAAGCTAGTGGGATTCGAACTTGGATCTCATCATTACTCATCTTGGATTGCGCAGTAGAGGCAGGCAGACTTGTGGAGGAGATTCGAACCTATGACTTGTTCATCTTCCGTGCTAGTTTGTGTGTAGCATATGAGATAGTGTTGAGAGCTGTGAGAGATTTGTGCTATGTATTGTTACATGTTCTCTATCATTATATTATACATATATTTGGGGGTTTTTATCTATTTCTTTCCCCATTACATACTGTGTTGATATATGTGCTTGACTATTGTGTTTATGTGCGCATGCGACTGTTTCTATTTCCGCATATTGATGATCAATTGTAGAAGAGGTTATGTATTATGCATGAAGCTTAAATAGTGTGTAATCAGGATAATCTCGGTGAATAATTCAGCAAATTATTCAAATTTCTACATGGTATCGGAGCGAAAATTGATCATCGGATCTATTACAGTGATTACAATTTATTTCGGTAGATAGAGTATGTAAGCGGGCCAGGTAGCCTCTGGATCCATCCTTTCTTTGAAAGGTGATATATACAGTAAACGCCCCTATATTCGATCTCTGTGCTAGAAATAATTTGTTCTCACAGATCTAGAAGAAATTGAGTTTTGAGCTTGGAATTCGAATTTTGCAGCAGTTTGTTTTCTTGGTGCCGGAGTTGAAATGTCTTTCAACGGTTTGCGACTCGAGTATGCCCTTGAGGGAAGTTTGAATTATGTTGCATGGAAGGACAAAATGGAGGCGGTATTGGATGATAACGGGCTGAAGGAGTTCATAGATGCTGAGGTCCCAAAGCCTACTGATGCTGCTCAATTTGAGGCTTGGCAAAAGAAGATGGCGAAATGTCGAAGGATTCTGTTGGAGGGCGTGAAGGATCACATTATATCCAGCATGCATGGAAAAGCTTCTCCATACTTTATGTGGAAAGCATTGACAGATCTATTCCAGAGCAAGAGCGACCAGAGGAAGTTGGCGCTCAAGGATAAACTCAGAAACATTAAGATGGAGAAAGGCGATAGTATCGCCAAGTACCTCACGAAGTTCACTCAATGCAGAGATGAGCTGGGAAGTGTGGGGGTGACTGTCAATGATGAGGACTTGGTGGACCTGGCTCTCCTTGGTCTTCCGAAGAGTTGGCATTCCTATCAGAACTCTATCAATGGCCGGGAGAAGTTGCCGGGATGGGAGCGACTTTGGTCGGATCTCATGCAAGAGGAGATAAGGCGGACTACCAGGGACGGATCTTCATCAAAGGCATCTGATGAAGAAAATTGCGCTTTGGCTACTAAAGCAAAGAAGGGGAAGAGCAAGAAAGATTCTTAGTCTGGTGCTAAAGGCAAGAAGCAAGACATGTCCAAGGTGAAGTGCTTTCACTGTCACCAACACGGACATTATGCCACAAATTGTCCGCAGAAGAAAAAAAATAAGCATGTTGCTGGATCTGCAGCGGGAGAGGCATTGGCCTCCCAATTTGAGCTGGATTTTTTGCTGATCGCATGCTTGGTCTCAAGTGTGATGGGATCAGTATGGTTCTTGGACAGTGGTGCATCATTTCACATGACCGGAGATCGGGATTTGTTTTCAGATCTAGATGAGAAAGATCTTGGAGTGCACATCGAGATGGGCGATGATGGTAGATACAGTGCGACCGGTATCGGTACCATTTCCTTTGAGAGGGATTCTGGTAAACCCTTCGTATTGAAGGAAGTATTGCATGTTCCAGGATTGATGAAGAATCTAATCTCTGTGGCGATGTTGGAAGACAAAGGGTATGACGTGGTCTTCAGTGAGGGAAAGGCTTTCCTGCGCAGTAAGACAACTGGAGAAACCCGGAAGATAGGGGTTCCAGTCAAGAACCTTTATCAGTTGCAAGTAGATGGTTGCGCAGAAATGGCATGCAAGGCGGAAGGAGTGGTGAGCCGGGATGATGGTGAGCTGTGGCACCGGAGATTGGGCCACCTTCACCATGGAGCTTTGAAGATACTGCAGCAGATTTCTACTAGGCTTCCTAAGGGCATTCTTGCGCAGTCAGATCAGTGCAAGGGGTGTACCTTGGGAAAATTTGTGAAAGCCACCTTTCACGAGAAGGATAGTCGCGCCACGACGATCCTTGAGATAATTCACACAGACGTGCGTGGACCTTTCTCAGTAGCTTCGACAGCAAAGCACAAGTACTATGTGATCTTTGTTGATGATTTTTCTCGGAAGTGCTGGATCTTCTTCATGCAGAAGAAGAGCAAGACATACTCAAAGTTCTGTGAGTTCAAGGCGCTGGTTGAGAAGGAATCAGGGAAGCATGTGAAGGCTCTTAGGAGCGACAATGGTGGTGAATTCATCTCTGCTGAATTCAAGGACTTTTGCAGCGCAAAAGGGATTCGGAGAGAGCTCATTGCACCCCATAACCCACAACAGAATAGGGTTGCTGAGCGGAAGAACAGAACGATCGTGGGTGATGCACGGGCGATGTTGCATGATCAGGGCCTACCCCTTCACTTGTGGGCGGAGGCATGCAATATTGCAATATATGTGCAAAACCGTTTTCCTCACAAGATACTTGGCATGAGTACACCAGAGGAGGCGTTTTCTTGCAAGAGGCCTGATATTTCCCATTTGAGGATTTTTGGCTCACCTGTTTACATGCATGTGACGAAGGACGCCAGAAAGAAGCTGGATCCGACCGCAGAAGTTGGGATATTTGTGGGGCACATTGATACACCCCACAACTATTGTGTGTATTTTCCAGACAGTCGCAAGACTGTTGTGCGAGGGGTATCAAATTTCAGGAGGAGAAAGCCATGCAGTGTTCGCTTGAGAGGGAGCCAAACTTGCATGCAGATGAGGAGCTATTAGTTCCTAATGATGAGCTTCAGGATGTGGATCAGCCACATGAGGAAGTTCATGGAGTGGAAGAGACCACTCATGCAGCGCCAACCATCATAAGGCGCAAGCGCACTACAGAAGCTGAGCGACTGGCTCAAGATGCAGAGAAGGTTGTAGGAGCACCTACAGCACATCGCAGACAGAGACAGTCACCGGACCGGTACACTGGATACATGGCTCTTGTGAGAAAATGTGTCATGACAGAGCCATCCTCTTTCGAGGAAGCTGTGGAGGACCCCGCATGGGTAGATGCCATGGTGGAAGAGTATAATTCGATTGTCAGAAACAGTGCATGGGAGATTGTCCCGCGACCGGAGGGGAAATCGCGTGGGTTCACGATGGATCTACAAAGTGAAGCAGGCGGCTGACGGGAGTGTGGAGAAGTAAAAGGCAAGATTTGTTGCCCGAGGCTTCTCACAGATAGAGGGGATCGATTATGAGGAGACCTTTGCACCTGTCACAAGGTACTCTTCCATACGGACGATCCTAGCTCTCTCAACGCAGATGGGGTGGCACATCCATCAGATGGATGTGAAGACTGCATTCCTCAACAGATTCATTGAGGAGGAGGTGTACATAGAGCATCCCAAAGGTTTCGAGATCTTCAACAGTGAGTCGCATGTGTGCAGACTCAAGAGAGCACTGTACGGGTTGAAGCAAGCACCTCGTGCTTGGTACACATGGATAGACAGTTATTTCACCGGACTTGGATTCTCCAAGAGTGAGGCAGATCCTAACCTGTACCAGATTGTGGTGGAGGGTAAGTTGTTGATCATTGTACTTTATGTAGATGATTGGATTTTGACGGGTGATGAGCTGTTGATACTTTCATGCAAGGAGCATCTTGCTAGAGTGTTTGAGATGAAGGACTTGGGCCTCCTTCATTATTTCCTGGGATTGGAAATTTGGCAGCAGAGTGGTGGACTGTTTGTTTCTCAGGGTAAGTATGCCCGGGAGATACTGGAGAAGTTCAACATGCATGACTACAAGCCTATTGATACTCCTCTTCCTGGAGGTTGGAGGAAGGAGGATGCTACTTCAGCGGAGGTAGTGGATGCCACTGTTTTTCAACAGTTGGTGGGGTCGCTTATGTATCTGGTCAATACACGACCCAATATATGTTATGCTGTTAACCAGTTTTCACAAGCTATGGTTAAGCCTACCAAGCTCTTTTGGAAGGCAGGCAAGCATGTATTGCGTTATCTTAGAGGCACATCAGGATATGGTCTGTGGTACAGACAGGAGGATGAGGTGAAGTTATGTGGCTTCACAGATGCAGATTGGGCAGGGAGCCCAACAGACCGAAAGAGCACATCTGGAGGGATCTTCAGTATCGGGTCGACAGCAGTTTTCTGGTACAGTAGGAAGCAAAAAATGGCACTCAGTTCCGCGAAGGCCGAGTATATGGCAGCAAGCTTGGCTGCATGCGAGGCTATTTGGATGAGGAAGATTCTAGTCGGGTTGTTCGGGTCGCATTTGGAGCCTACTGTGATTTATTGTGATAACCAGAGTTGCATTAAAATCTTGGCTAATCCAGTATTTCATGATAGATCCAAACACATCGACATCAGGTATCATCATATCAGAGATTGTGTGCAGCAGAGAATCATGTTACTTTCATATATTCCCACGGAGGATCAGGATGTTGATATCTTGACGAAGGCGCTCACCAGGAGCAAATTCGAATACCACAGAGGCAGGATAGGGGTTGCATATAATCCATATCTTGTTGAGAGGGAGTGTTGAAAATACAACAAGATGATGGAGCTTAGTGAAATGAAGTCGCCTTCACTAAGTGGGCCCGTGGGCTATTTTTGGCGCAAAGTCTATTTTTAGACTATGTCTATTTTTAGACATATGGATCATGGTCTATGAGTTGCAGAATGCTATTTATGGATGATTGGTCGAGTTGGTAAAAATAGATGGACCTCTATTTTTAGACATTGGGCGGTTTCTATTTTTAGACTGCCGGGCTAAAAATAGAACAGTCAAATATTATTAACCCTTAATAATATTTAGACTATAAACATTATCTTTTCCTCTTGGAGCACTTCAATTTGATGCTTGGATGTGGCACATGCAGCTGACAGAAGGAAATACACTTTTCCTATGGGTTAGTTGAGCTAATGCATGGTTGACTTCAGTTAGAACTCAAGTGGCGGAGTTTGGTGGAGTTGATGAGACAGTTGGTGGAGTTGTGTTTGGTTTAACTTAGTTGAACTAGTTGTATTTAGTCTAACTGATAAATATACTAGTGATGAGTGGTGTGAATTAATTATTAATTAATTCACTAACTATTAACTCATAAATCAGCTAAAGAACACATCAGTTAACTGCAGTGCATGGACAGTTCAGTGGAGACCAGTGTTAGAGGTGGGTGAAAGGGTGAGTCTACTATCAGTTGTGACTATTAGCTGTGCATGAGATTTGCACACACATTGATTGAGATTGCCAATGAGGATTGTGCAGTTGGAGCTAGTGGGATTCGAACTTGGATCTCATCATTACTCATCTTGGATTGCGCAGTAGAGGCAGGCAGACTTGTGGAGGATATTTGAACCTGTGACTTGTTCATCTTCCGTGCTAGTTTGTGTGTAGCATGTGAGATAGTGCTGAGAGCTGTGAGAGCTTTGTGCTATGTATTGTTACATGTTCTCTATCATTATATTATACAGATAGTTGGGGGATTTCAGCTATTTCTTTTCCCATTACATACTGTGTTGATATGTGTGCTTGATTATGTTTTAATGTGCGCATGCGACTGTTTCTATTTCCGCATATTGATGATCAATTGTAGAAGAGGTTATGTATTATGCATGAAGCTTAAATAGTGTGTAATCAGGATAATCTCGGTGAATAATTCAGCAAATTATTCAAATTTCTACATTATTGTTATTATTGTACCCTTGTAACCCCCATTTTGTTATTATTGTGCCCTTAAATTATTATTGTTAGGTCGGCTAGGATTACATTGTGGCCCACTAGGATTACATTATGGCCCCATGGACTCCTATATATAGAAATGAGGTTTTGTAAATTGTATCATGGAAGAATTGTTCATTTATGTAATGTATTGGGGGTTGCCCCCTCGAAGTGTCTTATTTCTAAGGCGTTGATATCTCTTTTCTTATATTTTTGGAGCTAGTTACACAACATCCTAGAAGACCTATTGCATCCTCACACACTCAAAAGTAACTGGGCCTTGAGAATATTTCTTGCGAGTGCTGGCACAATGTCCCGTAAGAGCTAGTGACGCCCCCAGTCAGCCGAAGAGAACCCACCACGGTAAGGGTAGAGGGTCTGGCACTTTCCTGCACCGTCCCCTATAGGGTAAAGGATGCCCTAGTTTTTTGCCACTAAAAACCACCGTCCCACGTGAGCGTTCGAGTCTTGGGCTTCTTGGTAGTTAGCTAACAATACCGAGTATCATCTGGGTTATGTAGCCCCAACTGATATTGCATGCACTGCGCCTAAGCCTAACCCCCTCTGAAATAGGTCTCTGCCGCACTCAGGTTTTCTTTGCCCTGGGCTGATAGGTGGATTTGAAGCTCCCTAAATACACAACTTCTATGTTTCAATATGAAGTATGATCAAGGCGGCTTATTGGATGCCTACCCCCTCGACCCTAACTTAAGCTATAAATTATTTTGTGGCCCCTGTGGGGAGAATTTAGTGAGTTTGGTTAAGTTGGTTTTAGGTGTCTTTGCTTTGCTTAGTTGGTTAGTGTGTGTGAGCATAAGGTGAACAAGCACATAGTTTGAACATGTGGATATCATTGATCCTTTACAAAATCCCCTATTTAAACTATGTTATATTGTTCCTGGCTCAAATGGAAAACATGTGCGGATAATGGGTCGCTTTCAAATTTTCCTAGTTAATCTATGTGACTAACTATAGGGAGATGGTGAATTGTGAATATGGAGCATTCATATGCTTACCTAGGATCACCGGAGGGTGCAAAGGTAGCTGAGATTACATGTTCTTCTATAAACAATTCAATCCTAGTCCCGCAATTCCTAATGCAAAAATTGAACTAAACTAAAAAAATTCTACACTAGAAAAAAGAAAACTAGCTATGCATGCATGGTCTTGGGCCACTTACTTGGACTAGTTATCTAGGAGTGAATACCAAAATTTGAAAAACATAAATTGTTCAGAATGTAAGTTAATTTGCCCCCTACTTAAACTATGTGAATATTTTACAAAAATCAACTTGAAGCAAAACTGACTTTAAGCCTACGGAAAGCAACTAAAAGTGAGTTCTAACAAGCTGTGGGATACCACAACAAGTGCTGGCAGATGCATTAGGGGCCGCCAAGCACCTTACAAGCAGAAAAAGACAGAATCTTGGGAGAAATTTCTCATTCTGTGAATTGCGCACAAAATGTTGAGACATGTGCACTTTTTGTGTGCAGGTCAGCACTGAACGCGCGCCCTGCATGTCTGTGAGGAACAAATGCACGCAAATTCCTGCAAGTAAAAAAAATTATTAGCTACTCTTCTTCAATCTGTCACTCAAGGTGAATCTAGGGACTGCAAGATAGATCAGAGGACTATCAAATCCACTCTCCAGCATAGATAAAGGTCTCCTACAAAAGAACACACAACGACATAAACTTGGTAAAATGTTAGTGGAGTCACCAATCTTGTTGTGGTGGTTCGTGTACGAATGTACGAAATCACACCAATTTAAGGGGTGTGGTTTTCCCCTTTAAACTATAGGCAACAGGCAGAAAGAGGTGGAGTTCATAAGCATACAATCTAGAGGAAAAAGCATGCAAATGTATACTCAAATTAAACTAAAACTAAAAAACAAATATACAGAAGCTATTGAAGAGAGTCAAATGATAATAATGCAAACGGTGGCTCTAGGCCCCTCTTATTAAGCATTTGATACGAAGAAGAAATTTTACCCACTTTCCAAAGGGCCCCTATACAATGGTTCTAGGTCCCGATGCAAGGATGTTGTTTTCCAAGCTCACCTCGGTGTAGTCTCCCTCTCTCTCTACTGTGTTGGACGAAGATTGTTGAATGGCCAACAATCGAGTCCCCTCTATCTCTAGCTCCGAGTCACACACTGCTGATATTTCTTGGGGAATTCTAGCCAACATAAAAATGTGATCACCCATTCTTCATCTCATGGTGGCTTTATATAGGGGATTTCAAATCTTCCTTCCCTCCCTTGGTACAATGTGGATGGTGACCCAAGGGAGAGGTATGATTCCTTTGTGTGCTCCAAATATTCCATTGTGTGCTCACATACTGTCTAAGGAGGGGTTGGTGGTTTTCCTTAAGCGGCTTCATGTAAGGAATAACTTGTCATTTGCTTTGTGTAGTCCCGGATAGCGAAATTTTTCCACTTTCAGGAATGCGTGCTTATCGGGAAAAAAGGCGCGCAAAAGGAACTCTTCTCGAAGGATAATGCGCGCAAATAGCATTTTATGACTAGTTCAAATTTGATTTTCTCAAAACCTTAGAGATTTTAATTACTTCTAGATTCCATAATGTCTTCCTACCCTGTAAATCCTTTGGCTTGACATTAATTAATGTCATCTTTTACTGTACGATTTTCCAATGTTAACATATGTCATAGGCGCAATCTGCTTTTCTTCTAGTTTTCCTACCATGGGATGGAGATGGACTACCCAAGACCCTGCCCCAATCCACATCTACCACAAAGCCCTTTGGGATTCATACTTCCATCTGAATTTTTATAAAAAAATTCATGGAGTCATGTTGCCTATGCACCAGTTGATATTCAATAGGAAAACCTTTAGGGATTTCGAAGAGGCTAGTGCAGATATCCTTTCTGTGGCTAGATGGTTTGAAGAGGAGAATTTTACATATGTCAGAGTATTTGGGAGTTATGCTTCTCCCCACGTCCTACCATATTATGTTCCTGATAGGTTGCTTGCAAGAGAGATAGCCTACCAGCTTGTTAATGGTATCACTAAATAGCTAAAAGATGCTAAGAAGGTCGTTTGGCATAATTTCCCTTTACAGTGCGATACTTTTGCACTTTTTGATATTGGCCATACCTACACGGAGGTTTCGAAGATTAATCTATTGAATTTGGCAGTAATTCCAAAGAGGCTGTATGATCCAAATGATGTAATTAAAAATCACATCATAGAGCTCAAATTGAAGCCTTTTATAAAGGAAATAGATGGATTTGATTATCTCTTCCAAGGCATGGAAAATTTTTTAGAGATAATTAAGTTTGCAGCCACTCAATTGAGCCAAGATGATTTGGAAGTCTTCCAAATATACAGAAATAAGATACTGGAGAGAGTTCCTCTCAATTTTTTAACTATTGAAGATGTCAACAGACCTACTCCAAGTATCAACTTAGATAATAAAGCAAAAGACATGTCTGAGGATGAATCAGGACAATCAGAGCATCAATATCACAATTCTGATCATTCTGAAAATGAATCTGAATCCAGAAAGGATAGCCCAGAGAAGATAATTGATCAAGTAATCCAAGAGATAGAGATGCAGTAAAAAAGAGAAAGTAATGGAACAAAGTCATCTTCGCAAGAATTTCAACACATTCATGACACACTTGATTAGCCATAAAAGTCCCAAATGAAGAATTTGAGTAGTGAATGGGATGATTTTTCTGAATCAATTAAAACTCCTAAAGCCAATCCCAATGATGATCAAGTAACTAGTTTTCAGACACCTGAACATTCCCAGAAGATAGTGGAAACTGTTAATCCACTACAACAAGTTCTAGAGACTCATGATCAAGAGATCATACTGGCCTACCCTACAGAACAAATAGTTTTACAAGTTGAGGAAATTCCCTCACTGGATATATTCTACAGTCCTAGTTATAAGGTTGTAGTCAAAAGAAATAAAAGGAGAAGAACTTATTAAACAGTATCAAATATCACAGATGAATATGTTGATGTTTTGTGGAAGGATTCCTTGTTTGATCCTACTAAACATTTAACTAAATTATCACAGTATACAGGGGCATATGCTAATGCCATTGTTGATAAAGCTACTGAGGTTAAAATGTTGTTGAAGCAGAAGGAAGACAGAATACAAGAACTAGAGATATTGTTAGATCAAGAAAGATCTAATTCCAGCGAGCAAATGAAATCAAAGATGGCCCAATTTCAAAAGCATTTTTAAAATCTTAAATTGCAGCATCAAGCAGAAATCACTGAGAAACAAGCATAACTAGAAGCAACAACGACCAGATTACAAAGCCAACCGCAATTAGAGCAGGTCATCAAAGAAGCATTGGATGTAAATGCTAAGTTAAAGCAACAACAAAAAGTATTTTGCCAACAAGCTTCTATTATTGACTCCTATTGTGACTCAAAAGAAATATTGATCCAGCAAGTAGCTATCCAGAAACATGAATCTGAGAAACTCGAGAAGAAAATTAGCGAACACATTCAATGGGAAGCATCAAACTCGGGAAAGGAAGCTAATCTACCCCAGGTAGATAAGTTTCATAAGGAGATCCTATTCAAGGATTGGGAAGCACAAATAAAGCAGGCAGAGAAAGCAGCAACGAAAGCCTCAATATTATCAAAAGAAATTATTGACTCTGTATGTGAACAGCTGGTGAAAGAAGAACTTATTAAAAGAGTACACGTCTGAAGTTTTCTCAGAAGTAAAACAACTAGAATCACAGTGGCAGCAAATGGTAGACACAGGGGATGAAATAATTAAAAACGTAAATAAGTTTGATCAAGAAAATTATTGGAATTTTCTAATCAAACCTTATCAGCAATATCAGATCTTACAGTCTATTACAGATTCAACAAGAAGATCACAGCTAGTAAATTCATACGCAGTATTCAAGGGACAAGTCAGATCGAGGATTTCGCAGCTAGCTCAGCTCAAGCCCATGCTTGATATTTGTCAACTACGTGACCAAATCCAAAAGAAAGTGCAAAATTCATAAATCAATATTGTTACTTTATTTTCCTAGATTATAGTTCAAGTTAGTCTTACGAGGATGATTGTTTGAAACCTCCTCTATATTTTTGTAATAATCTATTTTAGAAAATAGTTAGTTTAGTATTTAAACCCCTCTCATGCATTT
This sequence comes from Pinus albicaulis, assembly GCA_034641835.2. Taxonomy (NCBI): domain Eukaryota; kingdom Viridiplantae; phylum Streptophyta; class Pinopsida; order Pinales; family Pinaceae; genus Pinus; species Pinus albicaulis. Next base: position 1,015,470,450 of record CM076572.1, on the reverse strand, counting down.
AGAGAAGGGTCCAGAAATTTTTCAAAAACATTTGCAAAGAATGCACTATTGTAATTTTGTGAATACTTTGATGAATTAATGGAACACATCTGTTATCTTTTGACAATTAAAGTTGTTTAACTGATGTTTCACTACTGTACTCTTTAAATTGCTTGAAAGTGAGAAGGAGAAAATCAATTACTGTCAGTTTACATGAGTATAACTTCGTGCATATGGTACTTTTATTCACTTGTATTAAGTCTTACTTTATAGATTGACAGTCATCTTTTTATTTGATTATATATTCGAAACGTTATTATAGATGAATGTTACATGCACTTCTGTTCTAATATTTGTCTATGATTTCTTATTGAATATATAATCACACATATGAATGCGATATATTTTTCACAATTCTTCTAGTCAAACTACTTTTTTAGAAGAATCATCTTACATAATTTTCATCTCTTTCAATTGTTAAATGATATATATTACTAATAGTTGAAATATATCTCTTTAGATTGCATAAAGGAAGAAACACCCCGGGTATATAGTAGAATAAATAGTTTAGATAGATGTATAAGATAGATTAAAATCATTCTCCATTTGCATGTCATATAATCACAACACCCTCAAAATCATCCTTATTGGGAAACTGGTCCCATTATCCCCAGTCAGAGCCACTACAGCAAACGGAAAAGGAGTTGCTTTAAGGTCTGAACCAGGTGGTTTTCCTCCATGTTTTGGCAACGGAATTCTGAGGCCTCAACAGTATAACACTCTCAAGATCAAAGACAATGAGTTTAGAATCCTGGGGATCAAAAGCTCATATTTCTAACAAAAGTGATTTCCTTTGTGTTGGACAAGTTTGCAGCACTTCAAAGGTCAACATTGCTAAAGGTGACATAACCAGATCTTCAATAATATTGTAATTCTAAACAACTCGTGCATGATGATTGAAAGCTAAATTTTGAAGAACACCTTTATGAGGCAGTCAAATCACCATGTCAGAATTAGGTTTTTCAATCTATAATGGTTCAGAAGGAGGAGGAATTAATGTGGAAGATTTACTAGGTGAACTAGTATCTCTTCCATTTACAACAGAACTCTTAGATCTGTAATCCTTAGATCTTGTAGCTACCATAACTTGTGAGGACATCATCATGATATCCGTCAATGTGGAGGAAGAGGAATGGTTGTGTGAAACCATCTTATTGTCTTGATAATGAAAAGGATCCTTCAAAACAATAGGGATGGATGAACCTTTAATGAATTTAGTAACCTTAACGCGATGAGGGCACTCCTTAGTGTAATGATCTTCATCACAGATTAGAATAGGATAACAAGGATTTTTATTTCCGTCATATGGTTTGGTTTTATATGATTTCTCTTTTGAGGAAGCATTTTGTTTTGCTTTACCTTTTCCTTTCTTTTTACCTCCAGTCGATTTATTCTTACTAGTAGATGAATCTACGTAATTAATCTCAGAAGTAATTTCCGGAGAAGGATTTCCTTTGGTTGAATATAGTAAAGTCACAATCAGAGTAGATTTGGATTTTTTCTTCTTACTCTTATATTGGCTAACAGAACCAATCCCACCATCAGCGACATGATATCCTATAGGAGTTGAGGTTATTTGACCAGGGAGAGGAAAATACAGAATATTATCATACAAAGTGCAAGACTGTGTGTAAACAAGGTTTAGATATTGGGCACGAGAAATAACTTTCTCTTCAGTTACAACATCTCCCTTGGCCACATATTTAATAATGAATAAAATAAAATATTTTGTAAACCATTCAGCCAAAATCTGAGCTAGAATGAAAACCTTAACTAGACGATGTCTACGTCTCCATTCATGTATATGATCGGAAATATGAGTAGACAAGTATTTTTTCAAAGAATTCAAAAGTTCGGTACTAGTATCATAATGAATTGGTAACTAAAAATGTGTCAAGAAAGAAGTGGATAAGGCGTTGAAGTTATGAAAGGAGGCTCATTGTCAATCAATATATGATTTTGTTGCTAAACTGGTTAAAGTTCGTTGGAAAAGTCGCAATCTGATGGAATCATCGATTAATGAATTTGACGCACACCAAAGATGATATGTCATGACAAGGTTTGATGGGTCTTCTCCTAATTTTCCTTCAAATTTCAGAATGTCACTAGGAAACTTAGTAGGAATTTATGGATAGTAAATAGGATCATTTGTTAACCGAGACAAATCTGGTAAATCTAAAGTTGTAATGAACGGTAACTATCAGTTGGGATCCTGTTGTGAAAATTGATTACCCTGCGAGATAAGTCCAGTACCTGGAGGAGGATATTCAGGATATCTTGGGATAGCCTGATAAGTTTGGATTTTCATTCCTCCAGGATAAATAGGGTGAGCCATACCAAACCGTGGTTGTGACAGAATTTTTTAAGTATGACTAAGGTATGGTTGACTCTAGAAAGGCAGATTTTGGCCCATCTGCCATAAGTAATATTCCCCCTGAAAGGATTGGATCTGAAAAGTTTTTCCTTGAAATAACTGACTCTGATAAGGATGACCTTGAAAGAAATGGCCCTTAAAAGGTTGGCCTTGAAAATCTTGGCCTCGATACAGTGTTTGCAAAGTTCCCATACCATGTTGTCCCAAAGGTATTTGAGATATAGAATGGATCGTAGGACCAGCTTGATAGACAGATGTCTGAGGGATGGATTGAATAAATGGTTGCACTGATACTTAAGGGGTAATTGGAAAAAAAGTTTGAGATAATCCCAGGATGGGGGTTTGAGGTGTACTTGGTTTTTTAACAAATGTTTGTACAACAGATTGGACATGAGTATGTGGACTACTCAGACCAAGCTGTTGACTTGGTTTCTGAACAGGTATTTGCGGATTGACTTGAGGAATCCCCTAAAAAGGCTGTTGGAATGGAATCGAAATACCTTGAACAAGTATTTGCTAAATAGGTTGTCTATTAGGCTAAACAAGTTGGTAAATTGGTACTTGTGGAGCAACTTGCAAAGTTTGTTGAACAAATGAAGGGTTCCAAATGGTATTCATCCCTGGATAAGGAGTACCAACTAAGGATTGTGACACAACGGGTTGACCTAAACCAATTTGAGGTATCTGACCATAGTTTTGATCATTCATATTTAAAGTTTTTCCTCCAACCGTAGGATATGACCCAGCAAAAGGTTTCCCTCCAAGTGGAGGTGGTTGCCCCACAAGCGGATTATAACCATCTGTTAGGTTAATTTGAGGATTGCCTACATTACCGAAAACCATATTAATATACTAGTCTGACGTCAAACATTGGGGAGTAGAAGTTGATAATCCAACTAACATAGTAGAAATTTGAGATGAAGGAGAAGCTCCTGAAAAAGTCCCATAAAGTCACTGATATCCAAGAGGAATTAACGGACCACCATATAACAATGATTCTGGAGAGCTTGAAAACATGGATGTATCAGTAGGCATACTTCCAAAAATCATTCTCGGCATATTAAATCCAGGGAAAGAGTAATAAGGAGTGCGGTAACGTGGAATACCTTGATCTAAAAAGTTCAAAGGTGTGAGATACCAAGGATTCAGTAGAAAGGAAGCAAAAAGAAGGTATGGAGAAACAGTTTGTTCACCGGTAAAAACAGGAGTACTTGGATTTTCTTCTTCCTCGTCTGCAGTAATATCTTCTATACTAATGAGACCAGGGGGTACATTATCAGTAATAATAAGTGTTACTTTGGGTGAATGCGGTGCAGGAGTAGGAGCTATAACATCTGAAGGCGACTTAGGTTCTGAAAAATCAGACTCAGGTTTAGAAATTTCTAACTCAATTAGTTGTGTATTCTCCAGTATCAGTTTCTGATCTAACAACTTTGGTAACTACTGGTCCATATTACATTAAGCATGTTTCCAATTATTGATGTTGATTCACTTTAGTTTCAAATTCTATAATGGTAGATGTTTCAATTTGATTTGAAGTCCCAGATCTCGTTGATTTTGACCTTTCAGCCTTATTTTTTTCCAATTGACTCGGTGTATATTCAGGGGGTTTACCCTACATTCTCCGCGAATGTCTTGGTAAGTCAGCCACAATGAATTTTAATTAAGAATCCAAACAATATAATAATAAAAAATCACACCTAAAGCCTTTAAAAATTAAAATTAAACAAATAACACACGCTAACAAATCTAGGATTCAAACCACGCAATCAACCTTTTCACAGGGAAATCACTAGTTGGTGATGAAATCCAGCGTCATAGAAATCAAGGTGAAAAGTATATATAGATAGAACGGATGGAACCAGTTACCGTGACACCCTGCTTAATGAAACAATTTGGTGCAAGTAACTCCACTTATGCCATCTCAAGTGAAAATTACCTTCCAAAAGGTCCAAGTGAGTCTAGTAAACGTTTTTTCCAAGTATAGTAGAGACCTTCCCTCCATCGTCACCTTGGTAAATAGCCCTAATATTATGGTCACTAAGGTTACCACCTACAACAATTCAACTTGGGAGGACAGTCACATATCGGACGTACATGCAAGGGAAGAGTAACAAAGCTCAATCCTCTTGAAAGTTCCTCAACATGGATAAATTTAGGTTTACCTCCAAGTGACCCCAAGTACCTTTGAGCATCGTTTTCAATATTGCAAACCACTATACGTAACTAATAAAGTGGGTACAATCACTTCACCGACTCTGATATGATCTCGTGTTTGACTCCCTTGCTAGAGGAGCTTCCCAGAGCAAAATTGTAATAAATGGATTTACTCCCTAGCGCAAGATTCTATTGTTTGTTTATAGCTTTGGAAATTTAACTCACTTCCCTATTCCAAAGCCCTACAACTTGGTCTATGTAGGTGATGGATGTGAAACTGATGATATTCTGACCAGACCCAAAAACTCTAATGCAGTCAAATATGAAATTGTAACATTTTCAGTCAATGGATTCCTAGTTACGGGAGAGTAAGAGTATTTTTTATTTTCAAATAAAATGAAAAAAATAGATTTCAATAAAATTATTTTCAACAAAATGCCAATTTCACTTTGAAAAAATTCAATTGCAGAAATTAAATCAAAATTTTAGTTCACTTAACAAGTCAAATAACCATAAAATGTCCTTTTACAAGTAATTAGTCACAATTCTTCAAAATGCATGGAGAAATCAATAAAATTTCGAAATGAATTTGTACTAATGAATACCATTAATTTAATTATGTCTACAGTGTATTTATGAACAACTTCAGTAATGAAAAAGAAATGATTCTTGTTTTACATTCAGCAAAAGAAGCACTGTCACAAAACACTAAAATTTCGAGAAAACCCTAACTTCACTAATCTAGAAGATCTTTCACAAATAAGCAAAGTATTCACTAAACATGGTGTGTTTGCAAGAAAAAAGACAGGGAGACATAAATCTAACAACAACCAATCTCTTTGTTGATCAATCAACAAGAAACCAGTCAAAACCCTACCCTAATTTGTGAAAACGAGTAATTTCTCAAAAATACTTCTTAACGACACACAAACAAACTCAAAAAGATTATCTGGAGGTCAAGAAAAGTGTAAAAAATATTTCAAAAACCAAAATTCAGACTTTGATCAGAGGAAAATCTACTTTTTCAAAAATTCCCATGATCTGCGCAAGTGAACAGTTAAGTTCAATGCGCATGTGCTCTGTTGCTAAAGAAAAAGGACGCAGATTTGCGCTCTGTTGTTGAAAAAAACTGCGTAAAACGAGAAACTTAAACAGAAAATTTAAAAAAAATTGAAAAAAAAAAAAAACCACAAAATCTAAAGGATACCTATCATGACAAGACTCAGATCAGGCTATCAAAAATGATCAAAAATAAAAAACAAGGAAAAGAAAGAGAATATAAATGATCCCAAGCGGAGTCGCCAATTTGTTATATTTGGACTAATCCCTCTCGCGGACAAGAGTGATCTCCCTAGATTTCCAACAAAACCTAGTAACAAGCAGACAATCAAACTACTCTTTCCCTGAATCTGTCTTGCTTGAATCATAAAGCTAAAAGGAGAGGAAATGAAATCCATACCTTATTGCAAAATGCTTGATGAAGATCCTTGTTATGCCTCGATACAACTCTTCAATGCTTGAAACAGACTTGCACATATAGAAACCAAAGGATCAAAGGCATATGCATCATAGATAATTCAAATAATCAAACTAATGATCAAGGAGATTAGTAATCAACATCATTTAAATGGATGAACTAACAATAACACAAATCATTCATCATATCCATAAAACAATGTAGTGAGAAAAAGAGATCAATTGTATTAATTCGGAAATATAGAAGAGTCTTACAACCTTTGCCTTGATGTTGTGAAGCTTCTCCCATAAGTCTACAATACTTTCCTTGAACGATAAGCTCTCAAGCCTAATTTGACTAGCATAAGTATATTTTCAATAACCTCTCTCAACCCTCTAGCATGTAGTCAATTTATAGGCCAAGAGGAGGAAGTTCTAGACCCACTTAAGGTGGAATTAGGGTTCCTTGAAGAATGGGAGTTAGCTCCATGATGGGAGGGGTTAAGCTCGAATAGGCATGACCTCAAAGCTTTCAGTTGGGATATATTTGCCCAACAAGTCTTATAGAATTAAATTTTTTATTTTTACTTTTTGTTGAGTCACGTGCATGGTCCATATTGTAATACAGAGCGCAGTTTTTTGCAGGTACCAATGGTAGGAACTGCGTATACACAGAAACTAGCTAGGAAAGTGCGCAAGTCACTAAAAAGAATGTTTTTGGCTTTATAACCCAGAAATATTTCTTTCTTCAAGGTGATTAATTTGTTGACTTGCAAGGGAGAGCTTTGGAACACATGAATTATATGGAGAAAGATCCATTCTAACAGTCAGTTGTCATGGTGAAAAATGATGTGTAACAACAAGATCTAGGTTATATTGTGATTATTACTTTGTCAATCAACTATAAGGAAATAATGATGAATAGACGATGTTTTTACTGTGAATCAATTTCTATCGGATATCGCTTACGTTGGTTTTGTCACGCCAACTGTCGGTACACAAATAACCATACACTACTTCTATTTTTGTGACGCTTCCTTGCTAGCAATCCCTCACTTTTGTTGACATCTGATTTGTCAGCGTCTATGTTATATTTTTTGAAATAGTGATGATAAAATAAATGTTAGCGCGACCAAAATTTCCATAAAAATTTTGAAATGTCTTAACCCTAAACTAAAATTGTGATAACGTAGTCAAGCCAATAAAAAACAATATTATTATATTATTATTTACAAAAAGAATTAATATATGAGTTTTTATATATAACAAGATTCCTAACCATGGAGATTCACCCCCACTTTATTATGGATATTTTTAACGTGTAAATAGGCTTTTTTATAATACTATGGGACAATACCATGGCTTACTAATACCACATACACAAAAAACCATAACTTATGTTCATATGACATTTTTTTTAATTAATCAATTTAATTAAAAGAGAAAAAAAGGCATAACTAATTTTGAAATAAATCTCAACCTTTGATTTTTGATTACTACTAAGAATATTTTAGAATAATCCATGGTCATTAAATCACTATCATCCACATAGTAATTGTTGATAATTAAATTAAATTATGGAAGTCATATTCCAAAATATGATAAGACCATCACCGTAATTATATGGTCTAGGTGGTGTACCCTCTCCCACCCCCTATCGAGAACTATAACAAATGGGAGGTGTTACTTTACTCTACCCCAATTTCCATGGTCTCTTTATGGAAACAGGGTTACAAAATTCCTTCCTTCCCAAATTTAGAAGAATTAACTTTGGATACTGCCATCACATTTAGCTCGTCGAGACCTTTCCAACGATGTAATTTTTTTAATGAAATCTAATTCTCATATAAAAAATTATGGCCATTCAAGTTTCACCACTTAGACTCTACCTTGTAGGCAAGGACCTACCACGTGGCTCCCACACAACACCTCAAGGTTCCCTCGTGGCAACTCTGCGTTGGCTAGGTGGCTCCACATCATCCACAACACCCACGTGATCGTGGCTAGGTCCACATGGTACCTGACACGTCAACGAAGTCTAGGAGCCCAACAAATTTGAATCACAACATGAAGTGCACAACTCTCATGTTGTAACCAACTTTTCGGAGATCCGACCATTCAATAAACTCACACTCATAAAAATTTTTGGACCCATAAACATCTGCACCAACTCATATCGGCACACACCTCCATCCTGGTCCACATCTAAGTCCTTCATCCCTACTTCCTTGCGCTCTCCCAGTATGCCTAGACCTCCAGTGTTATCTAGTCATAGTCCAACCTTGCACAAACTTTTCATTATGTGAGCCCCTCTTAGACCTTTGCTCCATCCAACCATGTCTGGAATCCGGCTCCATAGTGGCATAACACTCGCCATTCCTCCCAAACACCCAAACTCCCAGATTTGTCCAGACTAGCCTCTTATGTCATGTTAAATTCTTTTGAGGAATTAATCCATATTGCAATATCGTGTGTGCTTAATTTGTTATATACTTTAATATATCTAAAATATAATGTAGAATAAACCCTTAACTTTAACATGAAATCATTCACACAAAAATTGAACACCTAGATACCTTGTTCTATAATCATTGTATCTGGAAGCTCCTCCATTTCAACTTGAACAACATTAACCAAATGTCAATTCTTAATTATTATTTTTTTTAGAAAATTCTAATACATCCCTTATCTCTTATGTTCATGTAGATAATTGAGTTAATTGGGAAAATGTCCTCCCTTACTTTTGTCATAGTTGAACATCATGAAATGCGGTAGTGATAGTAGCTCTAATTTGGGAATCATGAGCTCCACTAAGAGACATGTCTCCTCTTAAGTATCAAAACCCTCTTTGAGATGAGTTATATTTTCTTGGAGCTTTTAGATGTCTCCTTTTGTTATCACATTTTGAGGGTCAAACCTGTATAATAATCCCTAAGGTTTTGATCAAAGTTACTCTAAATGTGAGATGTGGCAAGTAGAATAATAGCGGATGGAATGATGGGCCCAAATGGGCATTGATTAAGTAGACTTTGAGAAATCCAATTGAGAAATGAATATCCACATAATGGATTCCAAGGTGCCACAATGGGTGTATGGAGGGAGGAGCAAATGTGATGTGATTAACATTGCAAATAATGATATGAAGGAGAGATAGGAAATAGAATTGCATACCCTATGAGGAGATGGAAATGCTAAATCCCTTTGAAGAGATGGAAATGTTAAGCCTAAACAATATGATGTCCATCCAAATCTATATCATGCTTTATCAAATCCATGTAAACAAGATAAGCATCACAAATCAAATCCATTTGAATACTACTTGGGTGATGTAAATGAAGAGGGGGAATAGATCTAGGTGAAACACATATACGATGAAGGAGGAGCATCACCAAATTCCAAGTAATAAGGTAGGCTTGCAATGCCCAAAGTAAGCCGTAGCTTAGAAAGGAAGGCATGTCCCTTCATTTTCAACTATCAAAAGACCATCCTTAGGCATCATGTCTTGATTTGAAAAATTATTTTCTTCGGCATTGAATTCCCTACAAACATGAAAAAATGAAGAATTTGCAAAGGACAAGCAACCAAACTCTTAGAAGAATTCTGCCTATGGAGAGGATTTCTTCTTATCACTAATAGAAAATCCTTTAATTTCATTTGATAGTAATGCATATATTTCCACTTTGTGATCAAGGCCAAAGCTTCTATGATGGCCTTTACATCCTGCCTCCTTGTGGTGGATTTTGATAAATTCTTAAGGTTGCCTAAAAGTATAATTTCATTTAGGTATCTTTAGTGAAGATAGTTTTTGATTCATGCAATGAGGGGAATATGAAATTAGGTATTGATATATTGGTGAAATAAGAAACCAAACTCTTGTAAGAATTCTTGCCATGGAGGGCTCTTTTTTCCTTATAACTAATAGAAAATCATTTAATTTCATTTGATAATAATGCATATATTTCCTCTTTGAGATCGAGGCCAAAGATTCTAGGATGGTCCTTGCATCCCTCCTTGTTATAGTTTTGATAAATTCTTAAGGTTACTTAAAATTCTACTTTCATTTAGGCATATATGATGAAGAGGGTTTTAGAGGCATGCAATGATGGGAATATGAAATTAGGCATCAACACACTAGTGAAAAGTGTTTTGGAGGCATGTTGTGAGGGAAATATACAATTAGGCGCCAATACATTGATTATTATATGTCACTAGTTAAATGAAGTCATAGTTTAGAATAAAGAGGGGCAGTATTATATGTTGTATATGGAACAAGTTAACAAGCAACTTAATTTCTAGAATTCTATGTCCATAAAATTTGATTAACTTTTAGCACTATATAAATGAAAGGGAAATGTTTTATTAACATTATTTTATGAAATATATTGTTCTCTTTTAATGCTAGAAAAAGTATTTGTTACTCAAAGGTATTGGTTGGGTATTGACTTAGTAGCATCCTTATATCTACCCTAATCTAGCCCTGCATCATTATGTAGAAACAAAACTTGACCACTTGTAATAACTCATCGGTGTTCCATGAGAGGGTAGATTTCGACTCCTACAAGATGCCTATAGGTAATAGACCATTACCATGTTTCCTTGTTTTCAAGGAAGATGAGCTCTTCACTAAGCATAAGTAGTTTAAAGTCTTACTCCATTAACAAGAAGATGGTTTTAGTTTATTTCAATATTTCAAGGAAATCCAATATCTTCTAATCTAGTCATTGTTGACACTACCAAGAATTGGGTCATGTGCTTTCCATAGCACACCTAACACTAGCTCCACACATGAAGCCAAGATACTAGAAGCCTATTACAATGTTACCTCTTATCTAGGAGTGTATGAGATATATACTCAATTTACTCTTATCAATATGAAATTAGGCATCAACAAGGGAAACATACAATTAGGCGCCAATACATTGATTATTACATGTCACTAGTTAAATGAGGTCATAGTTTAGATTAAATAAAGAGAGTATTATATGTTGTATATGGAACAAGTTAACAAGCAACTTAATTTCTAGAATTCCATGTCCATAAAATTTGATTAACTTTTAGCACCATATAAATGAAAGGGAAATGTTTTATTAACATTCTTTTATGAAATATTATTCTCTTTTAATGCTAGAAAAAGTATTTGTTACTCAAAGGCACTGGTTGGGTATTGACTTAGTAGCATCCTTATATGCACCCTAATCTAGCCCAGCATCATTATTTAGAAACAAAACTTGACCACTTGTAATAACTCATTGGTGTTCCATGAGAGGGTAGATTTCGACTCCTACATGATGCCTCTAGGTAATAGACCATTACAATGTTTCCTTGTTTTCAACGAAGATGAGCTCTTAACTAAGCACAAGAAGTTTAAAGTCTTACTCCATTGACAAGAAGATGGTTTTAGTTTATCTCAATATTATAAGGAAAGCCAATATTTTCTAATCTAGTCATTGTTGACACTACCAAGAATTGGGTCATGTGCTTTAATTTATCTCAATATTATAAGGAAAGCCAATATCTTCTAATCTAGTCATTGTTGACGCTACCAAGAATTGGGTCATGTACTTTCCATAGCACACCTAACACTAGCTCCACACATGAAGCCAAGATATTAGAACCCAATTGCAATGTTACCTCTTATCTAAGAGTGTATGAGATATATACTCAATTTACTCTTATCAATAAAAATAAAACTATTTCTTATATTTGTTTCTTTAATAATGGAATAAATATATATCCATTTTCAACTTCATTTCACACTTCACAATTATTTGAAAATTAGGATATGTTCATATAGGTAGAATGCTTTGAAAGCTCACACACAAAAAAGAAATTAAAGATTAGTACACTGGTGTGAATGTGTACTATTTCCCTATTTGAAGGTTTAACCACATAAATATTGGTGTACAAAAGAAGCATGGAGTAATAAAAAACCATCTTTAAGCCATTTTTTTTTTGTGTCTAGGGGTGAAGTAATGATTCACATTTATGATGAGAAAAATGAAAGCATTACAACTCAAGAGTGGGAAGTGCATTTTTGTGGGATATTTTGAAGATGTAAAAAGGTACATACCTTTTTAGGTAATTCAACAAAAAAAATTTACTAGGAGAGATGTTAAGTTTAATGAAAGTGTCTCAACTTGCATCATGCCTTTTTAGGTAATTCAACAAAAACATTTTACTAGGAGAGATGTTAAGTTTAATGAAGGTGTCTCGGCTTGCATCATGCTTAATTCCTTCACAGTCTCTATTTGAAGAGCGTGGAGGGTCAATCCCTAATGATCAATTGCGAGTCCAATTAGGAGAGATGTTTTTGCATTCATATAGTCTCACATGGCCATGTTTGTTCAAGTCATGGACTACTTTCCATTTTGAGGTTTTTAACCATCTAAATATTAGTGTACTAGTGTTTGATCCATGCCTATGAACAATGGTCTTAAGATGTTCTACTTGTGTGAATATACCCGATCTTCCAAACAATAATTTATATAATTAGGTACATGCCACTTATATATTTATTTCTTTTTTTACAAAATAATAAACTTACCTGTCTTAATTTTTACATCATACCATATATTTTAAGTTTTATCCAACTTGAATTGGAAAATGCAAAATATTTCATTACAAATTGTTGAACTCAATTAAAACTTAAAAAAAAATTAGAAAAATAGTTTAATAGTTTAGTTCAATCAATTTAAATGGATAAACTTCAGATGTTAGTTTAATCAATTTGAATTTGAATAGATAGACTTAAAAAAATTAATTTAATAAATTAGATTAATCAATTTGAATTTGAATTGATAGACTTAAAAAAAATAGTTTAATAAATTAGATTAATCAATTTGAATGGATAGTTAGGTGAGAGGGAGCCTGCAAAGGTTTATCAAAGCAACTTGTAACGGATAACATTTTGAGTACTAGTTTTCCACCCTTTTTTCCTCTTTTTCCAAAAAAAATCCCCCAATAGTAGCAGCAACAACAGAGGGAACAGAAGCTAATGATTTTATTTATTTATTAATTTAATATAACATGTTTCTAGTGAGTTTATTGGTCCATGTTTAAGTGTCTATAAATCTGGTCACTAACATATATTATGTGAATATATGTTGCATAACCAAGGCTAATGATTTTATTTATTTATTAATTTAATATAACATGCTTCTATTGAGTTGATTGGTCCATGTTGAGTGTCTACAAATCTGGTCACTAACATATATTATGTGAATATATGTTATTTGATTGGACCATGTTGAGTGCTATAAATCTGGTCACTAATATATGTTGTATAACAGCATGTAGTGTCAACTTGAAAATATTACATTCCAGATTTATCTTAGTTTATGCTTGTGGTAGGTGGCCCTCATTCAGATTTATCTTAGTTTATGATTGTGGTAGGTGGCCCTGATTCTGTAGTGTGGAGAACCACAGAAAAGCAAAAAATCAAGAATAAACTTCTAAAATCTAAGGAATATAAAGAATCTCATTCAAACAAATGTATCTAGAAATAATGTAGATCTCAAAGTAAAATAAGGGGATCTCAAAGTGAAATAACTGAACAAGATCTTCACAGAGCTGAACTCATATTTTGTACAGCAATCAAATTGTATGTGTGATAAAAATCACTCTGAAATCTGGACTTCCATTGATAAGTCATGTGTTTCCCCTAAAATAACACGGTGACTATAATACATCCTGATTCCTCAATATAGGTGTATGGACTGCCATTCATATGTCATGTGTTGTATGGAAATTGGAATCTACAAAGTTTACCAACATTATAACAACATTCATAGTAGATGCATGTAACAGAAATTGCCAAACACAAATTAGTCCCAAATTTTGAACTAAAACTATGCAATCTAAGGGTGAATAATATGCAGCAGTGAATGAATGATAAGGTCATCACTATCATGTTGATATATAAAATAAAATAATTATATCAATGTCCGACGAATGATCACAAAATAAATAAACAGGACTGAAACGATTGCACCAACATGTGAAGCAGCTGAAGATAGGTCAATAAAAGATTTCTAAATAGTAAAAAAAATGCCAAGTTCGTTTACAAGTTGAATAAGAAATAGTAGACATTGGAAACAAGGAGATCTCACAATGAGTACAACAATAAAGCCCTGCCTTGGATGCCCTAAGAAACCGACTGAAACTATCACAAAACATTTTGCACAGATGCATACGAGACTAACATTATTGTTTTGAAGGCGAAGAAGCAATGCATAACCAACTTTCACATCTAGAGATTAGCCTGTAAACCATCAACACATGGAAGGCATTCTGGTGCTTTCAATCCAAGCAAGAAGCAAACACACCAGGTGTAACTTTAAGATTTTTGTACTAGGAATGACAGAGTTTAAGAAATCAAAGTGCCTATATCTACTCTCAAACTATTAATTTAGTGGATGACACATATATGGAACTAGAGAGAATATCCTCAGCCAAAGCAAACAACAATGAAGAGATATAATAGTGTGAACTGTTTCTTGTCACGAACATAGTTTATCATGCTCTATAAACTCTTTAGAAAGGCCATAGCTAATGATTGAAAGACCATATTTAAGTTCATAATGATATTACTGGATAATTAGCTGGTGCTTCCGGAACAAAACAATGTCCAGAAAATGTGGAAACAATGGTTTATAAAGGATAGCAACAACCCACTCTATTTTTAACTCACCTTTGGCGTTCTTGAGAAATTACAGACCACATAACATTAGTCATGAATTGATTGTAATACACAACAGACACAATCAATTCCCTTCATTATCCTACTTGCGGCATTGACTAGAGAAATAAGTATACTTGAAAAACTAGTGTAAGCAGTTCACAGTGCAATTGATAGGAATACAAGGATTGGAATATGGGATCTTGAACAGAAAAGCGAAGGGGTAGCCTTCTAAATAAATATTCCAATGAAACAAAAAAGAAGCTCTAATGTGCATGAGAAAACTCACTCCTTGCACCCTTGACAGTGATGCTGGTACATACTATTAGTAGAAAATATCAGTTTTACCGTGAAATTAGACAAACTTACTGTATAGTGACAGGTAATAGAAAGAACTAGCTCACTTGTACATGTCATCAAATTAACAAGATAAATCTAAAGCTTTATATATTGCTGCCTATAGATATCTTAATTTACCCTTTCGCTCTTGAGATGCATTAGCTTAGAATATTGATCTTCAGAAAAATGCTCGACTGCCATAAAAAACCCTAGAGCCTGCATTTCTTCCGGATTGTGGATTCTTCTGATCTGTTCCAGACTTGATAGAATCATCAGACTGCTGGTTTTCAATGTCCATGGGAAGCTTCATCTTTGCTAATGACTCCGTGAACTGCTGCATGCTCTTCATATACATGTCAACTATCTGCTCCTGCACCACAGTTTGCTCTGGCTCAAGATTCACACTCACAAGAGGAGTTATGAAAGAAATCCCTGTCTCCCCTTCTGAGGTCTTGGCTTCAGTAGTAGAGGCTGCTACTCCTTTGTCTGAATCCACTGAAGAAGACTTTTCCTGACTCTTAGAAGAAACGTTATCATTTAAGGAAGTGCTCTCAGAAGGGCTACTAGTTTTTTGAAACCTAGAGGATTCGTCACTAGAGCCACTTTTTTGCGCAACAAAATCACGCAGACCCTGACCTTGAGGACTTGAGCTCGTTGTACCTGAGATTATAATAGTCGACGGGCTCTCTGCATCTGGCTCAGCTTGGTAATCAGCCACATTATCATCATGAGCAATGGTTGTTGGAGGAATTGGACAATTCGCAACTGTCACGTTTGGTGCCATGTCATAGTCATCTTCATCTTCTGTAGAGGGAGATGGACCCAGATGTAAAAATGAAGTCCCAGAGAATTCACTTTCATTTGGGTCGACTATAATTAAATCCCTCTTTAAACCGTTCTCCGGCTTCAGATCATTGGAGGCCATTTTGAAATATTCAGAAACCATGAGATTATTTTCGCTGGCAACTTGCAAGTCTGGAAATTCGATGTCATTGTAATTGGTCGGTTCGGGATTCTCCACCGCCCCGTCCGGCGAAACAACATCTGAACTTACAGGGGCCGAAGATATGGCCAATTTTGCTTCAGCGATTGACTTACTTTGACATTCTGGTGGTGCTGATCCGTGGTATGCAAGTGTTAATTGAACTATGCCCGCAGGAGAATGAAAAAGGTCAGTTGAAGATATTACAAAATCCTGGGTTAATTTTCCCTTACCCGCCACAGTAGACAGAGGCAGTACAACGAACCCCAACAACTGGTCTTCCATGTAGTTCCTTGCACGGCTTAGCATCCATAACTCACATTTCAGTGATGCATCGACTTGATTGTGGATTTTCATCTGCAGGCTCTCGTTAAACACCGGATTCCTTCCGCCTCCGTTCGATATGCGAGTCGACAATGCCCCCTCGGGATTGCCGGTAAGAGACAGCTTAGCATAGACGTCCTGCTTGTCATAGATGCATATATTGTGAATGTCTCTGGCATGATGGACATAAATATCTAGAATGCCCTCAAAGACTTGTGGCTGTCCCTCCTCAACTATTTCCTCTTCCCCTGCAGCACTGCGATTCCCATTACTCCTCTGATTTTCAGCATTCAGGAATCCTTCATGTTGCATATTACCAAAAATGGAATGACCGCCGTGATTTGCTGCTCCGTTAGTACTAGAATCAGAAGTAACTGAACGCTCTACAGAAGAAGAAAGAATGTTTGCGGAAGCTTGAAGATAAGAGTCCATGATGACTTTCTTTCCACCGTTCACTATGACAAAAATAGGGATATATGCAGATGAAGCTAAAAAACACGATTTCTAAATAACAAAAACAAAAAGAAGAAAGTGTGTGCCTGCGAGGACGTAGTAAACCCTCAAATCACTTGAGCTCTTACTGAATTCAATTCCTATCAGGTTGCAGCAGCAGAGAAGCAAAAAAAGAGGTCAGGAAATCAAAGTCTTTCTAACGAAGATGATGCAGACAGTTATAAGAGTTAGCAAATACCACAAGATCTTCAAAGCAAACACACAACCTCCAAGTCTTTACTTTGCCCACAATATTCCACGAACTCCAAAGCCTATCCACAACAATCAAAGGAAAGAAAAAGAACACCGATACGAGCGGATCATTCTTTGACAAGTAATTAAACTTGAGGAGCCTGAAGGCAGCCGCTAGCACTACAGAAACTTAACAAGGTTTTCCTAGCACTGATAGGAGTCGGACCTTTCCCGCTGAGCTCTCTTAAATTGACGAACCCTAGCCTCCACTAAAATTCCCATCAACGTCCAAATTTCGAGGAATGTCCTCCATACTCTCTCTATCCTCAAATCGAGTATGTCATCCGTTCAAATTATTTGACTCTTAACACCTTCCAGAAATCACCGTTAATGACGGGTGAATTAACACGCTACGACTAATTGCAATAATCTGACTATGCGTAGCGTTAAAGAAAAGAGTTACATCCTATTCTCTATCTCAAAAAAGCGGTGCTACAAGGTTGTCCGTAGGTTACAGAAGTAAACGCTTTAAAACCTCAGCAAAATGCAATTTAACTGTGTCTAAATCTCTCAATTTCACTCCTTCACTGTCTAAAGCAATTAAGGATTTCTAATCCTAAATTAAGCGAAAATAAGCCTTCTGTCGGCAACATTGAGCATTTTAAACTTTCAAAGAAAAATATCCGAAAATACTTAATTCTGAAAAGTAACCATTTTAGTCGTTCACATTCCTAAATGAGTCCAAAATACAGTGAACCGATCTCAAATTAAAGTATCAGTCTTTGAAAACCAAACATTTTAACCTTTAATATTCACAAATGAATTAAAAATACAGTGAACCTAGCTTTAGATTAAATTAAAGCATCATTATCTTTGAAAACCAAAAGATGTACAGAAAAGCTGGTCGCGTGCAACGCTTTATCAGATAGTCCGGCCGAGTCAAAACCATCAACTGCCTCTGGCGTCATATAAAAAGAAAAAAGTCAGAAATAACCAGCGCTGTAAAACGCCAAAATAGGGAACGGATCAAATACAGAAAACCCTACAAACGGTAAATTCAAACATCATATAATTGAAAAAGAAAGACAAACAAGTACTTAAAGTTTTTGTTTATACAGACCAGGATCGGTGTCAAACAGATACTGGTAGAACCGGAAGCGCAGCACTATTCCAAAATGATCGTATGTGAGACTTTTTTACCTTCAAGGTGCACGGACCTGCAAGTTGGGACCGCTTTGTAAACCCTCTGGGACTTTAAAAGCTTATCTAGCAGCGTTAGTGGGATTCGATCTCCGGTTATCCGCGTAAAAGTTTCTAGATTCTTCAGCTTTTCTTTTCCTCTGGATGTGGCCTTTTGTCCTGCAGCAGTTGAAAATGATAATGAGCAATCGGTCCCGCGGGGCCTGCCAATCACACCTCGCACTGTTCATCTTATTCTCTAGTTCAACCGGTAACCCCTACCGCCTAGTCCGGTAGGCCGGCGCGACAATCGAAGGAGATACACGCAAGTCGATTAAATAAAACACAACACTCTGTTGACGTCCGCCAATGAAACTTCGAGATGACACGTGGCGATTTGTAGTGCTCCCACGAAAGCACTTTTGGAAATTTATAATAATAATAAAAAAAACATTAAAGGCTGAATGAAAATGCGGGAAATTCTGCCCTTGATTTGTTATATTTGCGGGATGGGATATAAAGTAGAATGAATGATTCCATCGCCAAGAAAGAGTGGGGGCCGATGCTGTCAAAGATGTGAAGCGTCATTATAGCATAGCGACTCGTCCAATGCAGTGAAAGCACGGAAAAGTAGACCCTCTAGCGACGGCACGAGATCGAATCGATCTAGGTATGGGATAACTATGTTCACACTCAGTTAAAAATAGATCAAATTCTAATTATAATTAAATAGAATAATAATAATTTGTTTTAGGTGTGTGATTATAATATTTAATTGTTTTATCTAGTTCTCAGTACCATATTCTCAATCATATATATATTTTAGATAAATTTTATGGAAATATATTTTATTTTGAAGTTTCAATATGTGGAATTGATATTTCCTTAATAGAGTATGTTGTTTGAGATATTACAAAATGTTATTTAGTTTTTATTCCTTCATTTCCACATGCATAATATAACTTTTCACCCATAACTCTTTAGGATGTTTCATATATTTTGACAACCCAATAGAATATTTATTTTCAAATAACTCTCCATTTTGATTTAGTTAGTCATATGGTTGTTCCTTTCTTTTTGGGTACTTTTTAATTTTTCCTACCTATGCTATCCTTGTATTGAATTTCTAATCCTTTTTAATTTGTCCAAACACTTTTTTTCCTTCTACATTTACTCTTCAAATCATTTTCTATAGTACAGATTTCATGTGTTTATTGGCGTTTTCTGCTCATCATCATTAATTTTAATAGGAAACATGTTGATATTCATCATTGTGACTTTATTTCTTTACAAAGTAATTTTTCTCCATACCTATGATATGCATATAGCAAAGCATATTATTTCTTTTATCTTTAGTAGTTTGTTAATTTTACATTTATTTAATTTAGATTTATGGAATTTTTAATATACATGATATTTTAAGTTATTTGATATTTATTTTGCCAGAAATATGGTGTTTTATCATTTTTGTAATATTTTACTAGTACAAATTTATTTTATATATGGATTTAATATGAGTCTAGAGATTTTCCGAATGTGGGTGACAACAGGAGTACGAATGAGAATTGCCTCTTCCACACTCATGAGGATGAAGATCTGCAGCATAGGTCCTCACCCGATGTGGATCCTCAAATCAGTAACCATCCGCACGAGATGAATGAGATAAGGCATGATGAAGACACGCTTGGATAGCGTCACCCCCTCTAGGGTACCTCTCTGCAGCAATCATCCTAAATTATTACCTGGATCGATATGCCGATTGGCCATAACTCTTCACTCGAGCCCGCTCATGAAAACGGTTATGGCACGCAGCTGCGTGCGAGGGTCAATCATGATCTTCCCCTTCGCATGTGTTACAGGCCTTTTAAAAGGAAGGCCCCTCAACACAAAGAGATACACAGTCATCTCCTTCAATATTTTCTATTGCTTCTGTTCTTGCCCTACTAGCCCACTGCGCAACCCTCTTCCTAGAGCTGCGCTGCGTATAAATCTTTGGGATGTGATTTATCTAGCCTGCACATCTTATCCCAACTCCATCTGTCCCTCCAGTCTCAATAGTCTACGCACATCGATTACCCCGCGTCCCTTGACGTGCTCTCCCCCTCATCGTTCCCCCTGTCCACTTACTTCTCCCCTGCTTCGACCCTCTCCCCCTGCTGAGCATCCCTCCATCTCTGTCACACCTCTACTTCAGCAGGCCATTACACCTAGGTTGCGCCAAAGAACCATATGTGGAGGGCAAAGAGGGGCACTCCTCGGTCGTTACCACCATGGGACAGACAATCACCTGGAGTCTGTTGAAGGCTCCTCCTCAGGCAATTTCGCTAGACAGATCCCCGAACCGAATCAGGAGGAGGAGGCCCCCATGCAAGCTTCGCAGAGGGGCAGATGTGGACCTCAGAAGTCCACCATTGCGCATCAGGCACACCTCCCGCCTCGTAAGACTGAACCTCTTCCGGCTCAGGAGGATGAGGGTGATGATACAAATGTATGGATTATGGATTCTGAAGGTACTTGGACGCGCGTCCCTGACACAGAATATCTTATGGCTCCCATCCTCTGCGCACCAGTCCCCAAACCTATGCATCCACCCACTGATACAGAGGAAGCGGTTGTGCAGACGTATGCCTGCCCCATAGTGGAGGAAGAGCCAGACAGTAATGAGGAAGATGAAGACTAAGGACTGCGATGTTGCTCAGTTCTTCCTTGTTTTTTGCCATGCCTTCTATCACCACGGAATTTCAAGTTATACTTATGCTTCCGCATATTTTGTAATTTCTAAACACACTAGTGCTTCTGCGTATTTTGCAGTTTCCTGCTTCAAGTATTTTCCGGGCTAGTTTCCTCCACGAAGGCAGCCCCGAAACCACGCAACTAAGGCTGGGATTGGTTAAGCGCAACTTACCAACCCAGCCTATAGCATATGTATTGTTTCTATTTTCAAATTAATATAGTTTAACCTAATTTACCTAAAAAAAATATGAGTCTAGAAATCAAATTTCAAATTTCTTTATGCACAAATTTCGTTAGAGTGTAAAATACAATAGGTTAGTTTTCAATTTTTTAATTAAATTTTTAAATGTTATATAGAGTATATATTGAACCAAATATATGGTTTAACCATAAAAGCTTAATTATATACATACTTTTTTTTAAATGATATTTTTTTTTTCTAAGTTAAACTGATCTATTAACAAGTGGGTAAAATTACATCGAGACTGAAGTCAGTGACTACTGCCTTGGAGGCAGAAAATTCAGGAAAAAACAGAGTAGTAGATTGTCGAAACCCACGCAGGGGTGCAGAGCTATATTTTTCCAAGAGATACTTTGACCCAGAAGAAACAAAAGGGGGCCAGAAAACATCATAGCTTCCAGAACAGAAAAAAACCCAGAAGGTTGGGTGATAGAAACAGAAAAAAAGACCAAGCAACGAACCCATTAGTCTTCCGGAGTCTCCTCCACAATCTTGCACCAGCCGGTGGCGTGCATGTCAGGAGCAAGCCCGTCGTGAGAAGCCGGGGCTCCAGGTTCAGCAGAGAGCATTTCTTCATCCAGAGCAGAATCAACAGGGCAAGACGGAGGCTGCGCCGGGAAACTGCCACCGCCCAGATTGAAATTCGAGAACTGGGTGTCAGGAGCAGCTACATTCGCCTCAGGAACGGCCGGCTGCGAGCTGGTCTCCCCTTGCACGCTGTCTTCAAGAAAAACCACCGAGAGAATGGCTGTAATCCGAGGGCGGTTGAGATTACTGTTGAAGGTGAACCGAGCAGTACCAGTTGTTGGAGCATAGGAGGCTGGAGGGCGATGCGAATGGGGACCCCAGAATAGGCGAAAATCATGAGAGCGCCCCCGACCGCTACGAGTTCTGGGGTAGTGGCTCGGGCCTTCACCAAAGGAGGAAGAGTCCGGAGAAGGGCTGGACAGAGCATGAGAGGGATGGATCCGAGAGCTTCCTCTTCTGCTCCTCAAACGGTGTCGAATCCTCGGCATAGTGAGATGGAGCGAGGTCCAGAACGCGTCAAAGACAGCAATAAAAGCCAGCAAAGGGTGGCCCGAGCTCGGCTGAGGAGGCAGCAGCCGCTTAACGTTCCCAGGAGAATGAGACTCCCTCTTCATAAAATGCAACAAGCACTGATAGACCCTCTCCCAACTGTAGATGCAACGACTAACGACACCAAAACAATTCTGAAGGAAATCCGATAGCAGGTGATATTTAACCTGTTGCGTTCGGTATCCACCCACCTTGCAACAGGCCTCTACATGCGCCAAGGTCGTCCTTCCCATACCAAGCCAATCAGTTTTCTTAACTGCACCCATGGTGAGAATCCCGCCGGAGCATGCGGAGGAATGGTTCGTCACAGTCGAATTCGAGCGAGAGCATAGGTTTGCAGTGCCCATGGCGTTGGAAGGAGGGGAGAATAAATGAAGCCAGTCGTTGCGCAGCTGTCCATTTAACACCTCGTACCAGTGGGGCAGATGTCGGCAGGGCTTGCCACCCCTCCGTCCCATCCCATTAACTCGCCATTGAAACACCCGCATCCGGGGTTTTTTTAAATGATATTATTCATATTAAAATATTTTATTAATAACCCACATTGAATATTTTTTATATACAACATTAAAATATATTATTTTAACAATTATATATATATATATATGAAGTTGATAGACACAAATTAATTAACAGAGATCTTCACAATAATTTGAATGGGCCTAATGGTTAAGAATATGTGTTTCCTCCTAAAAGCTTATAGGTTCAAAACTAGATGGGATAGGAGGTCTCTAGATTCAAAACTAGAGAATAAAGTATGTAACATATTCATTTTTTTATTATAATAAACCTCTAGGTTCAATAAGCCTTTCAACTCAATTAGTGTATATATATTATTTTAATTTATCATTAAAATCTAATCTCCAAAATTTATAGTTTTCTGTAAATATATTTAACATACCCATTTTCTTATAGAAATAAAATAAAATAAAATTATTATAAAAATATAATATCAATCTATAATTAATTTATTGTAAAAAATATTATTTTAATTTCATTTATCTTTAAATATTTAATATAGTTTCCTAAATAGAATGACAATTGACCTCCTTTTAAATGCTTTTGTCACAAAGTCAAATCCATCTCCTTACTTTATTGGTTACTCCAACTTTATATATAATAAATAATAAAAATACCTAATTTTACTTTGTATTATTCAATACTCCAAAACCGTGTTAATATAAATAAATAATGAGTCATAAAAATTAATACACAACAATTTTAAAAATTAAACTTCCTATTCACAAAACTATATAATATTAACATTTATGGAAAACTTTATTTAAATTGCACACTATTTTAGTAGTTAGTGTCACCTCTATGCATACACTAAAATCTTATGCAATAACCTTCTTTTCTCTTTTTGACCTTATAGCTATTTTTTAATTGTTAATTATTTTTTATATGTAGCGGTCTATACAAACATATAATAATTTATGCACGAGTAGGTAATGTACTCCCCCATAAAGACTTTTCAGTCTCTGTTGGATTTAGGCGGTGGCGCGCAGACCTAAGCATTATGGCGAAAAGATTCTCCATCATCAATCAATCTACCAAGTCTAAAGCGTGTTAACAAAAGAGGGGAAAAGTAAAAGTTACGGAAAAGGGTAAGAGATAATATCTAGTTATAGGACTCTTTGGGTGGATGGTTGTAGGGATATCAAATAATAAATTTGATGTTTATTATTAAAATTTTGTGTGGTTTAAAATTGGTTTAAATTTTTCTATTTAATTTTGTTTAATTTTTTTTTTAGAAATTTATAAAAATTATAAGTTTAGGTTGTTTAATTGTAAAGTTTGAGTGTTTCTAAATTTTTAAGGGCGTTAAATCTATTTATGTATTTAAAAGTGTATTTTAAAGATTGTATATTTTGTTCAAAATTGTATTGCTAGATTTTAGCTAAAAAAAAACTAATTTGTCTATTATTTAGAGGGTGCTTTAAAATTCAATGTACTATAAAAAATAGAGTATAAATTTAAGAAGTTAGTTTAATTAACGAAGAGTAATTAATATGTGTTAATTCAATTGGTTGTCATTAATATTGTTGGGTATTTGATAAGTTTTATGAGAGTGCTTTTTTTTTTTTTTTGAGGTAAGGTGCACTAGTTTACATCAAAAGATTTATTAGGAATGTCATCCACAAAAATAGGCAAGCATCTATGAGTATCCTCGTAAAGTTTTCTTTGAAAAAATAAAGAACATGAAGTTTTACAATTTAATAATAAAATATAATTAGTATTACCAATTATGTCAAACTCTCCTAGTAAAATTTTCTTTGAAAAAATAAAAAACGTGAAGTTTTACAATTTAATAATGAAATAAAATTACTATTACCAATTATGTCAAACTCAATGATATCTAGGGAAAGAATATAAATAGTTTACAAAGTAACTTAAGGGAATGTGAAGAAGCACAATTATTCATAATCAATGTGTTCAATTCTTGGTCTATATTATTTGTTTCATTATTATGAAAAGGTAGAGACATGAGATTAGTGGTTCTTGTTGTTAGTTAAACTTCTTTGGAAGTGACCTTGTGTTGTAATAATCATGCACAATATATAACATATGCACAACTACACTCATCTCATGCGTGGTGCTCCTAGAGCTTCAAGGGATCTACATTATAATTTGATTAATACCCATACATGTTGGGAAATCCAAGTTAAATGGATTCATTCCCCTTGCCATTTATGATTTAGCTAATTTTCCTATTGTTATCCTTAAAGCATTCCTTTTGAAGTTAATCCTAAATTCTACCTCCTGCATGAAAGTATGATACACCTGGCATTGGTCATGTTGATGTTTGTACTTATGTTGACTCTTTGGAAAAGTCCCTTGAACTTGTTCATGAAACTTCTAGATGTTGTCTAGAAACTTTATGGCATGTCCACGAGCAATAACTTATTTCCTTATTGTTTCCTTGTGTATTAGACATAGAATAACTAATGAATCCTTTAGTAGAAATCCAAAACATGTTTTCAAAGATGGTGTGAGTTTTCACGATGCAATGCATAACTATAAATATGTTGCACATATGGGTTGTTGGGATGTCAAGTTTTCATATACTTTATGAGTAAACATGAATAAGAATTAAACAATAGTTTAATTTACTACCTATGTCTGAAAATATGGTTGAGGATGGAAGGAAATATAATTTTCAACATAGTATTCATCAATCCTTGTAATGCTTGCCAAAAGCAGTTATTAAAGAATCTAATGTTAATGTTAGAAATGCTTGATGATGGTAAGCCAAAATGTGCCCATGCCTCCTTAAAAAAAATGTGTTGCTTTCTACATTGTCGTTGTCTTCTTACATGATAGTAGCATAGACATCTTGTTGAACTAACCCATGCCTATCATAAAATAGTCATTACTTGCATTGGTTATTTGCAACCCTATAAGAAAATCCATTGAAACTTACTACCATAGTCTTATCAATACTAGAAATGGAGTACAATTTCCAAAGTTCATATTCATTTGATTGGATATGCAATAAAGTGAGCAATTCCTTGTGGGCTTTGCCACTATCTATGTTATCTTTAGTCAATAAAAATATCTTAAACAAAGTGGAAATTATCTTCTTGATTCCAAAGTATCTTGATATCTCGGAATGGTGTGCCTTTCACAATAATGATAATATATTCTCTCCTTGAGGAGCACAAATACATTCAATTTATACATAAAAACAATGTTCAATGGATAATTATGGAGTTCTTAATCTAGTTAGATCTACATAGAATTCTACATGGCCATATAGATGCACACAAAGTATGATGATGTGCATGACTTTTTCCTTGAAAGCATTCTATCCAAAATATGGAAATTGCACAATCACACTTAATTTTGATATTGGAGGTCTTGAAAGGAAATATACAATTTTCTTTGATCTTCCTTTTCAATACTTAATCATAATATTCAACTTTAACAAATATGTGATCCATAACATGTAGTGCACATTCTCAGTCTTTCTTTGTGTCTTAAGGAACTAAAAGGGATTATGTTACTATGGAGGATAATCTATTTTCTAAGAAAATAATATATCCATCACTTCTAACTTGAACTAATTTGTGTATCTCTAATTCATGCACTAAATAATTAGAATTGTGCCTCTAAGAGTCTCATAGTGGTATGCAAGAAGTATTCAATGACGCATCAAGATTTTTCTCATGGAATGTGTAAAGTATTTCACGTAAATCTCAACAAATTGGAAAATATCTAATTGTGTAAGTAGTAGAGTATTCACAACTCTTTGCTTGATCTCACTAAATGTTTTTTTACTACATATTTCTCCACTTCATTTTGTCTTGGTTTAGCTTCAATAAATTGAGTGGGAGCGTGACATGTTGAAATTGTATAACAAATTCATAGGCCACCACATCTGAATATTTAAAGGTCATGAATGTTCATTGGTGGTGGGCCACTACCAATGGTTGAAACCTTCATCTGATTAATGCTCAATCCATCATTGTTCACACAAAATCCATGATGAACGACCCTTTTTTTTTCGAAATGTACAAGTCTTCTTCAAATTCACTAGTAGATTATATTTCTATAATGCTACAAATACTTGGACCAAGTGTTGTAAAGGATACTCCATGATTTGTTGAAAATTGATATGTCATAAAGGTAGTCAATTAAAATAGATTCAAGATAAAGTTTGGAAATTTCATTCATTTCCCTCATGAATGTGGTAGGCATATTAATAAGAAAAAAGGCCATCCATGGGCATTCAACCATTCCTTTATGTGTATCAAATGTGCTTTTCCATATATGATCCAGGTGGATATTGGTGGCCACCCACCTATTCCACATGGGGCCCTACCATTGTCTCTTTCAATTTTTCAGTTTCGGCACAACTTACTATTTTTGACAGTTTTTCGGGTCCTGAAATTCCGAAGTCGTTTTGAGGCCCTAAATGACGTTTTTTGGGAAAACTGAGAGCAGTCAAGCTTATCTTTCTTGCATCAAAATTTGTATTCCTCTGATAGATATTTCTAACGAGGAATGGTGCACGTCAAACGGAGATCGTATGCCAAAGTTACATCCCCGAGAAGTTGAAACACCAATTTACCTAAACGGGGCCCATAGTTTTGGCGCTTCATATCTTAGGGTTCGGGTTTTGGATGTTTAAGGTTTTCCATTATTTCTAAATAATAAATAGGCCCTCGAGCCTCATTGTAACTCAGTTCAGAGTCCTGTAGCCGCCACGTCTCTTCTCAGAGATAAGATACCAGTTCCCTAGCTAGTTTATTTTTATTCTGTCTGTAAGCAAATTTCAGTTCTTTGATATTAATGAAATGAAGTGTTATTTCCACTGCATATTTGTATTTATGGTTACATGTGTATTCTGTTGCGTTCCTGCATAAATCTGGATCAATATATCATTTGACTTGCTATGAATACATTAGTATTGTGACTTCAAAATGACTTTTACTATAATACTCATTTACTTAGAGTTGATATATTAGATCATTAACATGTAACAATGGATATTGATCATTAATAATTACTTTGTTCAAAACTCAGTAATACATGTGCATTCTCCACATACCATCCTTTGGAACAAAGGAAATGTTTGATATACATGGTGATGATATGGGTCAATTATGACTTTAATCTTGAAATTTCTAAATTTGTCTCTCAATTTATTCATTTTCAAATAAACAAGTCTCACACAACATCTCATTAGTAGAAAAAGTATGTTGTAAATCAATCGATTACTCAATCATGTGGTAGGAGGATCCTTATGAGGTTCTCTACATAACTCAAAATACTTAACCAATATGTTTTTGAACTTCTTTAGTGCCTTCAACTTTTCTTGTCATGAGTGATTTGTGCACAATGTAGCTTTAATGTCAATGCACACCTGGTTGGAGAGTGTCACTCTCTCCTCTTCCCAAGGTTGTTAAACTAACAAATAAAACACTCTTGAAGCTTTGATGAGTGTTTGCACTTACATGACTAAATAAGTGCTAAAGTGATCCAAGTGAATATCAATAGCCACCCACCTCTTCCATTGTATCAATGGTTCTCTATCTTCATGGAATTTTTCTATGATTATTGGGTGAGGCCTAAAACAATGTTTTTTGGCAATTCAGGTGGCTAGGGATAGCCATGGCATGTTGTAGCCCCAGTTGAAAATTTTATCCCTTAAATAGTTATTTTCAATGAGCTATTGTGCACCCAAAATAACTATTGTATACAAAATTTGTGCCCTCAGGAAGTTGATGTATAAACTAACCACCTGGGGTCACACAAACCTTTTGGAGTTTCATCTTCTAGGGTTAGGTTTTTGGACCTCTAGGGTTGTTTCTTTATTTTAAAAGGAAAAGCCTCTTGTATTAACATTTGTGAATGTGTGTAGTCGTCATCAAGTCTCTATTTAAATATAGCTGCCACCATTCTATCTAGTTTGTGTTCTACAATATTCTACTATTTCATTTATTAATAGAAGTTGGGTTTTCACCATATTCTTTTAATCTCTACTATGTTTCTTTGCATGTGTTCCATTTAATTTCTTGCATTCCATTTCATTCTTTGTATAATCAAATCATTGGTATCAGAGAAATCTCCCCCTTGTTGTTTCTCCATGCATGTCCCTTGTGATGTCAGGGTATAGAGAGTTGGCTCTCGAGATAGTTTCACTCGGGAACAATCACTCCCACAAACCCAAGAATACCCCCATGGTGCAAGAAAAGAGAGATGACGAAGTATGAGATTTTATCAAGTTGTTTCTCAAGGAAACATTCATGCAATAGAGGAATGAGATGATGGAAAATTTCACCCAGATCCTTCGACGAATGCTAATAGTGGTTGAGACACCTTCAACAAGTGGAAATTTTGGAGGTGTGACATCCTTCAAGGTACAAGTTAACTTTGATATTCCTTTATTTGAAGGAAAAATACATGCATATTTTTTGGGGAAATGGTTAAATTTGTTAGATGGATATTACTCTATCCAAAAAATTTCAAACAATGAGAAGATCACATTCACACTATAGAAAGTTGTTCCCCATGCCAAATATTGGTGGGAAGTTTAGTGGGAGAAACACAATGAAGATGATTCTGTGATGTTCAATCGATGACCGACTTGGGTTTCTTTTTCCAATTCCCTTAAGGAAGAATTCTACCCTGTAGGGAACTATGATGACCAGTGCATGAGATGGAAAACTCTACAATAGGATAGAGATAAAATGATGCCATGGTACACTAATAATTTCCATACATTGCATTGAAATCTAGGTATCAGAGACTCCGAGCAACACCCAGTATTGAAGTTCCACAATGGCCTACATAGTTACATAGAAATAGAAATGGATTTATTGGACATCTCCTCACTAGGAGCCACTTATCTATATGATATCAAACTTGAGTAGAAATTGAAGCAGTGGAATAAGCGAGAGTTTGGGTTTGCAAATCCGATGCCAAAAAAGCCTGGAAAAGGAACCCCTAACTCACAAAACAAGGGACAAAGTAAAGAGATCCAACCGAAAGAAAACCAACCCAAGTCGCAAGCAAAAAAGGATGGGACAGAGAGAATTTTTATTAATTATAGAGCCCTGAACAAAATTATTGTCAAGGAAAGATACCCAATCCCTAGGATTGATGATCTTCTTGACCAGCTTAAGGGTGCCAATTTCTTTAGTAAGATTCATCTAAATTCTAGCTGCCACTAGGTTCCAATTGAACAAAATGATGTATGGAATCCAATATTCAAATCTAAAGAAGGATTTTCAAGTGGTTGGTCATTCCCTTTGGCTTAACTAATGCTCCAACAACATTCATGAGGATGATGTGTTGAAAATGGCAAAAAGAAATATTGAAAATCGAATAAAAAAGGACTTCTAATTTTATTTTCCCTTAATTAAATTAGAAGAAATTGTAATTCGACATCACATGACAACTTGTATGAGTTAACTGAGTTAGGAAGACTTAGTTAGCTCAGGAATTTCGAGTTGGGGGTCAAACTGGAGGCATGTAGAGTTCACTCTAAGTTTTAGGGGGTCTAGTTGACGTTTATTTTGAGCTGTAATTGTTTAAATTAATTATTTGAGTTAAAATCAGTTTGACTAGTTCTAACTCATGGATGATCTAGTGAGAGGTCCAATGAATTAAACCCGATTTAATTCACATGCAGTGATCAATCAAATAACTTATAATTCACTATAAATAGTTGTTTCATGTAAGTTCTAAGGAAGACCAAGTTGTTATTGGAGTTAAAGGGAAGTGTACTATTAGTTGTATAATCATCCAAATTGTACAAGTGGTGCATGTAGTCAAAAGAAGGCCTAAAATAAATCATTCCTTAATTAGAGAAAATTGCCTTTAAAAGGAGCAATGAAGGCACAATTTTAATCATTGTTTTGGTGAGACCAAGCAATATGAAGCACAAGTTTGTGCGTAGAGCTTGTGAGAGAAAGGTGTGCCAAGAGAAGCTTGTGCACATGTTGGTAGTGAGACAATCAAAGATAGTGCAGAGAGCTCTCAAGCTTGAGAGAAGCATTGTATTATTTCATATTCTTGAATTAATGCAATATATAGATAACGGGGTTTTTAGCTGAGGCTTTCCCCAACTACATCTTTGTGTTGTACTATTGAAATTCTTTCTCTTTCTTGTTCATGTGATTGTGCGACCGTAATTGTTTTCCGCAATTTATAGAATAGATTCAAGTATTTTGTTTTAGCATATTACAAGATGAGTTGAATCTATGTGGATTTTCTACATGATGGATGGTATCCTGTGGCCATTCAAAAACTCTTTTGTGATTTTTTTTTTTGGATGACATCCTAATATTTAGCAAAACCCGTGCAGAACATTTTTAGAACATTCAACAAGTCTTGAGAACCTTGTAGAAACACAAGTTGTATGCCAATTTAGAGAAATGCTCATTTGGCATGCAAAGAATTCAATACTTGGGATACATTGTGGATGAACATGGGGTGCATGTGAACCTAGCCAAGATTTAAGTAATTTGAGATTTCCCAACCCCAATGATTCTAATATAGATTTGTAGCTTTTGGGTCTTGTTGGCTTCTATCCAAGGTTCATGTTTGGGTTCTCTTATATCACTTGGCCCTTAAGTCATGTGAACAAGGGTGGAGAAAAATAAAAAAAAATTGTTCTAAGTCACGTCAGAAAGCTTTCGAGGATCTGAAATAATTCCTTTTCTCTACATCAGTCCTCACCCTACTAGACGTGTAATATCCATTTGAGATTGAGATAGATGTTTTTGAGTATGTTATTAGTGCACTCCTCACTCGACATGGAAATCTAGTGGCTTATCAAAGTGAAACACTCTCTAATACCCCACCTATGATAAGGATATGTACTCCATTGTGAAAGTGTGCTAACAAGGGAAACATTATATTATGGGGAAGGAGATGATCATATGCATTGATCATGGGCCTCTACAATTTATGCATACAAAAAGAAAGTTATAGAATGACCACCATAAAAAATGGTCCACATACCTACAATAATTCCAATTAAATATCAAATACAAGAAGGGTAACACTAATTAATGTCATGGGCTACCTCAGTTGGCCCCCAATTATGGTTCTAACCACAGTTCTTAACTCTTGTGGGCATAATACCTATGGGTGGCCACAATTGTACAACAGAGGTGACTCTTACTTCACTACACATACAAGATGTTGATCACAGGAAAGCAAGTTCTATACTTCCACCTCTAGGATGCACTCTTGTGCTACCTAGGTCACCTTTGTGTCTCTTTAAGTGAGCATCGAAAGCTAATATAGGAGGCATGTTACACTTGAGTGGTAGGGAACTTTGGTGTGGATAACATTTTAGAAATACTTCAAAAGTATTTTTATGGTCCAAAGCTTCGACAAAATGTATAGCGATATATCAGATTGTACATTTTCTATGCCATTGCTAAACCAATCATCAAGAAGAAAGGGTTCTACACTCCTCTACCTACCCCAGACAAGCCCTAGGAGTTAGTGTCCAAGAATTACATGTTAGTTTTTTCATCCACTAAGCATGGTAATGATTGTGTGTTTTTAGTTGTCAGCTGATTCTCTAAGTTGTTTATTTTGGAACCTTGCAAGAAGAGTATCAAAATTCAAGCCATAGTTGAAATTTTATTTGAGCATGTTTGGGTTCATTTTGGGCTACCTTATACCATTATTTTAGATAGATACAACAAGTTCCTTAGAACCTTTTGGTCCAACCTAAGGTCTCTTGTAACACCCTCCTCCCACATCCACACAAGTAACCATTTAATCGGGGTAAACATGTGATAAAGAGTTACTATGATATGATTCAACCTCCTAGGTGACCTTAAGGAAGTGAAATCGACGGAAACACATCAAACAAACCTTCCACATTAGCTATAGAACTCTCAGGAGCCAACCCAACCACTCAGGTATCCATCCCATGGGTCCCACTGAGATTTTATACTATTTAACCCCCAAATGCTCCCACACTATAGGCATGGGTATGTCTTGGAGGCTATGGACACTCCCACGTCATAAGCATGCATGCGTCCAAAGAATTTTTCCCACATACCTTTGCCAACTTCCTCGACATTTAAGTCACCTTTTCAGGCCCAGATCCTAGTTCACTGCCCAAAACTCAATGACAAGTTCATAAATGAAATATAACAATGAAATAATGGTGCAAAAGAATACACTTGAACAAGGGATCGACTGGACCCCTACTAGCCATGAAAAACATTTCATCAACACATGTCAAAAATATGTAATCTACAAGTTTAAATAAAAAATCTGAGCATAGGGGTCTCATACTTATCTAAGAATTGTTAAGAAGCATTGTTGCCTCATCACATTAATTTCATTACCATCTATTTGTGCATAAATACATTTTTTATTCATTTACCATTCAAAACATGATGAGAGCCATAAATCATCTTCATCATAAAACACATTCATAACCAGCATATAAGAAACATAAATGACAACCACATAACAACCATATAAGCCACATAATAGCAAGAATATTTACCCATCAATACAAGAGGAAAAGAGATTTTATTTCCATAAGAAAATTGCAGCCAAGTTTGGGACTTCCACATTCCACCTGACCATAGACATGGTTGAGCCAAATATCTCTTCATCCAGTCACCCCCATGCCATATTCCAAGCATGAATGTGGGATCTCATAAACCAAATCCATAAAAACCAAACCAGGGCTTCTAGAGGAAAAACCACCTCAACCCTCAACCAGTGATTCCACCTCATGGTCAGAAATCACAATGATCACAAATTGGTCTCCACCCAAGTTGTCTAGGGCTCCAGAGTGTTTGTTCCAACCAGGGCTTCCAGGACTAGTAACTCAACCCATAATTATTGTCGAGCTTCCAGAGCATTTTTCCAACCAGGGATTCTAGGACTAGTAACTAAAACCACCTAGGGCTTCAAGAGTGTTTTTCCAACCAAGGCTTCTAGGACTAGTAACTCAACCTAAGATGTTACATGGCTTCCATAGCGGTTGTCCAAGCAAGGCTTCTAGGAACTAGTAACTCAACCCACAACTAAAGGAACATGAGAACCAACCAGAAAAACAAACAATGAAATGGACCCACAACACCATGGCTATCCAAGAAATGGAAAGGCTAGGAAAATCCACTATCAATCCATGCAATCCTCCATGCCAATGACGGATTATGACCAAGAAACCACATGCATACACCATGCATGCCAAAACTAGTAAAGAAAACGTACATGCAACTCTATACCTAC
Source organism: Pinus albicaulis (assembly GCA_034641835.2). Classification (NCBI taxonomy): domain Eukaryota; kingdom Viridiplantae; phylum Streptophyta; class Pinopsida; order Pinales; family Pinaceae; genus Pinus; species Pinus albicaulis. The sequence goes on along the minus strand of CM076572.1, from coordinate 1,015,436,462 downwards.
AATCAAAACCTGTTGTGGCTATTGGTCTCGATGTCCTCTTGCACTTTCCTGCTCTTCCTTTTCCTTCTTGCTCCAAATCTCCAAGTATGCCACACTCTCCAAGAGTGCTCCAAGAAAAATCTTAGTATCCAAGAGTATGAGAGAGAAAGAAAGAGAGAGAGAATAACGAGAGCTCCAAAACTGCACTAAACAAAAACTATAGTGACCCTCAGAAGCATTTATTTTCTTCATTTCCCATTATTTTACTTCATTTTCCTCCTCACATGTAACCTGTGACCTTTCACCTCCCTTTTCTCCTATTTTCCATTATTTTCATAAATAAATACTAGTAAATTCCACTTTGCCTTTCCAAAACCTAAGCCATTTCCTTTGCCAATTTCCATATCCATAATAAACCACATGAACACCCACACTAGGATGTTTTTCCCAATATTCATCTTGGAATATGTGTCTCACACTAGTACATTTGGGGGAAATTCCGACGCTTGGTTCCGACGCTTTTGACCAAATGTCGGAAATTTCCCCAAATTTTTTCAATCCTGCCCGCAACTGTCGCTATAACGACGTTTAGAGAAAAGTGTCGCAATACCGACACTTAGACAAAGTTTCGCAATTGCGACGTTTTGAGGAAGATGTCGCAATTGCGACATTATGCCCCAAAGCGTCGCTATTGCGATGACTGCCTCTAAACGTCGCAAGTGCGACACAATGTATAAGTGTCGCAATTGTGACGTTTGGAGGCAGCCGTCGCAATAGCGACGCTTTTGCCGCCGTCGGTATAACGACACTTATATGCGTGCTACATAAAAATGATTTTATTAAAAACTACATTAACGTCTGATATCACGCACGCATTCGCCCTCAGCATTCACCCTCAGCTCTTGCAGAATAGCATTCGCCCTGCATTCGCCCTCAACTCTTGCAGAACAACATTCGCCCTCAGCATTCGCCCTCAGCTCTTGCAGAACAACATTTGCCCTCAGCATTCGCCCTCAGCTCTTGCAGAACAGCATTCGCCCTCAGCATTCGCCCTCAACTCTTGCAGAACATCATTCACCCTCAGCTCTTGCAAAATGGTAAGTTCTTACTGCAGGCCCTTCCTCCTATAGTAGGGTTGACTCTATTTGGGTTTTTTTGGTCAATTCCATTGGATTGTGTTAGGCTATAGGGTTCTCTCTAGATGTCTTCCAATGTTCTTTCATATGAGTTTCAAAGAGGATGTGTAAGATGTGTTTGTGCTTGCATGAATTTGACTCCACCAGTTTCATGAAGTTTAAGCTATGGATTTTAGTTCGACAAACTCATCCATCTCAACACCCAGTAACGAATTGCCCTTGGTCTGATCTATATTGAAGGTGAAGTGCAAAGTGGTAGAGAATGGGATATCGAAAGTCATCAACTTTATCACAAGGGTAGTACTCCAGATCGAAAGTGATGAGCTTTAGTTCTCCAGATTTGGGGATTTTCTGATGACATACCAAAGGTCACATCCATACAACCATATCAAGGTCTACAACCATATCAAGGTCAATGTTGAGATCATTCTTATATAGATATAGGTCACTGATATATAGGGTTAATATCATCATCACTATCCATGGAAACCGAATGGTTACAAAATTTGTGATTGTGGTTGGCTCATTTATAATTATTACCCATTTACAGTAGAGCACAGAAACACTAAATATGGCCCGAGCAGAGCCTTTACAACAAGAAATGGAATTGCAGCTTCTTCATCAATAACCAATAGCTCCACTTGAGAAAACTTTTCATAATCTTGGGGCTGGATATACTGCAAAGAAAACAATTGTAGTTATCATTCGTGCTCCAATATATTAATATACTTTTTACATTGAACTGAAGAAAGGGAAACAAGCAAATGCTAGCCATCATACAATGCTTTGACATAAGAGTTTTGAGTGACATACTTGAAAAAAAGAACTCATCCACCGATATTTATAATCATTTGAGTTATTCAAGTTAAACACAATGTCAAGAATCAAGATTCAATACCCTCTATTATCTTCATCACCCAATACAAGATTTAAAATTTTCCCAAAGAAACGCTTATTAAATTGGCAGCCATTATTTCTCCTTGCTTTAAAAACCCTACATTTAAATGAAAACAAGCATTGCATTTCAACTACAAAAATCTATTAGTGTTCAAATGTACATGTGTGCATCACTTGTAGGGTATTCCTTTTCCACTTTCACATTATCCAAGAATCTGTGCAGTATAGTTCATATTTTTTGTGATTTAGATTATCTTGAAAAAGGAAAGGTAAATTATTTCCCATGGAAAAAGAAGGTTTTCCATTTTTACTATTGGAAATGGTACAACAAAGTTCCATTTCTACCCGAAACTCCTATGAAGTAGGAACCAAATAAAGGCCATGTCCTAAATGGACATCATTTGGCTTTGAAAATGGCCATTGCACCGTGTTGTTTCTTATATTACATCACGATAGTTTCTTAGGTCATTTCTTGTTTCTTGAGATGAAAAACAACCAAAGAAATTGTGAAGATCCTTTCAAGAAATAAATGACCATTTCTCAATCATATCTCAACTATTTTTTATTTTATTTAGTGGTTGCTTACTTTGAGAGAAATTTGACACCTTTATAAGGAATATAACATAAAAACACAAAATGGGAAGGAATTGATGAGGTAGATGACCTTTAGTTGTTGTCAATTAAGAATTGATAATACACGATGCATGTTCAGTACTACAAACTAGATTCCTTCCTGGAGTTAGGACACAGAGTATTGAATCAAAGTTGTAGTTTCTAACTTCTTGTATTGGTTCATCAATCTTGAAATTCAGAAATTGCATGTCTTCATTGCTTCATGTCTGAATAATTTGCATCATATCGTACAATAGGAAATTAGGAATTATGATTATTATTACTTTATGGATCTGTTAAGTTACTTTTAAGTTTGCATGGTTTAGTGTGAAATTATTCTTGTGTGCCCCTAGGCCCAGGTGAAGGAATGCCAAGGATTGAGAACCCTAGTTTTTAAATGGTATTGTTTCTTATACCCAAAAACCCCTCAACATCACTTCTTATTAGTTCTTAACAATAATGTTGTAAAAAATTTGAGAATTGATATAGAAAAATCTCGCACTTCTCAAGATAAATTCCTAAAGCTAAAGTGTGATACCATGTGTAATTCAATAGCCCCATTGTCACCTCACCAACCTCTTTTCACTTCGGGCTAGCTCTCCTCCAACTCAAGGGGGTTCTCCCTAGTAGATGTTAGGGATCTAATGGCCCAACCAAACCAAGTCAAGAGCCCCCTAACTCTCTATGTTTACTACTATCAATCAAAATATTGAACAATAGGGTCAAACATGCATCCTGAAGATAAAATTTCCAGGGTATTTTTGGGTAATTTCAAAGGGAAAGTCCCCAAACACATATAATCAAGGAATTATAATGTGATTTCAAACATTAAATATCAAAAAAATCGTTTAAATGATATTTAAAGGGAAAAGGTGATGGAAGATAGAAAGTGCCTTACTTAAATGCTCTAAGGATTTTTCAATAGTTGCTCCAAAAGCTTCACTTCAAGGCCCTTCAAGATCGTCTCCAATAATGCTATACCATCAGCTTCAACAATGTTGCTCCAAAAATTTCCTCAAGGTCTTCACAACAAGTTTACTAGAAGTTGCTCCAACAATATATTCAATAAGGTCTTCATTGTCAACTCGTCTCTTGTTTGGGTGCCTTAAGTGCAATGACATGTTTCCAGGACTGAATTCAATGCAAGGCATATTTGAAACTCTAACTCTGTCTTCCAGTGTATTATTAGAAATTATTTCAGTTTTCATTTTGTGTTTTCAAGTTAGATATTGTTTTCAAGTTTTTACATTTATAATTTTATTGCAATGTGGCAGACTGATCAGGTATAGATAATGATGGATTTTGATTGACTTGGCAGTGCAGGTACAAATCCTCTTGCATCATGAGCAATACAACTTGTCAACCAGGGTCATGTCCAGGATATTTTTTCTTGTGCGCTTGACCAGGTTCGTAATGTCACATTTTGTAAGTTCCTTTAGAGTTCATAATTCAATATTAAGCTTGTTCATGATTATTATCTAGGTTTTTTGTATGTGTTTTTTCATCTATTTGATTGTAAGCAACTCTGCATGTTTCCTGTTGTTCACTATGATTTCTCCCATTACCACTCCCAGGATGAATCCGACTTTATTTTTACATAGGTTACTTTATTGTTACTATGATTTCTCCATTTATGATTTCATAGGTTACATCATGTAAATTTGTCAATCTCAGGTTGGTGATGAGATTTAGTTCTCCAGATTTGGGGATTTTCTGATATTTTATCCCTCATGTCATTCTTGCATCACCTCGTTGTTTGAGCATGCCAATTGTCTACCACTTGTACCAATTGGCACATTTCAATCTCTGAGTGGTGCCACATTTCACCTATTTTCGGCGCACTTGACCACCTGAAAAACTCAAATCCACACACCATGTGTCTTTATCATGGAGTGCCACATGTCCTAGATATTTAGGCCAATAGGCCTTCTGTTATGAAAGAGATCAATTTTTTTTTCGTCAACACTTCTTATCTAGGCACGACACCTGTTACTTTTTTAATCTGACGGTCATAGTCTCTCGGGTTACCTTCTAGGATTGACATACCACTGGTTTATGGTATATTTCCATGGAATCGGTCTGAAAATACCAGCAACAATCCACACACTTGCAACCGTCGACAGACCTACCATTTTAGTAGCTGCATTTCCGCAACTGCCAATACACCTGCCGTTTTAGTTGCTGCATTTCGACAGCTGCCAATACACCTGTCGTTTCATTCTCCTAGACTCTGTGTATGCATATTTTTCATATAATTTTATCACGAAGTTGGCTGCAGTGCTTTGACATGCCTTTGAATATTTTTGCAGGTTAGAAGACATTTCAGGCCAGAGCTATTGAATAGACTTTATGAGATAGTTGTATTTGATCCTCTTTCTCGTGATGAGCTCAAAAAATTTGCTAGACTACATATGAAAGATGTAGCGATTCGTCTTGCAGAGAGAGGTGTTGCTTTAGGGGTTACAGATGCTGCTCTGGATCTTTTTCTTCAGGAAGCCTATGATCCTGTAAGTAATCACTTTGTTTTGCTTTCTTTCTTATTTAGAGTCTATCTTGCCAGGGGATGTGCCCGTTATGGTTTGTTATGAGACCGTTGTCAATTTCATCACCGTCCCTCATAATATGTTTGATTATGTTTATAAATAATAAAAAATTATTACACCAAACAATAAACAATTAACTATACTATGAGTAATATGATATCTTGAAATAATTCTCATTATAATTTCATAACCTTTGCTCTCACTTGGTGGTGTCTATATCACTAAGTGTGTCTTCTTTAAAATTATAGTTATAGCAGACAATGAACAATCAACTGCACTGTGAGTGATATCTTGTAATAATTCTTATTATAATTTCCTAACCTCTACTCTCACTAGGTATCTATATCACTAGGTGTATCTATTTTAAAATTATAGTTTCAATGGTAGATAAATTGTTATCTTAAAATTATAGCTTTGATGGTGATACCTTGTGATTGATAATGCAATTTGAAGCAGCTTTGGCTTTGACTAATATAGTCTCAGGAACCTCTGAGAATACAAAGGTTGTGATTGATTACGGGGCACTGCTTATATTTGTGGAAATTCTTACCTCTGGGAATGATAATGTTCGAGAACAGGTAGCACGTTTATTTTAGAGGCATAAAATTATTCTTCCCAACTATCTTTATATGTCTGTAATTTTGGAATTTGATTTAAAAAACTAGTACCCAACTTTGAGTTCAACTGGTGTTCGTGTAAGGTTGTTTGGGCTTTGGGAAATATTGTTGGAGACTCTGCAACATTTAAGGATATTGCCCTCGGTCATGGAGCTCTGAGGCAGGTGCTTGCCCAGTTGAATGATACTGCCATAATTTCAATGATAAGAAATGCTACATGGGCTCTGTCAAATTTTTGTCGTGACGTAAACCCCAACCACTATTCGAACAGGTAAGTAGAATACATTTTCTGCATCTTCTTCTAAGTTCGTAGATACTCTGGATTTTTTTTATAGATCTTGGTGCTTGGTAGATTTGGACGTAATATGGACCTAGGCGCTTGTTCATTACAATGACTTTGTCATCAGGTTTTAGAAAATGCTCAGAAATTTGGGTTTCACAAGGGGATTACCCTTGCTTGCAATTATCGATTATCAATCACATTCAAAAAAAGTCTTTCGTAGCATTGTTGAGCTCTTTGTAGGTGAATTTCTGAGGCAATTTCACAATATCTGAACTAAATTTGTTTGTCCTTTTCAATACTCTGCGCTTGTAACAGAACCAGACAAAAAATATAGTGACCAATGCAACAAAAACAACACCTCCTGTTGCAATGCCTGCAATTCACCCTCTCTGCACGCATGAATGACTATGGCACCCTCTTTTGTGAACAGGTACTGGAGGTGAAGGTACTGGTTTCCATTAGGATCGTGGAATTCAACATCCAAAATAGTATCAAATTCCACTGCAATAGTATTCCCCGACGAGGGAAAAAGTTCATTGAGACCTATTGGACTCATCACCCCGAAATAACCTCCAGGGCTACCCAGAGTGTGATCATCTTTGTTGCTGAGTATATTTTTATTTTTTCAGTGAGAGTTTAGGGTTTCTCTAACATAGCTTCAGAAATCCAATTCAGTGCCTGCTTGAATATCGTCACATAATACTCATGGTTTGGATTGATGAGCATGCTCTGAATGGTTGGTTGATTCATAAGAACCACCCATATAGTCATCTTGAGATATTTCAGAAGTTTTCTCAGGTTTCCTTTTTCATCGTTTCTAGTGGGTGGGATGGTGTGGGGTGATCCATCAATACTGGTGCTCTTGTAGTAGGGAATTTGTTTTTGGGGATATAAAGGAGCATTTGATGTAGATATCCAATTGGATGCATTCATAGATGGGCATGAGAGGTCAAGAATTTAAATTAAAAATATGCAACCTCTAGCATGGCAACCTGAAGGCCGCGAGAGACACTGGTTAAAGATTGTTTTGTGCTGGCCTTAATATAGTCGTGATTTCTTTCTATTATCTTAATGCAAATATATAGTCCAGTCTCATTAAAATGAGGATTGTGGTTGTATTTCTCTTTGGTTTTTCTCTCTTAATGCTCCAGAAGTTGCCAAAAGTTGCGATAGTTGTTTAGTTTGCCTGTTACAACTTAAAAGTGGTTTTTAGCAATGGGAGTCATGTTTTTTAAGGTTCATACTAATATGAAGATCTTGTAATTCTATATTCGGGATAAGAGAAGATGGCCTCTGCTTTGGGCAGTATGACAACAATTGCCACATCTACCTCATTAGGTAACAATGGAAAGGGGAAGAAGTTGGGTGCAATGTTTGATAATTATGGCAGACAATTGTCTTCTCTTTCAGTTTTTTCACCCATTTCCTTTAATTGCTCAAGCAGAAGAGGGACTTTTAGATTACGCGACAGAGAGAAGATAGTTAATACAAGAGCTATGGAAAAGGAGTTGTACTTCAACAAGGATGGCTCAGTGACAAAAAAATTGCAAGTCAGAGAAAAAATTGTGTTTAAAGGAAGGTCACCTGCACGTGAAACTTCACTGCAGTGGATCTTTCCTTGTCCACTTATATTCGATTTTAATGTGTTATTTTAATTTTTCATGGAGGGTTGTTTTGGCATATGGTCTGGCATTCAATTGCACACTTACTGAAAGCATTGTCAATTTGTCTTGCAGGCGGTGTGAACAAACTTGCTGATTTTTGGTTTTCAAGTTCCTGTGGTTATTGTTTACTGAAGAGTTTGCCGGATTATCCACAGTCTTACGAAACACTTGTCGACGTTTCGAATCCCAACAGGGATCCATCTTCAGGACATTGGAACGAAGAATTATAAGAAGGGTCATAATCCATTAATAGTGAAGAAGGTAGGAAAGGCAAGGGTCGACCAACAAAAAAGTTTTCTAATATTTCAATTTTTATAATTTATAATTTTTTATTTTAATTTTAATAATAATACTAAGTTTTTAATGTTAATAAATAATAACCTTACTAAATTTATTTTATTAATAAGTTTATTATTTTCAAAGTTTTATTATTAAAAACAATAAAATTATTAAATATATTTTATTTTATTAATAAGATTATTATTTTCAAAGATTTGAAAAAATCCTAACACTATTAATTCATAAGATGCTTATACTTTATAAATTGCTTAAGAATTATTATAATTTATTTAAGGGTAATTTATTTTACAAATTTTTAAGGGTAATTTAATTTATTTTGAAATTTTAGCTTATTATTTTTAATTTGATTTAAAATTAAAAATAACAAGTTAAAAATATATCAACCTATCTATTCTAAAAAAATTTAAATTTTTTTTATTAATTAATTAAATAAACTAAGGAATTTCTAAAGAGTATTAATGTTTATTTATTTTTATTTTTAAAAATAAATAATTAGTTAATACCCTAGAAAATTTTTATTGGTTTTAATGAGAAATGTTATAGTTAAATATACTAACATGTATTTAACGCTTATTAATGTTTACTGATTAGTTATTTTCTAATCTAATAAATATTAATCTAGAAAAATAAATAAGGAAGGGAAGCAAATAAGTGTTTTCTACTTAATAATTATTTATAAATTAATTAATTTTTATTATATAAAATAAAAATTAATTAACGTTAATAATTATTAAAAGAAAGTTCCTTATTTGTTAAACCATTACTTAAAGAAAGGAGGCAAACATTGAAATTATTATACCTACAAACTCATACCTGGGAGGAAAGTGTTCTTGAGGAGCAGATTTGTTGAAGAAGAGGTTGCCAACTATCGCTAATTTCATATCCCCCATCCCTATTGAGGTTTTCAGGGTGTTTTTTGATCTCCAGGGCCTCTCTTACTTTTCTTCTGTAATAATGATCTTCTCTTGCAATGATCTTTGCATCTTCAAGACGTATTTGGTGCTTAGTTTTTGAAGAGTGTTCCGCAAGGGCCGAAGTGAGAAATCGTTCATGCTTGATATCGGCTCCGTGCTCCTTGAGTCTCTTCTGAAGTGAACGTCCGATTTCACCGATATAACTTCTCCCGCATGAAAAATGAGTTTTGTACACTCCTTTAAGTTGTTCTGGAATTATAGCATCTTTAACTGATTGCATTCTTTGTCTAATAATTCCTGCTGCTGAAAATTGTGCGAAAATGCCATTCTTTCTTAGAGCCTTGGTGATTTTATCAGTGACACCTTTAATGTATGGTAGAAAAACACTTCCTCCTTTTTCTTGGGGTTCAAGTCGTTTCTGGGGTAATATTGCGCCCTCAGCTCTTTTTAAAGCCTTCCTGATATCTCTTTCTTTATACCCCAAACCCTTAAAAACAGATGATAAGTGGTTGATTTCTTCGTTAAGGTGTTCAACATCAGATATCCTCAAGGCCCTAATAACAAGGGTGTTAATGAAACCGAACTTCTGAGCTGGATGATGGTAGGAATCGGCATGGAGATAACTATCAGTGTGGGTTTTCTTTCTGAATACACAGTGCCCAAGGGTTCCATCATCATTTATAATAACAAGAACATCCAGAAAAGGAATGCACCTATTTTCTTCAGTTTCCATGGTAAATTTGATATCCGGGGAAATGGAGTTCAAGTGATGAAAAAACTTGTTCAGATTCTCTTTTCCATGGGCCCACTTTATATTAGTATCATCAACAAATCTTTTCCACCAGTCTAGTTTTAAGGGATATGAGGCAAGGGCCTTTTTCTCAAAATGTTCCATGTATAAGTTGGCGACAATAGGGGATAGTGGAGAACCCATTGCGACCCCTGATACCTGCTCATAGAACTCTCCTTGAAAGTTGAAGAAAGTGGATCGAAGGCAGATTTCCGCAAGCTTGGCTGTTGCAGGATCAGTAACCTCTTTGATGACCTGGATTGCTTCATCTAAAGGAATCTTAGTGAATAGGGATACCACATCGAAACTAACCAAAATGTCACCCTTTTCCACTCTTTGATCTTTAATGAGTTTAGCAAAATCATTTGAATCTTTTATGAAAGAATCTGTGTTCCCAACAAGGGGTTTTAGGATCTTAGTGACATATTTTGCTAGCTCATAGGTGGGAGATCCTATGGTGTTGACAATCGGTCTGAGGGGGATACCGTCTTTATGGATTTTGGGTAATCCATAGATCTTGGGAACGACATCACATGTAGGGGTCAACTTCTTCTTTAACTTGTCTTCAAGCCCTGAATTCTTAATTGCTTTCTTGAATTCTCTTAAAACTTTCGGCAAGGGGTTGGAATTAAGTTTCTTGTAGCTACTGCAATCAAGATGCTCCTTCATTTTCCTTATATAGTCAGTCTTATCTAGAACAACAGCAGCACCACCTTTGTCTGCGTAGGGTTCTTAGAGCATTAAGTTCTTCCTTATTTAAGTTGCTTTTCGGAGCTTTGGCCTTCTTCAAAATAAGGGAGCACTCTTGTCTTAATGTTTCTTTATCATCAAGAGTTAACCCTTGAATTCCTTCCTCTATACTGCACAAGATGCTTTCATTTGGGATGCTCTTAGGAGCAACTGCAAAGCCTAAGCCCTTGCCAAGAATATCGATGGAAACTTGATCTAGTTCTAAAGAGGATAAATTCACAACTTTTTTATTTTCATAATTCTTGATTTGTGGCCTTCCCCTCATTTCGATTCTATTATGGAAAGGTTCATGGCTCATTTCACTATATGAAAACCTCTCTCCATCCATACCACATAAATCCAAGGGCTTGCATGGATCGACCGAAGTGGAACCCACGGTGTTGCTAGCATTGTTTACGATCGAAGTGGAATCACCGGAATTGCAATGATTGACAACTTTATTGACTGTAGTGGAAACCGTGTTATTGCATGGTTTAACACCGAGTTTGACTGTTTTGGAACCCAAGGTACCTATGCTACAAGTGTTGACCGTATTGGAAGCGTTATTGACAACAAATTTATCAGTGACACCTTTGTTGCTACAAGTGTTAACCGTATTGGAAGCGCTATTGACAGTGTTATTAACAACGATTTTAACCGAGTTGGAGCTTGTGGTGACCGAGGTATCATTGCTACATATGTTAATGGCTGTTCTGGAAATCCGGCCCGGGTTTTCTAATACAGTATTATTTAAAATAACGCTGTCTGCGGTGGAAACCGTGTCATTGCAGTGATTAACACCGAGTTTGACCAAGGAATCGATGTTACAAGTTTTAACTGTATTGACACCGAGTTTTACCGAGTTGGAACTCATGGTGACCGAGGTCTCATTGCTACAGATGTTGATGGTTGTTTTGGAAATCCAACACGGGTTTTCTAAAATAGTAGTATTTAAAGTAACGCTATCTGCATTTTCTTCATTTCCGTCCATCACCGGTTTTATCTTAGCAGAGGAATCCATTATGTCAGCGTAGATTTCATTGTTTTTTAATGCCGGAGACAACGATCTAGGGGGTGCGTTGTAATTTCTGAGAGAGAGCAGGTAATCCGTGCTGTAATGGATTATCTTCACCGATGGATTAGCCTGAAAGCTGTAACTTTCAACCTTATTGCTGTCAGGAACGTGTCCATTGTTTGAACAGTTACTGATCTTAGTTTTGTGTGAACAATTAACGCTCTCTGTTGTGATCAAACCGTCCCCATTTCCAACACTTTCTAAACGGTCTACGTTACCAACCATGTCAAAATTGCTTTTAACACTGCACAGACCTGTATCTATGCTGTCAACAAACTCAGAATTTATAAATTGAAACACTCTGTCAACGTTGTTCTGCTCATTCCTCCAGACCGGATGTTTGACGGGGTAATCATTTTTAGAACAGATAGGATTCAAACCATTATTGCCCATATCAACGGAGTTAAATACTATTCCATCTGATAGCTCCACCCCATCAGAGGATGTGCTGGGTCCGAATTCCTTATTGCCATTGTTATTGAACTGGGACAATCTTCTCAGTTTCTCTAATTTCCTGTCATGCCTGCTTTTAGCCAACAGACCCTCCATTTCAGCTTTTAAAGCGACCCTCGCATCGATTATTTTCCATAATTCTGGAATGATTAGATTGGATAATTTTAAATGAAGAGAAAGCGTGGAATGCCCCATTTTATCCAGCAGGGCACGGTTCTTCTTGATTTCTCCATGAATTGGGTTAAAACTAAGTTTTAAAAAATATTTGTTATATCTGTTAAGATGAGGTTTAGGTTTAATCTGAGCGAAAAGAGGAATGAGATTATTGTCACGACATTCTTTAAGAAATTTTAGGTCAGTTGCCCTTCTTTCAATCTTCATTCTGGTTTTTTCGAGATAACAAATCTCTTTCCAAGATTCCCCTCTGTGTAGGGACAGAATTTTGGTTTTCAAGTTCCTGTGGCTATTGTTTACTGAAGAGTTTGCCAGATTAACCATAGTCTTACGAAACACTTGTCGACGTTTCGAATCCCAACGGGGATCCATCTTCAGGACATCAAAACGAAGAATTATAAGAAGGGTCATAATCCATTAATAGTGAAGAAGGTAGGAAAGGCAAGGGCCGACCAAAAAAAGTTTTCTAATATTTCAATTTTTATAATTTATAATTTTTGATTTTAATTTTAATAATAATACTAAGATTTTAATGTTAATAAATAATAACCTTACTAAATTTATTTTATTAATAAGTTTATTATTTTCAAAGTTTTATTATTAAAAATAATAAACTTATTAAATATATTTTATTTTATTAATAAGATTATTATTTTAAAAGATTTGAAAAAATCCTAACACTATTAATTCATAAGATGCTTATACTTTATAAATTGCTTAAGAATTATTATAATTTATTTAAGGGTAATTTATTTTACAAATTTTTAAGGGTAATTTAATTTATTTTGAAAATTTAGCTTATTATTTTTAATTTGATTTAAAATTAAAAATAACAAGTTAAAAATATATCAACCTATCTATTCTAAAATTTTAATTTTTTTTTTTATTAGTTAATTAAATAAACTAAGGAATTTCTAAAGAGTATTAATGTTTATTTATTTTTATTTTTAAAAATAAATAATTATTTAATACCCTAGAAAATTTTTATTGGTTTTAATGAGAAATGTTATAGTTAAATATACTAACATGTATTTAACGCTTATTAATGTTTACTGATTAGTTATTTTCTAATCTAATAAATATTAATCTAGAAAAATAAATAAGGAAGGGAAGCAAATAAGTGTTTTCTACTTAATAATTATTTATAAATTAATTATTTTTTATTATATAAAATAAAAATTAATTAATGTTAATAATTATTAAAAGAAAGTTCCTTATTTGTTAAACCATTAATTAAAGAAAGGAGACAAACATTGAAATTATTATACCTACAAACTCATACCTGGGAGGAATGTGTTCTTGAGGAGCAGATTTGTCGAAGAAGAGGTTGCCAACTGTCGCTAATTTCATATCCCCCATCCCTATTGAGGTCAGGATGTTTTTTGATCTCCAGGGCCTCTCTTACTTTTCTTCTGTAATAATGATCTTCTCTTGCAATGATCTTTGCATCTTCAAGACGTATTTGGTGCTTAGTTTTTGAAGAGTGTTCCGCAAGGGCCGAAGTGCGAAATCATTCATTCTTGATATCGGCTCCGTGCTCCTTGAGTCTCTTCTGAAGTGAACGTCCGGTTTCACCGATATAACTTCTCTCGCATGAACAATGAATTTTGTACACTCCTTTAAGTTTTTCTGGACTTATAGCATCTTTAACTGATCGCATTCTTTGTCTAATAGTTCCTGCTGCTGAAAATTGTGCGAAAATGTCGTTCTTTCTTAGAGCCTTGGAGATTTTATCAATGACACCTTTAATGTATGGTAGAAAAACCCTTCCTCCTTTTTCTTGGGGTTCAAGTCGTTTCTGGGGTAAGATTGCACCCTCAGCTCTTTTTAAAGCCTTCCTGATATCTCTTTCTTTATACCCCAAACCCTTAAAAACAGATGATAAGTGGTTGATTTCTTCGTTAAGGTGTTCAACATCAGATATCCTCAAGGCCCTAACAGCAAGGGTATTAAGGACACCGAACTTCTGAGTTGGATGATGGTAGGAATCGACATGGAGATAACTATCAGTGTGGGTTTTCTTTCTGAATACACGATGCCCAAGGGTTCCATCATCATTTATAATAACAAGAACATCTAGAAAAGGAATGCACCTATTTTCTTCAGTTTCCATGGTAAATTTGATATCCGGGGAAATGAAGTTCAAGTGATGAAAAAACTTGTTCAGATTATCTTTTCCCTTGGCCCACTTTATATTAGTATCATCAACAAATCTTTTCCACCAGTCTGGTTTTAAGGGATATGAGGCAAGGGCCTTTTTCTCAAAATGTTCCATGTATAAGTTGGCGACAATAGGGGATAGTGGAGAACCCATTGTGACCCCTGATACTTGCTCATAAAACTCTCCTTGAAAGCTGAAGAAAGTGGACCGAAGGCAGATTTCCACAAGCTTGGCTGTTGCAGGATCAGTAACTTCTTTGATGACCTGGATTGCTTCATCTAAAGGAATCTTAGTGAATAGGGATACCACATCAAAACTAACCAAAATGTCACCCTTTTCCACTCTTTGATATTTAATGAGTGTAACAAAATCATTTGAATCTTTTATGAAAGAATCTGTGTTCCCAACAAGGGGTTTTAGGATCTTAGCGACATATTTTGCTAGCTCATAGGTGGGAGATCCTATGGTGTTGACAATCGGTCTGAGGGGGATACTGTCTTTATGGATTTTGGGTAATCCATAGATCCTTTCCTACCTTCTTCACTATTAATGGATTGTGACCCTTCTTATAATTCTTCGTTCCAATGTTCTGAAGATGGATCCCCACTGGGATTCGAAACGTTGACAAGTGTTTCGTAAGACTGTGGATAATCCGGCAAACTCTTCAGTAAACTTGTTGATCTTGTTTGAGTCACCCTTGGGGCAAAGGGAAAAATGTTGTCTTGGAGAGCAAGAATGGTTCTCCGAAAATAGTTAATTATGGTGTGACAGTAGCTAAGGAGGTAATTTGTAGATGTGTGCTCTGGTTTTATTTTTAACGTTGTATTAGTTCCCCCTCTTAAATGTCTTAGATTTGGTAGGCATAATTTGAAAACTCAAAGGTGAAAGGAAACATATTTGTTACCCAGTGGTCTAATTGGCCTATGGACTAGCCACATTAGAGTAATGCATAAAGATTTTCACAACAATAAAAGGAAAGAGTTATCGCTGAGTCAAATTTTATTGTTATTGACAGTGTAATGAAATGTATCTCAATGCTATGGTTTTGGCCTTTTTATTGGTTGAATTAGAGGACCCAGTTCAAAATATTGGGGCCAAGTTGGTAAGGCAAGCTGTGGCAAAGACAAATGATTTAGCTGGGGATGGAACCACAACAACTGTTGTTCTTGCACAGGGTTTAATAAGTGAGGGTGTAAAGGTAAATTTTTTTCGATAGTACTGGATTAAGATCATCTATTCATTTTTGTAGGGTCTTATGGTGTTTGGTTTTTTAGTTTTGGGTTGGGCTTATTGAGTCTAAGAAAGTTTTTGAGTGAAAAAATTGCTATCAGGTATTAAAATTTTTTGGTTCTTTTGTCAAAATTTATGAGCTTGTTAGGAAATACAAAACTGACAATGGTTGTATCTTAAATTTGTGGAAAAAAATTTGAAATGAAACCTTTTTGTTTAGGTTGTTGTAGCAGGTGCAAACCCCGTTCCAATTACTAGGGGCATTGACAAGACAATAAAGGCCCTTGTTTTAGAGCTCAAAATTTTGTCAAAGGAGGTAAACGCTTGCCTTTTGAGTAGGTTGGTTTTCCTTTTTGCTGATGGTTTGGTGTATCTAATTGAATTAGTTGCCTAAGGTATTTTTGGTTGCAAACTCCTTTTCATTTTTCATACAGTGTTGGCCTTGTGGAATACATTTTATTGTGTGGTCTTGTTAGATCTACAACATTTTTAGTTGTTTAGTCTTATGGCCGAGGTGCACTTTTATTATGGAAATAGTTGATGCAATATTGTCATTTAATCCTTACTGCAGGGTAGCATGTTGAGAAGTTTCTTGTGAAACATTTGGTATTCAAATGACACTTGATCCTATACAGCATCATGCACTTGACTTCAAAATTCATATTCAAAGTGTGCCAGACAATTCTTGCAAAATTTCAAATATTTATGTTGTTTTAAACCATTATCTTTTTCATGTATTGGATACTAAAAATGAGAAAAAGACTTTGGTATGAAACCAACTGGTGAATAATTTCCAGCAAAACAACCACTTCCAAGACATGATTTAGAAGTAGAACATATGTACTTATGAAGCATAGAAAGATATCCTTGATGCATTGTCAATGTTTGGCTAGGGTTATTTTTGGAGAAAATAACTCCTTATTCCTAGAATAGTGATCTTCAATACAAGTAAATTTCTTTCACGGACACTTCTTCCACTTGGCTTGTTGTTTATGTACTTTGAGCTCTACAAAAAAAATCTACAAAATTTGTCTATATAAATGACCACAAAATGTAATACTTACCTTTATATTTCAGTAACCCTGTAATAAAGTCTATTGATATATCTTCTAGTCTTTGAATATGTATGTGGAATGGTTGAAGTAACCCTAGAGATTTGACTATCTCTCTTTTATTTATTATGCAAACCTGACCTTCTCTTACAAAATTTTGAATATGTTTCTTCATTCCTTCCAAAAATATATTTTTTGATCCTTTGAGATGTTTTAAGGAACCTTGCATCCTACCATCATAGAGACATGGGACTCCCTTAATATTTGTTTATTCAAATATGCTTGTGTGCATAAAAATATTCTACATTTGCACCAAAGTATATCTCTCTTTCACTCCCAATGCTCCATAGAGTTCATCCTATCCTTTATAATTTTGAGTTTTGTTTAGTACTATTGTCATTTTTCCATTATGGCAAGCTTCTTCTAGCCACCTAGGAATAGAAAATGTAATTGGATATAAATTTGAGGCCTCTTCTATTTTAGAAAGAGCATCATGTACTAAATTTTCCTTACCCTTTTTGCAGATTCTCTCAAAATTAAAACTTTGCATTTTTTCTCCTCATTTTTGTTAATCTTCCAATGAAATCCATAGCTTCAAAAAATACTTTATGCTATCATGGTATATCTTGACTTTAAAGTACCTCCCAATGATATAGTATCCCCATTTTTTATTGCATGTAATATTGCTTCCATTTATTTTTCATACGTAGATTTCACCAAATATTTTCTTTGAATTCCTTGCTTTTAAAAGCCAGTGATATCCCTTATTGTGTTAATGTTACGTAAATTCCTTGTCCTAGTGCCTCACACTCTACTATGAATGTTTTACCAAAAGTAGGTGCAACCGATGTTGGTGTAGAATACATGGCATCCATTAAAAGAGAGAATGCCAAAGTAGCCTCATCATTCCATATAAATGATATTTTCTTAAAGAGATATGTGAGTGGACTTGAAATGCATGCATAATTCTTAACAAATGATCAATAATATCATGTAAGTCTAAAAAATATTCTAAGAACCTTGATTTTCTTAGGAATAGGTCATTTTGTAATAGCTTGCATCTTTTGAGGCTCCAACTTCACTCCTTTAAAAAAATATGAACCAAATACTCGAATTCTTATTTCCCAAAAGCACATTTGGATATTTTTACATAAAAATGATTGTTCTCAATAATTTATATAACTTTTCCACATGTTTAGTGTGGTATTCCCATGATTTATTATAAATATGTGTATTATCAAAGACAACCAACACAAATTTTATAAGATGGGATCAAACAAAATTGTTCTTAAGTCGAGCCTGCCGGACTTCAAATGGCGATAAACCATAATTCAATCCAAATTCGCGTTCCAAAATATCTTGCTGACGTCGGCCAATTTTGTGATGTGAAAACTAAATGAATTCCGCCCCAATTTTTTTCGGGTCCGAAGTTGGGCTAGCGTACAGAGGGAGAGTTGTGACGTGAATTTCTTATCAAATTCGCCCTAATCTTTTTCGGGTCCGTATTTCCACTGTGCGAGCGGCCCAAACAAAGATTCGCTCCAATCAATTTCTTCCACGTGTCCTCAATCAAAAGTTGCCCTGTTCCCAGATGCGGGTGCATTCGATGGTGTTTAAGGCAATGGGACATGGATGTGGCGATTTCATATCAATCGCATTAATTTTTAACGTTGTTCATTAAGTTTTAACACTGTTCAATTAATTTCCAAGGTTTTCACATCAAATCGCATTAAGTTTTAACACTGTTCAAGATCAGACCTCCACTCCTGTTAGTGATTCCGCATGCTCCAATATGATCCAGACTTCGGCTCTCATTAATGAGAGATTAATTGTGACAGGCATTCTTCGATGCCATTGCAGTCGGGTCAATCAAATGGCGTTTCGCTATGGTTTTTCTGACGAGCCGCAACCTTTGAATTGCAGATGCTATCCAATTGCTGGGTTACACTACCTGCTCACTGTGACGAGAAGGAGAAGTGGCCAGCTGAACTGCTGCTTATACCTTGGTGCAAATATGCATTTCTCTCAGTCTGATCTGTGTCTTTCTTCCTCAGTTTCTTGGAATCCTGCTTCTCCGTCTCGTCTTGTGCCCACTGCTGAGATTGCACCCATGCCTCGCCTGCGTCAAAGGATGCGTTGCTGCAGGGGGAGCACTAGAGGTCAATCCCTACGCGCTCCCTCCAGCCCCTCAACCGAGTCGTCTTCCCAGTCCAGTGATTATTCTGTAGGTCGTTATCCAATCACTAGAAGTGGGCGGGGTCGGGTTCTAGGATCTGGCCACCGTATGGGCTCCCCTGCTCCTCATTTCCCCACCGCTTCACCTTCTCCCACGACGCGCACTGCGCTTTTTTCCTTTAATTTCTCTCTGAACCACCCACGAATCACAGCTTCAATCACCGTGGTTTTCCATGAGGAGGCCCAAGTGGAGGAACAATGCACCCGTCCGGCGGGTCTGAGCTTAGAAAAAGCCGGCCAGCATTCGGGCCTTCAGGAGGGGAGCCGTGGCATGAATGTGGAGATAGCACCTGGTGATCCTGGAGCTTCCGAAGGATGGTGCCGAATCGTCGAGGAACCACCGGAGGAGTAGTTTGGTTAATTTGGTTTTCTTGCTTCGCGACCCACTTAATTGGGCCTGTTTTAGATTATATTACTGTGCTGGACCTCTGTAATATTTTTGAATTCTATAAATGTTCAGGACTGGTTTCCTCGTATGAGGGCAATCTTCTTTTTTGATTTTTTGATGACAAATTTGCCATGTCTGGGCAATGTTTTTGACTTCGGTCATGCTGTAATTTTATTCCCACTATTAATAGATTAACTTTACTTAGAAAAAAAAAATGTTGCCCTGTTTCTATTTTAAACCTGTTTTTTGAAATACAGAGCCATGTTTATATGATTGTTTATAGTCGAAGCGCTGTGGGGTGGTTTATTATATTAATATTTCACGGTCGAATTATGTTCATAACAATTGGAAAAAAAAAAATGTTGCCCTGTTTCTATTTTAAACCTGTTTTTTGAAATACAAAGCCATGTTTATATGATTGTTTATAGTCGAAGCGCTGCAGAGTGGTTTATTATATTAATATTTCACGGTCGAATTATGTTCATAACAATTGGAAAAAAAAATGTTGCCATGTTTCTATTTTAAACCTGTTTTTTGAAATACAGAGCCATGTTTATATGGTCTACGTATTATACTCTTTCTCTGTATATCTACAGGAACCTTTTTGCTATGAACAGGGTGGATGTTGTAGCGGGCTACTAATGGAAACAAGCGAGCCTGAACCTTACATCTCGGATGCAACAAATGGTTACCAATTTTGGAATCAAGCGAGCCTGATCTTACAAGCGAGCCTGGGTTTCTGCAGATGGTTTTTATTTCCGGGAACAAGCGAGCCAGAACATAAAATCGACCCTGGGTTTATACATATTTTTGCTCTATCATGGATGATTTTTGTGTGAGGCATATATCAACAGTACATGTCTTTGCACATTTCCTGTATCCACTTTATGATACTATTTTATGTGTTGACAGGTTATCACTCTGCCTTCAAAACTAGCGATGCTGGTCTATGTTGCTGGTTTATTGATATGGTCTAATGGTCTTTTTATATTTTGGACATATCACACTCCTCACATGATTAGCGTTTTTCTCTGTTCAAGGATTTTGGGTACTTTAATTTATATTTGGAACAATGGACGTCGGTACTCTATCTGTTGCTTTACTATTCTACATAATGCTATTTCACTTTCTTATAGATGCCTCGGGCATATTTGGATGCTTTCTCGGATTGTCGATAATCTCCATGTGGACCGTTACTGGGTTTTATATCATGTCCCTGTATGTGACATGGGGTATTTTTCTATCATTTTCTGGGGTGGGACTTCCACTTTTCTGGATGGATATTTGGGTTCCAATATTTAGATGTGAAAATGTAATGACTTCATGGACTGTTTTACTTCATATAATATATTCAAAACAACGTTTTTTATCTTGTGAAAAAAAAATGATTGTTTATAGTTGAAGCGCTGAGGGGTGGTTTATTATATTAATATTTCACGGTCGAATTATGTTCATAACAACTGGAAAAAAAAATGTTGTCTTGTTTCTATTTTAAACCTGTTTTTTGAAATACAGAGCCATGTTTATATGATTGTTTATAGTTGAAGCGTTGCGGGGTGGTTTATTATATTAATATTTCACGGTCATTGGAACGCCCACAATTCATAACAAATATTGGAGATTTACTGTCCTGTTTTAAAGTTTCATTTTTTTTTAAAAATTGAACCCACTGTTGGTATACCGACGCTTTGTAAGCGTCGGTCTTCTGACGTTTTGAACAATTTCCATCGGTCTTCCTAGGGTCGGTATTGCGACACTTTTGGAATGCGTCGGTATTGCGACGCTTCTGGGACGCGTCGGTCTTGCGACAGCATAAAAACATAGGAAGAGCGACAGTATAAAAACGTCAGAAGAGCGACGTTCAAAACGTCGGACCACATTTCGTCAGAATTGCGACAGTTTACAAAGGTCGGAAGAGCGACGCTCAAAACGTCGGACCAAGTTTCATCAGAATTGCGACAGTTTACAAACGTCGGAAGAGCGACGTTCAAAACGTCAGACCACATTTCGTCGGAATTGCGACAGTTTACAAACGTCAGAAGCACGACGCTCAAAAAGTTAGACCAAATTTCGTCGGAATTGCGACAGTTTACAAACGTCGGAAGAGCGACGTTCAAAATGTCGAACCACATTTCGTCGAAATTGCGACAGTTTACAAACGTCGGAAGCGCGATGGTTTGGGAAACTTCGAAAGAGCGACGCTTGTTTGGAAGCGACGGAAAAAGTGTCGATAGTGCAACACTTTGTCAGTGCGTCAAAATTGCGAAGTAATGGCAAACCACGTTTTTCCCGTCCTCGAACTGTCGCTCTTGCGATGACTATGTGTCGGAATAGCGACGAAGTGGCCGTCGGAAATTGGGTCAAATTTTCTAGTGTCATGACCTTGGTTATTATTTTTCCTTTATTAACTTTTAGCACATATAATTTTCACTAGGGTTGTTACAAAACCCTCCCCCTTGGGGGAAAATCGTCCTTGATGTTGAACAACACCTACAACCAACAAGACTGTTGAAGAAAAATATATTTCCCATGGATCTTTTGCAGTATTTGAAATGATCAACCTGTTGAGAATCAAACCAACATGAAAACATAACAATATAACATCATAATGAAATGACACCCATACCTCTTATTGGAGCTTTATAACATATCTCATGGTGGTATTTACACCCATACACATATGTACATATACCAAAACATCATACCAACATATACCAAAACACACACCAAAACATTCGCTCAACCAATGAATTAGGGAGGATACATGGCCCACATATGATCCGCCATCTCCTATGTAGCTTAATTGGGTCCAAAGTGCTTCCATTGCACTTTAACCTGCTCGACTGCTCGATTCTAGAGCATGAGCGTTTTTCTCTCCAAAATGCACTAAGATTTCGGCTAGAATTCTCCTTTTGGCTATACCTGCAATACAGACCAGTCAATCACATGATCAACATATTTAACATATTTCTTAAGCAATGACACTTGGAAAACATCATGTAATTTCACTGTTGGAGGCAGTGCAAGTCAATAGGCTACTGGCCCAATCCTTTCAAGAATCTTGAAAGGTCCACAAAACCGAGGTGCCAACTTGGCAAATGATCCGATCCGCAAGGAGCTCGCCTTGGGCTCGATGTGCAAGTACACCTATTCCCCATCCTGAAACTCCTTAAACAAATTATTTCGATTTTCATAGCACTTATTCTTATCCCGTTTTTATTTTATATTCTTCTTGATTACCTGCATTTCTTGTTCCATTTATGCTCGAATCAACACCCTGTTAGCCATATCACTCTAGCTGATGGGAGTATTGCAACTCCGTCCATACAATGCATCAAATTTACTCATCCTCAATGATTCCTAGTACCAATTGTTGTAAGTTAACTCTACCAATGGAAGATAAGGCTTCCCACTTTCGATGTTGATGCATCACATACATCCTCAACATATCCTCCAATATCTTGTTGACCCTTTATGTCTGTCCATATGTCTATAGATGATAAGTTGTACTCAAGGCCAACTTTGTGCCCAAACCTTCAAATAACTCCTTCCAAAACTTGGAAGTGAACTTTGCATCCTTGTATAACACAATCTTATATGGAACACCATGCAATCTGATCACATCTCTGATGAAGACCTATGCTACATCACTAGCTGAAAATGTAGACTTCACTAGAATGAAGTGTGCTACCTTTGTCAACCTTTCCACAACAACCATGATGGAAACATGTTGTCTCACTGTCCTCGAAAACCCTGTGATGAAGTCCATGGAAATGACCTCCCATTTCCATTTCAGAATCTCAATCAACTATAATATTCCACCCAAATGCTTACACTCTGTCTTAAATTGCTGAAAATCCAAGCACCTAGCCACAAAATCTGCTACGTCTCTCTTCAAATTCGACCAATAGTAGAACTTCTTTACTGCACGGTCAATGTCATTTGATAGCCTGGGTGATTGTTGTAGCGTGGTCTCCTGGGGTACACTTTTGAGTATATTTTTGTATAATTTTGCATATGCACATTGTGCGGAAAGGTCAAGGGTCTTTAGGGCAGGTCAAAGTCCCTCTTTTATGTAAAAGGGTTTTAAGGGTAAACTATGGGCCTCAAACCATGGTTTGAGACCACAGTATATGCATACTAAGATGGATATAAATAGATAGATCGAGTCTAAGTAAGAATTCATTCATGTTTTGATATAAGTACTTTATGTGTACGTGATACTCTTGTAAGAGTTTCAATATGGTTTTGGGTAAAAAGGCTCATGTTGGCTGTGTGCACGGAGACCTAGTCTTGGCTGTCTGCGGACTCTGCTGGCTGTGTGCGCGGAGACCTAGTCTTGGCTGTCTGCGGACTCTGCTGGCTGTGTGCGTGGAAGGGTAATTGTAAGGGAAATTATGTTGTACTGAATTGTTGGAATCTAATACAAATACTAGTTTTAGCGAAAGCATTATGTTATCTAAGTTATATTCTGTTATAGCATTGAGATCACTTTACTTATGTTATGCTTAACTATATCCATGCGAGTAGATCTATTATTTATGCATGAATATACATTGATGGTTGAATACATGGAAAAATATGATTAAGTTACAACATATTCCATAGATCTGGTTCTATTCTTATATATATGCGACAAATAAATTTTTGATCTGTCTATTAATTGCATTATTTATATTGATCTGATAAGTACTGTTCTATAGTTGCACACATCTATTTTTGATCTGTATAAGTTCTGCAATCAACCTATTTAGGTCCACCACATTATTTTCTTCCTCAGGGTGTGGAAACCTGGTTCCAACACCCCCCCCCCATACTACTTCGGGTGAGACTTTGATTTGTGCAAGCAGGTCATTGCTGAAAGGGCCAGTAGTTGGAGGGTTTGTTGGTTGCGCAATAAACTCTGAACTTGGTTCAAGACCCCTCAATCCAACCTGTTGGAGCGGGGTCCCCTGGGGTACAATTTTGAGTATCTTTTGTATAATTTTTCATATGCATGCTGCACGGAAAGGTCAAGGGGATTTGGGGCGGGTCAAAGTCCCTCTTTTATTAAAAAGGGTTTTAAGGGTAAACTATGGGCCTCAAACCATGGTTTGAGACCATAGTATCTACATACTAAGATGGATATAAATAGATAGATCGAGTCTAAGTAAGAAGTCATTGATGTTTTGATCTAAGTACTTTATGCGTACATGATACTCTTGTAAGGGTTTTAGTCTAGGTTTGGGTAGAAAGGCTCTTGTTGGCTGTGTGCACGAAGACCTAGTCCTGGCTAAGTATGGACTCCGCTGGCTGTGTGCACGGAAGGGTAATTGTAAGGGAAATTCTGTTGTACTGAATTGTTGGAATTTAATACAAAGACTGGTTTTGGTGAAAACATTGTGTTATCTTAGTTATATTTTTTTATTACATTGAGATCGCTTTAATTCTGCTATGCTTAATTATATCTGTGTGAGTAGACCTGTTATTTATGCATGAATATACATTGATGGTTGAATGCATGGATAAATATTCTTAAGTTACAACACATTCCATAGATCTGGTCCTGTTCTTATATATTTGTGACAAAGGGATCTGCAATCTGTTTGTTAATCACATTATCTATATTGATATGATAAGTATTATTATATAGTTACGCGCATATGTTTATGATCTGTATAAGTTATGCAATCAACTTGTTTAGGGACACCAAATTTTTTTCTTCCTCAGGGTGCGAAAACCTAGTTCTAGCACCCCCCCATACTGCTTTAGGTGAGACTTTGATCTACGTAAGAAGGTCATTGTCGAAAGGGCTAGTAGTTGGAGGGTTTGTTGGTTGCGCGATAAACTCTAAACCTAGGTCAGAACCCCTCAATCCAACAAATGGTTTTGTTGCCAGCACCATGATCATTTCGAGGGATATTTGATGTTGTGGCACCCTTCGCAGAACGAATTGCAATATTGGTTGGATAGAAAGATCCTTGAATTTGTGATCCAAGAGAATTGAAGTTCTAAAATATCACCTGAAAAGTGGGTTCAGAAGTAAATATATACAGAATTTCACGAGATATTCTTTTCCCCCTTTGCAATTGAGCTGTAGGAGTGGTTGTCGCGATATGTACAAGAAAACCCTAATGCCACTCTGGATGAAGTGAAATATGCCCTAAAAGAAAAATTCAAGAAGCCTAAGTCATATGCAGTTGGTTACAAAGATGAAAGAGATTCATTAGGAGGTAAATGAATATGTGTGGGAGGTATATCAGAGGCTTAAGTGCACTATCAGAGATGGTGGATTCACTATCGATGATACCCAACACAAGGGGTGGTTTATTTCTATGTTGTTCCCACATCTGCGTCGGCCCTTAGGTCAACAGAATATTGCCATGCAGGCTGAGGCTATGGATGTTGTGATGAAATTAGAAGCTACCCCAACACTTGTTGCACTTGGAACTCAACAGATTCAGAATCAATTGGAAGCAATGCATTTGGAGATTCAAAATCTGTGCAAAGTTAAGGGCAAGAAGGTATGCGCAGAGGTTTGGTGGATAAAATGTAAATTTTTTGGGCACCATAAGGATTAATGTCCCATCTTCAATAATTATTTGAATGCTGGACCTAGCCCGTTGAAGAGTGAAGTATGGTGCATGATCTCTTAAGTTGCATATTTGCATGAAACAGATTTTTGTCCAAGGGTTGGAAAGTATTAGCCTGAGCTGAAGCAATTGTTTTGTAGGTTATGTTCGTCACTAGGACATGATGAACAACAATGTCGCACTTATGATATGATGTTGGACAAAGATGAAATATATAGAATGTAGGCCGAACTTACCTCACCAGCATCCCCCTCTGGGCATGGTGGATTTCAGGGCAGATGAAGAGGAAGAGGAGGTGGATCAACTGGTCGAGGAATGGGGTGGGTTATTTGCTACAACTAGGGAGATTTTGGTCACTATGCGTGCAAATTTCCAAATCCAGTGCGAAAATCATGAAGGTATTGTAGACAGTTTGAACATGTAATAGAATATTGCCCTGTTTGGATTGCTAAGATGCAAGAGAAAAATACACAGACTCTGACGCAAAATATTCAGATTGTTAGAGAAGAAACTCATGAGGTAGATCTTAGCGTGAATGTGGACACTAAGAACAGTGAAACTACTAATGAAGATAAGGGAAAGCAGTTGGATACTGACCTTTGGATTCGTAAGGCAGCTAAAAATAAAGATGGATTTGATTTGCAACGCGCCAAGGAGACTTATGTTGAAGTGAAAAAAGATTTTGCAGAAGGAAAGTGCATCGACATCAAGTAGACCCATGAAGGAGGCAGGGGTAGATGAAGAAATCAAATCGTTTTTAAAATCTTGCATTAAGTTACTGTGCAACAAAAGGTAGTAGAGAACCTTCAGGCTCTGATAGATAACTGCACAGAGAAGGAACAACCACTGGTAGAACATAAAGTTGTCAACAAAATTTATAAAAATAAGAAGAGGACGAGTCAAGAGATGCGTATGACCGCGCAGATCGATGCTTATGAGATTAATCATATTATTCTAGATCTGGGGTCCGATGCAAATGTCCTACCTAAGCAAACTTGGCAGCGCGTGGGATAACCCAAGCTGGAATGGTCTACCATTCAACTGTGCATGGCATATCAACAGAAAATCATTCTATTAGGAAGGTTGTTGCATGTCATAGTTAATATTGAAGGTGTGAAGGTACTTGCAGATTTCGAAGTTATACAAATTATGGATGATACTGATCCTTATCCTGCTTTGTTGGGATTAGACTGGGCTATTTATATGGATGGTGTCATAAACCTGAAGAAGCGAAGAATGGAGTTTGAAAGCAATGGAACTAGAGTAATACATTCCCTAAACCCCGCAGAAAGACAAAGATACACAGAGTCTGTGTCCGTTGATGATGATATTAACCAGATCTGTAAGCGGAATCTGTGCGAGGAAGATTGGATCAACCCGACGGCTGATGGAAATCTTAATTGGGAAAAGGAAAACTCTTGTTTCTTAGATTCTGATAAAGATTTAGAAAATTGGTAGAACCGGTTTCATGAAGTATCTACGCTGCGCTGTAATCGTGTGACTATATCTCTTCGATGTATAACATATGAGGTACATGAATTACCACATTATTATGGTGTAACTGATGTAAACTTGTATTTAGGAGAGCTTGAAAGAACTGTCTCAGAAGGATAGAGATTCCATGCCTTGGATCTCAGACTACGTGCTACTCCAATGCGATGGTGGGAGACTCATAAAGAAACATGGGCAACTTGGATGAATGTGCGCGCATGATGAGGTTACGCTTTGAACATCCAAATATCAGAATGGAAGAAGTATACTCTGGAAAGGATGATTTGCACAAACATTTGGCTAAATGGAATCAGGTATGGGGCGTTGTTACAAAATATTTTGTCACTGTCCTTGAACTCCCTATTCCTGGATCCTGGAGGACCCTAAATAGTGACCTATGTGTCCCTTTCCCATCATGAAAATATTCCATTGCATCCCTTGCAATTTTTATACCAAACTCTCTATTGATCATTCCTAGAGTAGCTCATTAAAAACACATCTTTTTGGAGCAGCACAATCTCTCTGAGTCTCACAAGCGTCGATGACCCATCCTACGCTTGTGAGAAATGCCGATCGGTGCTATTATGGACATCACACCCGCATCGATCCACTTCTGGAATATTTTTAAAAATTAAATGAAGCTTCATGGCCTAGAAGCTTCGAGGGCAGAGAGTTGGATATTTTTTGGTCGGGACATGGTCAAAGATTCCCCCCTTGGGCCTCTTGTTCCTACAAAAGAGGAACATCCCAAAGAGATAAGCTGTTTTCCCATCATAAGTGGATCCATGTCCCCTCCTCCATCTCTATAAATTCATCATCCTCCAATGCCTCTGCTATTTATAACATAATAGAGCATAGTAGAGAGAGGTTTGAAGATTGCCATAAGCTTTGAAGGAGAGAGTTGAGCCCTTAGCCTTCTCATATACCAGAAATTATTTGTCGTCGTCAGTTACTACCATTTTCTCTTGATTATCTTCAAAACAAAATCATCTTTTCCCGTTTCATGTCAACTGATATAGGACGCCTCATTTCCTACATTTTGACAGATTTTTTCCTATAGACTTCAACATCTTATCTAGGAATTTGATCCAAAAACATATCAGTACCCTGGAACTTGCAGACCTCGATGGTAGGTTACCTTGTGTTTGATTGGGGGTTTTCATCATTGGATCCCAGTCGAATGATTTTACGAGTGTTCGACATCAACACCATTTATTCACACTCGCTAGATTGTACTGTGCATCTTGGAGACCATCATCCTTATCGGTGGCCATCCTCACGTTTGTTAGCTGTTTTCATCATTGAATGGTAATCAGAAGATTTCTCACATGTTCGACTACAACTCCTTCATTCACATGTGCGGAAATATGCAGTTTAGTGAAGCGACGACCAAGACCTTGGGTTGAGGCTTACATAATTAAGCTTTGTTTCCTCTCCCAAGCTACAATATTGTTTTCAGAGACAAATTATCATATTGATCCTGTCATGACAAAATCTTCCACATTGTTCTTATTGGTCGGCATACTGGTCATATCTCTTCCCGGAGAAATCATTTTGATACAACTAATGAGCATGGGAACGCCTGACTCGGGACAGATACTTATATTTTTGACATATGTTGTTTGTTTCAGGTTTTCCTCAGTCCTCCAACTCCTCTCGCTATACTACACATATTATAAAGTATTTCGACCATCATCTTCACCTCTGACCTCACACTTTAGGTGCAATCTGTTACTGGAAAAATGACCTCCTCATCAGCTCAGAGGAGAAGGAAACATGGAAGGAAGAAAATGACCTAGACAAAGACCCATTTTGCCAAGGTAACGCACCCTAGAGAAAGCCAGGTTGAATTAAATGCATCCCAGCCTTTTAGAGGGAGTGTTAGTGCCTAGGTTAACGAATTGTCTTGCCTAAGGGGCAACATTACCCGTTCATGAAGAAAAGGGACAAATCCCGCGGAAAATGACTGACATTTCCTGCTTTTTCTCAAAGGAGTCAATCCAAAAAGCAACAACCTATGGTGCAGGCCTCTGATTGGAAATTACTAAATGCAATTAAGCATCCAACGAGGGAAAATGCAAGGAAAATAAAGGAAACATCATGATTTTTCCCTATTTGAACTGATGGAGAGGATTGGCAAGATTTTTCCTCCTAAATTATTATAAATTGGAGGCTAGGGCTCATTGTCAAAGGTCGAAAGGTTGATCATGTGCAGAGCGTAACTTTGTTGTTGAGTGTGAGGCTTAATGATTGGCAAGGTTCATTGAGAACCCAAAGCCCAAGTATCATTACACTCGGATATAGAGGGGAGAGAGAGAGAGAGGAGTCAGAAGACCAAGGGAAGCTTGGTCAAGCCAATGGTTGTAAGCTTCCTTCTTACATTAATAGAACTGTATCTGTTTCGTCCATTTGATGTTTCAGTGTTACATCTATTGTTTATTTTTCTATGAAGCATGATATAAATGGCTCGGATTTGCATAGTTAAATTTTTATTATATACTTGTTTAGTTTCTATAAGTAGTGATACAACTGTTAAGATTACATGTGTGCCTTGTTTGTTTGCAAGATCCAGACTTGGAGCCAGTGAGGGGGACTTCCACCACACTACCTAGCGCTCTCCAAGAGATCTATTTTCTACAAAGAGGCAATCCTTCAATATCTCACTTTGTCAATTAAGCATTAGTATGAACATGTATGCAATGTCTTTGTGAACTATACAGCTAATCTGTCTATCTGCCTCGGGTTCCAGGAAGACCCGAAAGGGATTCACTCTAGCAACCACTCGTACATTTTACCCCTAAGCACTATGTATTAGCTTGATAGAGAAAATTTACATAGTAGCTTCTTCATAAAAATCATCAACCAACCCCCTCAAATTCAATAAACCTCTCATTTATAGAGTGAGATCTCTGTTACAAAGGTCTGCCACCTGGGATAGACTTTGATACTTGACCTAGAGACCTAATCCAACTAGGATTACATCACTTTGAGGAATAATAGGGATATTTTCTGTTTTAATAGAGTTGGTAATAAAAAAGGACAGTATGACCATTAATTACTTAAACAAAATTTCTAAAAATCCATGTTTGTCATCCTTATCATATCAAATTTCCATGTTGACGTGGCCATCTGATATACTAGATTTAGGTCTTCATAAAAATAATTTGATGATGAGTTGTCCATTTTTGTGAGTTGGCATCTTGATGAGATGTTTGGCCATGTCAGCCATTTGGAGTGGATTATTGAGCTTCCCCGTTCGACAGATGGCCCAATGATATCCTTGATCCCATTAGATGAATCAACCACTCATTTACATCTTTGACTACCCAAAAAAGGTCAAAAAATGCATAACGCTGCAAAAAAAAAGTATTAGGAACTTCCATAACGTACTTTCATAGCAACTTCAAAAATCCATCTTCTGCACATTCTTTGACTTTGCTAATTTCTGGAGGATCTTCCTTGGGATTGATGAGGTAAATACATGCTCTAGGTCACCCTTGTTTTGATACTTTTTAAGAAATGTTTCTCTAAATAAACCTACTAAACGTTCGTAGAAAAACTCACCTTCAAGCCTAGAGTACTCTACGAAAGTACCTAGTTCATTGTCTCTGCTCTTTTCTTCTTTTTTCTTACCTCAAAAAAATTTCTAAAGCCTATATATGCCTGGTTATAATAACATAAGACAAAATGTAATTCAAAAATTTGTGGCTTACCATGTTTCATGGATTAACATCATCCTCTTGCACAATCATCTTAAGAGCCTTTTTCTTCAACTCTTCTTGCACCATCTCCATTTGTGATTCCAAGATTTTGACCTGACTTTGCAGCTTCCTTATTTCTTCTTGTAGCCACCTATTTCTCTTAGTAAGATGATTCATCATCCTATGGAGGGAAATTGTCCTATTCAACATCTTCCCTGACTTATCTACCATATGATTGAAGAAATCAAGTTGTTTTCTCACTTCCATTTTGAAATTTTCCATCTCCAACCTTTTTTGTTTGAAATATAATAACTCCAATTTGGCTTCCAGGACTTCTTTTCTATCTTCCCTCAGCTTCTCTTGTAGAAGCTCCAATTTAGTATTTTCCTGGACCTACTCTTTACCTTTTCTTATCTTGCTTAACTCTGCCTCTACTGGAGATAATTCTGTTATTTCTTCCCCTGATGGTAGCTTCTTCTTCTTTGGTTTCTTAGGCATCTCTTCTAACATTTTTGCTTTAGACAACTGTGACCTAGTGAATGGCTTCTTAGGATTGAAAATGAACCCTAAATATTCTTTTGAAAAGTATAATTTCTTCACCTTAAGGCCTTTATTTTTGGTTTCTTCTCCCTTAGTTTTCACAGGCTTTACCATAGGAGATTCTTCAATCTCAATGGCCTCCAGGATATCTTCCAACTTACCTCTTCCCTCAGTCTGACTACTAGTAAGCCTCCTATGGGTCCTTGTGTATGCTTTAACCTGACTAATGGTAGAGGTTTTGTTTGGTGCCACTGTCTCCTGCACTAGCTCAATCTCCAGGTCCATAGGTTCTGCTATAGGCTACATTTCAATCTCATGACCAACTGAAGGTTCAGCTCCAGACTTCTTACTTTTCCTCGTTGTATTTGTCTTGAATTTTGGTGTCTTCTTAGGAGTGAGGAAATCAACCGCATATCCACTCAAAAACATAAATGTATACCAATCCCTTCCCAGCTTATTCAATTCTTCCACTACCAGAAATTTGATCCAAGCATGATGGAAAAAAAAGGTGTCACTAGTTTCAAGTTTTGCCTGCACCTTATCTTCCATTTTGCCCAAACTCCTAAACATATAATAAGGTAAGTCCAGTCGCTGTTTACATGTGAAGTGTAGCAGTAGTTTGAAATGATATTGATAGATCATATGGAATCTACCTTCATAGCTAAAATACTTCTGAATAACTATTAAATTTTTTGAATAATTCTCCTTGAGGGTGGTTTTGGGGATGCTTGAACTCATATCCATACCTCTGTGCTCCTCCTTGAAAAATTCATCAGTGTTCTATAACTTAAATTTAATCACCTTAAATCATTCCTCTCTTGATCTTGGGATTTCTGTAGCCTGTGAAATTGTGTCAGGAGACACAACAAATTTTAACATACATACTTTCAACCATGTGCCAATGAAATTGACAACAAAATCCTTCGAAATCTGAGCATGGTATCCTTGTAGATTTTGGAAGAATCGAGGGGAAACGTACATCAGGAAATTCCTGTGAGAAGTTGGGGTCTTCCTCGAGTAGCCTCATATCCATAGGCTCATATCTAACAACATTTCCACCTTTATTTTATTTCTTATGTGATTCCATATCTTCAAAAACTTGTTGATCAAATCCTTCCTTGAAACTTGTAGAAACCTTTGAGACAACAAACAAATTCTTTGACATAGGTAAAGTTAACCTTATGAAAACTTTTGGTGAGAACCTGGACCTCTAGACTACTGGAAAAACATTTGTAGCAGCTTACAAGGATGAGGGTAAAGTTTTTAAATTGCAAATTGGAATTGAATGAACAGGTGGGATGAATGGGTGGAAAAAAGACATGATGAAAGGGAAATGATGACCAAGCATGCGTATGAAATATGATGTCACACAATGGAATGGAGTAATGGTTAGCTAAAATGATCTGACAACTAACTGATTTGACCTCTATGACAAAAAAGCGAACATTTTTTCCACTGTTAGTAGATAAGACAAGTTTCGTAGTGTATGCAGTGTTCGAGAGGTTGAATTCCCTACAGAAGTGTCAGGGACTTCCATAGAAAACACTTACTTTTTTACAATGATTTCGCTGCAGATTTTGGTGGACGTGCCAAGTGTACAGAAAAGACGAGCTTTACTCATGCATGATATCTTTTATGTTGTGAAACCAGCTCCAAAATTAGAAGAAAAGAGATATCAATGCCTTAGAAATAATCCACCTCGAGGGGGAAACCTACAATACATTACATGAATGAACAATTATTGGATGATACAAATGAAAAAACCTCCTTTCTATATATAGGAGTCCATAGGGCCACAATGTAATCCTAGTGGGGCCACAATGTAATCCTAGCCGACCTAACAATAATAATTTAAGGGCAAAATAATAACAATATGGGGGTTATAGGGGTACAATAATAACAATAAGGGGGTTACACTAACAACAATAAGGGACTATACTAGTAATATAGGGACCTAACATGCCTCTCTCCTTCAAAAAAGTGTTGTCTTCAATGCTTGAGTAGCTCTGGATGCTTCTGTATAAAATTCTCGTCCTCCCATGTAGAATCTTCAGTGGGTAAGTTCTTCCACTTGATGAGATACTCTGAAATTGATCGATTCCGTAGTTGTCGAGTTCTTGTTTATGTGACTGCTTCAGGTTCCAATATGATTTTTCCTTCCTCATCAAGTTCTGGCAATATTGTTTGAACTGGAAGATTTTCACCTATAACCTTCTTTAAGCATGAAACATGGAAAACTAGATGCACTCATGAAGAAGCAGGAAGCTCCAATTTGTATGCCATAGTACCAATCTTTTGCAACACCTTGTAAGGACCATAGTACTTTGGTGATAATTTATTATCCTTCTTAGCTTGCTTGAGGGACATTTTTTTGTATAGTTGTAGTTGTAAAAATACCCAGTCTCCTACATCAAAACTTCTCTCACTACGATGTTGATCTGCCTATTGTTTCATTCGATTTTGTGCCAAATTTAGGTTATCCTTCAAGAGTTGGAGAACTTCTTGTTGATGCTCGATGTGATCTTCCACTACTTGAACCTTTGAATTTTCTCTTAAAGATGATGTGATGGATGGTGCATGATATCCATAAAGTGCCATAAATGGGGTCATTTTTGCTGCAGTATGGAAGGAAGTGTTATACCACCATTCAGCGAGAGGTAACCACTTGACCCATTGTGTTTGTTTATCGGATACAAAACAACGAAGATATCCTTCCAAAAATTTATTTACTATCTCAGTTTGACCATCGGATTGAGGATGATAAGATGAGCTATGAGCTAATTGAGTACCCAAACAAGAAAATAACTCCGTCCAAAAATTTCCAGTAAAAATGGGATCTTTGTCGCTCACAATAACCCTTGCGTTTCCATGTAGCTTTTGAATTGTGTCCATAAATGTAGTAGCAACTGTACTTGCTTAAATGGATGAGATAATGCACAAAAGTGTGCATACTTGGTAAGTCTATCAACTACCACCATGATGACACTCTTTCCTTCGGACTTAGGTAAACCTGTGATAAAATCCATTCAAATCTATTCCCAACGTTCACTTGGAATGGATAAAGGTTGTAGAAGACCCAAGGTCTTAATTGTCTCAACTTTATTCTGCTGGAAAACCAAACATTCCGCCACAAACTTTTGAATATCAGATTTAAGGCCATCCCAAAAAAATTCTTTCTTCACCCTGTGGTAAGTTTTAAAAAATTCTGACTGTCCTCCTAAAGGAGAAGTGTGCAATTCCAAAAGAATATTTTGTTTTAGTTAGGAATTCTTACAAATATATAAGCGATCTTTGTACCATAAGGAATCATTTTTCCAACTAAATGTATCAGATGTACTAGGATCTTGCTGAAACTTTTGAATGAGTGTCCACACTTCTTCGTCCTTCTTCCATTCATCTCTTGCTTCGGTTATCCAATCTGGTTGGATAATAGAAATGGCACAAAACAATGCTTCCACCTCTTCATTCTTTCTTGAGAGTGCATCTGCAACAACATTTAGCTTCCCTTTTTTGTAGATTATTTCAAAGTCATAACCCAACATCTTTGTGACCCATTTTTGCTGCTCTTCTGAAGATAGTCTTTGTTCCAAAAGTGTTTAAGACTATCATGATCAGTTTTTACCTTGAAGTGTCTTCCCATTAGGTAAGTTCGCCATTTCTTTAGTGCATGTAGTATTGCTAACATTTCCTTCTCATAAATAGGTTTCTGTAAATACTTTCCTTTGATTGGACGACTTTCAAAAGCAATGGATCTTCCTTCTTGCATTAAAACAACACCAATTCCATTTCCTGAGGCATCACATTCCACAATAAAGGTTTTTGTGAAGTCTGGCATAGCTAAGACCGGTGCTAGGCACATTGCCTCTTTAAGATGTTCAAAGGCCTTAGTTGCTTCAGGAGTCCATGAAAATGCATTTTTCTTCAATAATGTTGTTAGAGGTGCTGCTATTCTCCCATAATTCTTAACAAACTTGCAATAATACCCTGTTAACCTGAGAAATCCTCGCAACTGCTTTATGGTTGTAGGGACTTTCCATTCCTTAATGGCTTTAATTTTGTTAGGGTCTACTTTAACACCCTCGTGAGATACAATATGACCCAGATATTCCACCTCTTGTACTCCAAAGAAACATTTGGATGTTTGTGCATATAATTGTTTCTCCTGCAATAGTTTGAGCACCCTGTCAACATGTTGAACATGATCCTTCCAAGACCTGCTGTAGATTAGTATATCATCAAAAAATACTAGCACAAATTTTCTAAGGAAGGGTTTGGAAATGGAATTCATCAACCCTTGAAATGTAGAAGGTGCATTGGTAAGGCCAAAAGGCATGACCAAAAATTCATAATGACCCTCATGAGTTCGAAATGCTATTTTTGGAATATCTTCAATCTTCATTCTAATTTGATGATATCCCGAACGAAGATCCAACTTGGTAAAATAAATTGCTCCATGTAATTCATCCAATAATTCATCAATCACAGGAATGGGAAATTTGTCTTTAATGGTGAGCTTATTGAGCTCCCTATAATCTGGACACATTCGCCATGATCCATCCTTCTTGTGTACCAATACCATAGGAGCAGAGAAAGAACTTTGACTAGGTTGAATTATACATGCCTCTAACATTTCTGCAATCATACGTTCAATTTCGCTCTTTTGGAAGTAAAGATATCTATAAGGCCTGATGTTTGGAGGAACACTTCCTGGAATCAAATGAATAGCATGATCATGATCACGAATAGGTGGGAGTCCTTTGGGAGTTTCAACACCTTGGAATGATTGTCCAAGACTTGTTGGAGATCTGCAGAAATAGATGATTTTGATGTCGGAACTTCTAGTGAGCATAATTGTGCAATTACGCCTCGTTGTTCTTTCTTTAGAAGCTTTGTCATAACATTAGAGCTTATTATCCTTCCCGGCTTCCCTTCAATACCCCGTAATTCGACTTCCTTTCCTTCTGAAAAAAATTTCAAGAAAAGTTCTTGAAAAATTAAAAGCTACCGTCCCCAAAGATTGTAACCATTGTACTCCTAGTACAACATCAGCACCTCCCATAGGAATGGAAAGCATTGGACTAGTCAACACATATTCCCCCATGGTTAGCTTGATATTATGGCATTTTCCAGAGAAATTTATAGTTCTTCCATTTGCAACCATCACTTGACATTCTGGTGCTGGGTATAGGAAACAATTTAATTCCTTGGCTACCTTACAATGAATAAAATTATGGGTGCTACCTGAATCAATCATCACTATTACCTTTTTCTTCTTGATATGTCCTTCTATCTTGAGAGTTTGAGGAGTGGTAATTCCTGCCAGTGCATTACACGATATGGTCAGATTCATTTATTCCTCTTCTAGGGTTGGTTCCTGGTGTATATCCTCTTCTTGTTCATTTTCTTCTTCCTCTTCACAATCTATGTAAAATAATTTCTTCTCAGGACACTTATGACCTTTAGTGTATTTGCTATCACAACTGTAGCAAAGCCCTTTTGCTCTTTTTTCTTCCAATTGTTGTGGTGTCAACCTTGTAGGTTGTGGAAATCTAGGCGTAGCAACACTTCCTTCTTTATAGAATTGAGTGGTAGGCTTCCTTGTCGCCATAATTTTACATTCAACTTTTCTTGCCAACCCGAATGCCTTCTCCAATGAATCAGGTTCCAAAACGCGAACTTCATGTTGGATGTTATCCTTTAAAGTGCCTATGAAGAGATCAATCCTGTGTTCCTCTGGAATATCAGTTACCCTTATATTCAATTTTTTGGAAGTCCTCAATGTGCTGCCCCACTAAACCCTTTTGTTTGAGATTTATCAATTGGCTAAAGAAGGTGTTGCTCTTTGTATCCTCATAATGTGCTATCATTTCCTCCGTAAAAATTGACCAAGTGACAATTTTTTTACGGGAGTAAAGCCATCGATACCATACAAATTTATTTTGTTGTAAATGTAAAGTTACAATGCGTACCTTTTGTGTGTTTTTCACATTGTGGAGATCAAAATATTGCTCCATCTGTAGTATCCATGTTACAGGATCCTTTCCATCAAACTTCCTCATATCCATTTTTGGAATATGGTGGTTCTTCCCACCAACATTAGAGTTTATGAAATCACGATTAACATTTATTTTGTTCTCATCATGAGTTTCCTCTACTATATTTTCACCATTAGGAAACATTTCTTGCATCAACTTTGTCAAACCTTCCATATCTATTGTTAGATCATTCTTCATTTTTTCCATGTTGTTTTTCATTTTTTCATCGATCTTAGCCTCCATGTCATCCATCTTAGCTTCCATGCCGCCTTCCATAAAGCATCTATCTTAGATTCCACACCTTTCAACCATCCTATTAGTTTCATGCCATCTTCCAGTGCTGTACTGTCTTTAGATTCCATGCCTTTCTTCAAACCATCCATCTTAGTTTCCACACCTTTATTCAAAACTTCCATGTCATTTTTTTGTTGCTCTTTGCGAGAGCGAAATTTGTTGCACTTGCTCTTGTAATTTTGATATGTCATGTTGCCATTCTTCGTCTTCATGAGTCATAGTAGAGCCTTATGAAGGCTTAATGGGTGTTGAATTGTTTTTAGGGCGAATTTTAGAAACCAATACTAATATCTATTCTACAATATGCCCTTGGAATCAATTCAACTTGATTCTTCAAACAAGACTTATGCAATTCGAAAAATAAATACACACCTTTTACTTGCTTTTGCAGAGCTCTATATTGAAATTGAATTATCTCTATAATTGGAGATCCTCAATATCTGAAATTTGGCCCTACAGTAGTCCTTTGAAGCTTCTTTCAAATTCCATAGGTCTGATTTGATTTGGATTCTTCAAGGAAAAGTTATGTCCAAT
This sequence comes from Pinus albicaulis, assembly GCA_034641835.2. Classification (NCBI taxonomy): domain Eukaryota; kingdom Viridiplantae; phylum Streptophyta; class Pinopsida; order Pinales; family Pinaceae; genus Pinus; species Pinus albicaulis. The sequence continues at coordinate 1,015,398,063 of CM076572.1, read as the reverse complement.
GTCCCACAATGACCTAATTATGAACTGGTTCAGTAGAGCGAACTTGTACGACTTGCCACGTGTCATTGTTTTCTCCTTTGATTCTAAAATTTATAGACAGGAAACTAGAGTCCATGTACTTCTAGCCACTTTTTACAGAATTCCAATCCGATGCTCAGAGAGAGAGTTATGAATATTTTCCCACGATCACCTCTTTGAGATGAAATTAGGGAGCCTGAAAAAGACCTAACTTCCATAGATCATATCTCCAAAAATATTGTGAACCAAGCTCTGAAATTTTGCGACGGTGTTCCTCAGGATCTCGGCTTCTCACTCTAAAAATTTCAGCTTCTGAACCTTCGTAAAAAAAAAGTTATAGCGAAACTTCCGCGATGACCTGTTTAAGTGAAATTCAGGAGCCTGCAAAAAGCACTACCTTCCACAGATCATATCTCCAAAAATTTTGCGAACGAAGCTCTGAAATTTTGCGACGATGTTCCTCAGGATTTCAGCTTCACACCCTAAAAATTTCGTAGAAAAAAAAGTTATAGCGAAAATGCCACGATGACCTATTTAGAGTAGCAAAACCCTAGAATCAAAACCTCTAATACCAAATGTTGTGAAACCAACTCCAAAATTAGAAGAAAAGAGATATCAATGCCTTAGAAATAAGCCACTTCGATGGGGCAACCTCCAATACATTACATGAATGAACAATTCTTGGATGATACAAATGACAAAACCTCCTTTCTATATATAGGAGTCCATGGGGCCACAATGTAATCCTAGTGGGGCCACAATGTAACCCTAGCCGACTTAACAATAATAATTTAAGGGCACAATAATAACAATATGGGGGTTATAGGGGTACAATAATAACAATAAGGGGGTTACACTAACAACAATAAGGGACTATACTAGTAATATAGGGACCTAACATTTTAAGATTTTCCTTTGACATGACCCCTATTCACATGAAAAATGACTTTCAAGACCCCTCACATGTGCATTTATTTTTTAAAATTTGAATTCCAAAGACCTTATTCAAACCTAATTGACTCAACCTAATTAACCTAAGACCAACCTAGACTAACCTAATTGTTATCAATAATAACAATACCCTAGCGAACTTAAGGTTAAATTTGTCCTCATGTAGCGGAGTTGATCACATTGGATTCATGAAGGAATCCTATATCCAATGGCATATGCGTTTGCATTTTCGAATTCATGTGATATTTTCCATCTAATTTCTTTTAAACATAATGCTTGATTTTCTTTGAACTGTTATAAAGAGGTTAAATAAAAAATGAATATCGTAAAATATACATAACAACAAAAATTCAAAAAATACCACTATCTTCGTTGAAGAGTCATCTTCAGAAGGGTACTTTTGGTTTTTCAATTTATTTAAATAGTTAAAAAAAAATTACGTGAACACGTGTCTGAAAAATGCAACTGAAATATTACTTCTCCAACTTCGAAAAATAACAACTTTTTTTTCTTCATAAAATAATATTTTTTAATATGAAAAACTTATCTCTCTCCTTATATATCATGCTCATATATTATATATTTTTTTGAAATTACACATTTTAGACTAAGTTATGCCATGTGAACACACACATAGCTCTTAAAATGTGTGAAAATTTGCAAGGACAATCTTTTCAGTTAATGGAAAATTGACATATTATATGACACTAAATAATTTTGCAAAAAATATCATTAGTACAACAACACAATTCTCCAAATTTTTTCTTTTTACTTCAAAACAAAATTCACATCGCTTATATAAATTTTGAGGACTTTAATTCGATAAAGGAGGAAAAACTTGAAAATTTATATCCGCATTTAGCCCAAAAGTGTAACGCATCTTCACACTTTCACCTACTTTAGTTTCCTTCAAGTAATTTTGTCACAAAAAGTAAATAAACATAAAGAGCTATTTCAACCACTCAAATCATATTATCAATCCATTTCGTATATATTTTCTTATGGTGTAATATAGTGAAAATTACACCTAATTTTGTTGATATTTGTTACTTATCTCTTAAATCTGAACATCTAATATATCCTAGCATACAACATGGGTTTTCACAAGAAAGTGAAAGTTACAATGAACAAATCCATCCGAAACAAATTTTCAATTTCTTCTTTAGTTTTCAAATTTCTTCTAAGAATTTAGGTAAGGGGAAAATGTCATCAGTTCAAATGTCTTTGCTTAGTACGATTTCCACTAGTTTTAAGTTAGAGAATCCAAATGCCTTGGGTTTGACATAAAATAAATAAAAGGGTTTTAAAGAAGAGAAAACTGGAGAACATATCTTAATAAATTAAAATGAGAAATTAAGAATTCATTTTAGTGTTAGAAACTAGGGTCACTATTAAGAGGGCGGGGGGAGGGGGGTGGTGAATTAGTAATGATAACTACACAAGATTACATTTTTTTCACCAATATATCAAGAAATTAACAACCCCACATATATTCAATAATTTTGAACATGCAACTTCATCAAGGACCAACACATAAGAGCCATAACAGATAAAGTAATAATGCACAATGAGACACAAATCATCACATCACATAGGGACACAATGATATTTGGTGGAAACCATCAAGGGGAGAAAAATCACTCTGTTCTTGTTGCTATGCTTCTCTTATTTTATTATTTATTCAATCAAATTTATTTACATCTTTAGTTGGCCACTACTAGCTAGGAGCGAGAACCCCTTCTATAGTTTGTTGGCCACCACCAACTAGGAAGTCACCACTCCCATAAACCTTGAAGCCCACCACCCTCACTAGTTTTCTAGCCACCACTAGAAGGAAGCCTCTACCTCCTAAGTAAGTTCTCCAGCCTCTACTGTAAAGAGCCACTACCCCTATCTAGTTCAACCACCACTGAACAAAGGCCATTGCCTCCTCATTCTCTCTAGGTCCACATTTCATAATGTTTCAAACTGGACCCCAAATACATATCATCATAAACAAATCACTGCAATGCAACACTCTCCAAACTAAATTCTGCTCTCACATCAACTCAACAACAACCATTCACTATATCTCCAACTAATACATAAAAAAATCATCGCAACAATATGCTAATAGAAAATTTTATTTTCAATACTCAACCATATAAACATATGTTAGAAACATAAGAATAATCATGTATACAACATCCTTGCACACACAACCAAATTTAGACTTTGTCAACACACTGAAATATAACAACTGCAACAATAAAAAAATTAGCCATCGATATTTTCCCATACATGAACTGCTACAAGTCTGCACTTTGACTCTTTTTCTTTCACTTTGTCTCCCTTCAATCACATTCTTCACTACACCATATTTTTCTTCTACTCATACATGGTCTGATATAGGTATACAATATTTCGCTGGCTCAATCTATGGTATTATGATTACACTTTTTCTCCTACAGTCTCTTTCATAATATCTACCATATGAATAAGGTAAACAACACTATCTCCTAGCTACGTGTATTCAATTCTATGTAGTGACATCTACAATATGGATCAGGTATACATCACTAAAACAAATCACCACTCTTTAGAATTTCTTCTCTTCACTAGGAGAATCCATTCCTCATCAACCCAAATTCTGTACATTTCTTGGGTATATATAGATGTGACCTCCCATTCTATAATCAACCAAGAAAATGATCAACTATGACTAAATCATCAACCTCATCAAACATTCTTTCCATTACCATAAGAAAAACATTGCTTTTCCAGAGGTTGTTTCTCTTTTTCTCAACCTACAAACCATAACACACCCTCTCCATTTAGGAAAAGCATTATATAGAGGGATAACACAGGTATTCTTCAAAAAACTTGAGCTACTGATGTAGGCTTTCTTAAGGAGACCAAAATTACCTTGATTTTGGCCCCTTTCTTGCATCTAATCAGCTCCAAACTTCCAGAACTTGTTCATGTATTAATTTAGTCACCTCCTAAGCCCATATGACCTCCTACAACATCTCCAAACCCTTTCAAATATATAAAACTACTTTGGAAGCATAAATGGCACCGACATAAGGCACTAATATCTGTGTAATATTCAGGATAAGGAAATCCTAGATGGCCAAACCTCTGCATGGATCATGAGGAACGAGTTCTCCAACCACCTCTGCATCAAGTCAATGGTTAATCATATTGAGTAGATCTCCACTTTGACCATGAACCATCAGGATCATGAGGGCATCCATAATCAGGTTGAAATCAATGCCAACAAATAGACCTTCCATCATGCCAACATGCATCCCATTTCACACTGATGGAAACCCCCTACAATCACCATATCATCTTCCTCTTTCTCACCCCCCTTTGACATCAATGGCAAAGGGTAAAAATCTGAAATTTGGACCAAAAAATATGGTAAGAAACCAATCATGCTGACATCATTCCTTTTTGTTACTGAATATGCTCCTCCTTAAGATGTACTAGGGGCTGAAAAAAATCTCATCGAAGCTATTGTATAAACACTTATGCTACAATCATTTCCTCCTTGACACATGCAATAGGCTACTCCAAGTGTGACTCTTGACCCCATGACCAAAGAATGAAATCAATGTACAGGGCTATGCTTAAATTTACAACGATATATCATAATAAGTACAAAATTACAACAAAGACGCCATTAGCCCACATATGGAAGTAACAAAAACGATACAAGGATTCTTAATGAGAGCACAAAACTATAAATAACAATGATGTAACAATGCATATAGTAGCCCATACATGGCTAAAATATGATAACCTGTCATGAATATGAAAAATCAAAATTAGCAATGACAACCATTAATTTCATCAACATCAAGGAATAAACATCTGTAACATCAAGGAATAAAAATATGCAAAATAAAAAGAGTATACACAACCCTCGCACATTCAACCACTCAATACCTCCCATCAACAACAAATGTCCACACTAGTGTAACATACCCCGGTAACCTTGCAGGAAAGTGCATGGAGTTAGGAATTTTTTTCAACATTCACAAATGTGTAACTTTAAAAATTATTTTCTATATTCCCTCATTGAACATTAGAATAACCATCACCATTACCTAGAGAAATATTTAGTAAAAGAATAGTGAGTTACACAACCATTAATTGTCCTTGTTGTAGCATATTAACTTAAATTTCCTGCTATAACTATGCATCAATTACATGATCATTTTAAATCAATTAGTAAATCACCTATTTGATAATATAAACATCACATCACGAAAGAAATTAACATCATGAAAATTACACAATGAACAATCACATCATTAGACACCGATATACCCTAGAAACCTTGTAGGGTGAAAACCAACAAATGTTCAATTTTATTATTAAACCTCTGTGAGGGTGTTCACCCCTCACTCAATGGTTATAAGGGAGTCCATCCCTTGACCATTTTCATAAAATATTACATAGAAAAATAATCGTAAATACAACATAACCAACTATAAGCTATTACAATCATCATGATATCAGTTACCCATAAATCTTCAATCTCTATCTTTGTGGTCATATTGTTTCCATCAGTGGGTGATCTTGCAGTTGGAACTCCTGAACCTGCATGGACTAAAATCTTTATCTGCCACAATGTTAAACATGAACAATTCTTTGCTCAAGTCACTATCCTTTCCTGTCATTGTTATCGTCAACACACTTGATATCATGATTAAATAAAATATTAATACACCAAAAGTCATTCTTTATTTGTGACACTTCAACAACTATTTGTATGCATGTATAAAACATAAACAGGTTGTCATGAAATGCTTTCTTTCACATCATTTCACATGCATTAGTAACAAATAAATCGATGTCAAGCATCATCTTTCCAACAATGCTAAAAAAATATTTCATGCACTTGCATATTCTTTCCAAAGTAAAACTAACATACTAGATAATAGTCGCGTGCATGAAAATGCATAACAAGCTTTCAAGATAACTGTCCCAAAAAACACTTTTCTTTGTACTTACTATCATGTTTTCTTTTCCAAAGGAAACTAACTAAAGCTTGCATGGAAAAATAAACACATTTCTTTTCCAATGGATCAAATGCATTATTTTTATTCTTACATGCAAAGGAAAATTTTCATCTTACCAAAATATCTAACCCAATAACTATACATAATCTTCTCCTAAAAGAAAACTAATACCATAGTTAATTACTTTAGGTGTGAAAATGCAAATTATTTTTCCCAAAAGAAGGCTAACACAATCAATATCATGTGATTGCACCTTCCTTTTCTCTAGAAATATAATACCAAAACTATATTTTTCCATGCATGCAACTATATACGTTTTTCTAAAGAATCTTAATATAATAAAGCGTGTGATTACTAGTTTTACTCTCCAAGAATCTAATTCAATAATGCATACAAGCATATGCTTTTCTCTTCTATTCTTTTTGAAGAGTTATAAAGCAATAAATGCTTCCTTGCATACAAATATATATATTTATTTTCCAACCAATCTAATAAACTAATTATTCTTTTTCCAAAAGTTAGCTAACCCAATAGCTATTACGCATGCAATAAAAAATATTTTCTTATCATTTCACACATTAGCCAGATATGTAATATTTCCTCAAGAAATAACATGAGTAACATATCCTTTCAAATAACACAACCAATTTTATTTTATGCAAAGGTTTTATGTGAACTACTTGATCTGAAGTAGGTGGCTAACTTGTTTTGATATGCAAGCACCTTCTATTCCATTTACATAATCTAAGGATCGTGCTCATACATCCTTTTGTGCAATTGAATCCTTGTATCAATTTTATGTGTTTTTCGCATACTTTATGTGTGAGAAATTATCAATTATTTTTAGCTAATTAAATGTATGAAAAAAAAACATAAATTGTAGAGAAATAACCAGCAACACATAACAACAAAATAATAAAGGAGTTCACCCTCAACACTTGGGCTACGTCTCCTTGAGCCTCCATCAATGGACTAGGCTCTATGGGATTAAGATGGTAAAATTATTTTACAAGCTACTGCTCAACTCCATTGGTTTTGAAAATTGTACCAATGTGCTCTGAATACCAAAATACCCTTATATTGACTGTTCAATCATCCAAAATGGACCATGGCTCCCTTGGGCATGACCTCTTCTTCTGGTGGCCTTGATGCTTCCCTGAGATATCCGATGGAAAATCACCTTTAGAAGTCCTCATCTACTTCTAAAACCTATCTCATTATTTCCATAACATGTCAAACATACAAAATACACTGTTCATTCACTCAGAATGACCATTGGCTCCCCTGGCTATGCCTCCAACACCTGGTGGCTCTAGGTGCCATGAAACTTCTCTATAGAAAAAACACACTTAGAAGTCTCCAAATGCCTCTGAAAGCTACACCATTAGCTTCATAAGGTCTAATATAGTAAAAAATGACTATTCATTTGCTGGAAATGGACTCTGGATGCTCTGGCAATGGCCCTAATACCTGACAGCCCTAGCCCTAAAAAATATTCAAACGCACAAAAACACCTAAGGATGGCATTTTATGCCTTTGAAACCCACTTCAATGGCTTCATAATGCTCCAATTAGTCAATAATGACTCTTCATTCGCTTAGAATGGTCGAAAATTGAGCCTTATACACTTTTTCCCAATATCTCCTAGGAAAACTCCACTAAATGTGGAGAACTCCAGTTAACTGGAGTAAAATTAGGGCTGACCGCCAAATTTGGCACGCCCTTATCCAATCCACCAATAAATTAGTGCATTAAAAGTTATGGTTAGGGCAGTGGCCACATACGCACCCCCAACCGTTAAGTGGCTTGACAGTTGGTGGAAACAGCGGGATACAATATCGAAGTTTCATTAAACATACATACGTTCGCAATCAAACAACGCTTAAGTTCAAAACAGATCACACATAGCCTTAAACAACGTACATACACGTGGAAAATGGTTCTCAGGTCTCACAACACATGACCAATCACAACGCATAGCAAATTGCTTGCCCGCAAGTTTAACTTGGTACCGATAACACTAAAACCATAATTTATGCGGTGTGTGCTCGTGCACAATGCCAACACGTGGCTCTCCTCATCGCATCACATTTTTCAACTTTACCACATCGCAACCAATTTTACATATCTTGCGAACTCTTAGATTCTAAATATTTCGATTTGCGAAATCGCTTTTCTGGGTGTTGTAATCTTCGTCGTTGGTTTGTTTCTCGATCCGACGATCCATGCTATATTTCCACCTTCTCACTTCGCATCACAAGTTAAAAAAATTAACTTGCAAAACTCTTTAACGGTAAAATCTGTTATGTCCGATGTGCGATGTTTCTCTATTGCGATGAAATCTCTCCCATTGATCTCCCACAGCTGCTTCTGCGATCTAATCACCACCATTCAGCCTTTGCTGTTGATTGGATCACGGCCATTCGTTCCACCTGCAACATTTCTGTGACTGTCAAATCCTCGATTCTATATGTAGAGTTCAAGACTTCACGATAGCCACCAATTTGGATCCCACTCTGCTAGTCGATTCGGTTCTGAACCTGTTTTGGAAAGAGAACAACAAGCCATAACTCAATCATACGAAATCAGAATTTGATGAAACAAGTTGTGCTAGAATCCTAGTGATGAGCTCTACGCTCTCATCTTGGTTTGAAGCATTTTTTAGCACTTTGAAATTTTAGCTAATTTTAGGCCCTGATCCAAATTCTGATCAATCCATCCCCCTGATAAGCTTTTGGATCCACAAAAGCTGATAATTATCTTCTTGAGCTTCAACACTCTTCTACTTTCAAGTTATATCAACTAATTTTACTTGACAATTATCTTGACATGCATTGCATCGCAACTAGCTATGTATCTCAACCACTGTTCTATGGTTGTTGCTGAACCACTTCAACATTTCTGACTGTTGTTGACTGATACATATCCAAATGTAACACATTTTTCTCTATGTTCTTGGCAAACTGTTAGCCTTCCCACTGAGAATGAAGTCCCTCTTGCAACAAAGGCATATAAGCTTCTTCTTGGAAATCCTCTTATCCAAATTAAGCTTGCAGTATGAGTGAACTCTTGGTGTCAACACAAGAAACCAGATTGTTCTGCAATGGCTACTAATCACTTTTCATCTCGTCCACTTCTCACTGAATGGACATCAAACTTCCTGCAACATTTTGTCACAAGAACAAACAATGAATCTTGAAAAGAAAACATTATGCAAGAATTGAAATGACGACCACCTCATTTTTGCCCCTTCAAAGCAATGACTATCACCTCTTGTAACATCAAGTACATGGAGATATTCTTGCACATTGGTGTATCCAATATCGACCCACAATTGACAAAGACCATCAACTAAAACATAAGCCAATCAACATAATCGACAAACATAGTCGACAAACAACATGCGACATCAACAACACAAGTTGACATGAAATGTGCAACACAATCGACATAAATCGATATGAAATGTGTGCGACACAATCGACACAAGTCAATAAACATATGTGTAATACAATCGACACAAGTCAACATTCCAAGATACATATTGAAAACACTCATTCATGTATCTATTTACAATGAACTTATCACAAGTTCTCTATTTACATATACAAAATCTCATGCATATGTACATTCTTCAACTCTCCCTTTTAAGTACAAATATGTACATTAACCCAAAACATATGGTTGGTCATAAGAGTTGAACTGAACGATAAATTGCTGCAACATAAATGAGTAACATACCCATCTTTTACACCATCTTGGCGAAATTTTGCAACAAATATAAATGCCTTCAACCGAACAAAATTCACATGCAATCTTGCATCATACAAGTTGTGAAAATCTGCTGCAACTTGTCATACTTTCAACATAAATTCATGCATACATAAGGCTGTAATTTGCATCCATGTACAAAGGAAATGCATTCCTTATTTGGTCAAGAAATCAATCCATTTCTTGCCAACCCACTTCAATAGTGATTTTTCTTGTTGAACATCCTATTCTTGTGAATCATCTTGACTCACATCGATGATGGAATCTCCTATTCCATTATCGCCAATATTTTTATCCACTTGCTTCAAATTCTTTGGATGAGTTGTTGGATGCAGTGTCCAACATTAGTTAATGAGATGTCCCTTCTTATGACAATAAGTGAAAAAAATTTGCATCTTCCATTCAAGTCGCCTTTGCTTTGACTGTTTCCTGTATGCTATCATTCTCTTCCAGCATCTTGAAACTTGATGGTTATACAAACCACAATATGAGCAACAATTTTTTCTCCCATTCATGCATGCATATTTTTCATGCTTAACATAATCATAAAAAACATGATTATAGGAAGAATTATACCGTGAATGATTCTTTGAATGTTCATATTTATCACCTTCTTGAGGAGATGAACTTGAAGAGGTTCTAGCTATCTTTTGAAGACCAACAACAATGTTCATATCCTTAGAGCTATCACAACTCTCTTGCTCGCCATAAGTTGCATGTCTACAAGCATCTTGTTGCAACATGTGTTTCAAACAATGGCATTCATCTTGAATATACACTTTGCATGTTTGTGGGTTTGAACATGCAACAAAATTTCTTCTTGGAATTGTTTCAAGTGCCTTCATGGCTTTATAAATTTCTACATAAAATTTTCCATAGCCAAGACCCAAATACTTAGGCCTTTCCTCAACCATAATTGGCTCAACCATGCCTTTTGCATGTTTGCCTAATCCCTTACCTACATAGCCCATTTTTATCATCAATTTGGACCCTATTCCTCTAGTGTGTTTTTCAAATGAACCTACGCATTTATCTTGAGAGGAAATTGAAGACAAATTTGAATTATTTACCTCTTCTTCAAGCACATGCTTGGCTGAGGCTTCTTTGGCATCATGGAGCTGAATCTCCATCTCATGCATCTTTAGAAGAATTTCTTGCTTCTCTTTCTTCATCGAAACCAATTTCTCTTGAAGTTTAGTGCTATCCCTTACATCTTCATACAACTAGTGCACCATATCTTTCATGATGTGAAAGTCCTGCAACATCCCTTTATCAAAGAGTCTTGCAAAGGAGGATGGTTTAGAATCACCACTTGATGAAGTTTCCATCACAATTGTAATGAATGAAAGAGCTTCACAACAATTCACAAAGCTCCATAGACTTATTTTCTGTGATTTGAGAACTAAGCTCTCAAACTAACTTCTCCTTCACACATAAAATTTCAAACTATTAAATTCTCCTTGCATAATTCAACAACCAATAGCTAACCCTAACTATACTTGGATAAAATGAGCTAAAATTTCTCTCATACCAACTTGATATGAAATAGGTGGCTGAATTTTTTTTCTATGAAAGCACATTCTATTCCATTTAAATAATCTAAGGATCGTGCTCATACATCCTTTTGTGCAATTGAATCCTTGTATCAAGTTTATGTGTTTTTCACATGATTTATGTGTGAGAAATTATCAATTTTTTTTAGCTGGTTAAATGTATTAAAAAAAAAAATAAATTGTAGAGAAATAACCAGCAACACATAACAACAAAATAATAAAGGAGTTCACCCTCAACACTTGGGCTACGTCTCCTTGAGCCTCCATCAATGGACTAGGCTCTCTGGGATTAAGAAGGTAAAATTATTTTACAAGTTGTTTCTCAACTCCATTGGTTTTGAAAACTATACCAATGGGCTCATAATACCAAAATACCCTTAGATTGACTGTTCAATCATCCAAAATGGACCATGGCTCCCTTGGGCATGACCTTTTCTGTTGGTGGCCTTGATGCTTCCCTGAACTATCTTGTGGAAAATCACCCTTAGAAGTCCTCATATGCTTCTAAAACCTATCTCATTGTTTCTAGAACATGTCAAACATACAAAATACACTATTCATTCACTCAGAATGACCATTGGCTCCCCTGGCTATGCCTCCAACACCTGGTGGCTCTTGATGCCATGAAACTTATATATGGAAAAAACACACTTAGAAGTCTCCAAATTCCTCTGAAAGCTGCACCATTAGCTTCAAAAGGTCTAAGATAGTCAAAAATGACTTTTCATTTGCTGGAAATGGACTCTGGATGCTCCGGCAATGGCCCTAGCCCTCAAAAATATTCAAACACACAAAAACACCTGAAGATGGCCTTTTCTTCCTCTGCAACCTACTTCAATGGATTAAGAATGATTTAATTAGTCAATAATGACTCTTCATTCGCTCAGAATGGTAAAAAATTGAGCCTTCTACACTTTTTCCCAATATCTCCTAGGAAATCTCCAGTAAATGTGGAGAACTCCAGTTAACTGGAGTTAAATTAGGGCTGACTGCCAAATTTGGCGTGCCCTTATCCGCTCCGCCAATAAATTTGTGCATTAAAAGTTATGGTTAGGGTGGTGGCCACATGCACACCCCCAACCATTAAGTGGCTTGACAGTTAGCGAAAACAACGAGATACAATATCGAAGTTTCATTAAACATACATATGTTTGCAATCAAACAATGCTTACATTTAAAATAGATCACACATAGCCTTAAATAGCTTACATACACATGGAACAAGGTTCTCGGGTCCCACAACACACAACCAATCACAACGCATCACAAATCGCTTGCCCGCAAGTTTAACTTGGTACCGATAATGCTAAAACCATAATTTATGTGATGTGCTCTTGTGCTCAATGCCGACACGTGGCTCCCCTCACCGCATCACATTTTTCAACTTTACCGCATTGCAACCAATTTAACATATATTGCTAAATATTAGTTTCTAAATATTTCCATTTGTGAAATCTCTTTTCCGGGTGCTGCAATCTTCGTCGTTGGTTTGTTTCTTGATCCGACAATCCACGTTATATCTCCGCCTTCTCACTTCGCATCGTAGGTTAAAAAATTTATCTTGCAAAACTCTTTAATGGTAAACTTTGTTCTATGCGATGTGCGATGTTTCTCAATTGTGATGAAATCTCTCCTATTGATCTCCCACTGCTTCTTCTGCGATATAATCACCACCGTTCAGCCCTCGTTGTTGATTGGATCACAGCCGTTCGTTTCACCTGTAACATTTATGCGGATATGTAATCCCCGATTCTATATGTAGAGTTCAAGACTCCATGATAGCCACCAATTCGGATCCCACTCTGCTAGTCGATCTGGTTCTAACCCTGTTTTGGAAAGCGAACAACAAGCCACATCTCAATCATACGAACTCAAAATTTGATGAAACGAGTTGCGTTGGAATCCTGGTGACGAGCTCTACGTTCTCGTATTGGTTTGAAGCATTTTTTAGCACTTTTAAATTTTAGCTAATTTTAGGCCTTGATCCAAATTCTGATCACTACTTCTCACAAAAGATATTTATTTCTTTTTTCACAACTCAAGCTTCTCATGCATGTAAAATCACATGTTCAATTTTAATAGATCAAATATACTAGATATTATTCTTGTGCACCTAAGCACAGATTCTGTCCAAGAGTCCAATATTTTTCTTTAAAAATTTTAATGCATATGCATCATTAGAACATACTTGGTAATATTTTACATGAAATAACTTAATTCATTTTCAAGGATTATCAACATAATTGTTCTATTTTTGTGCATGTGAACAATTTTTTTTTCAAGAAATATCAACATAAGCGTTCTATTTGTTGTTGCATGCAATTAATATTTTCAATAATATTAATACAATAATTATTTCTATATGTACATAACGAAGAATTCTTATCTGATAGAAAAATCAAATGAAAGCACTTTGTTTTTCCTATTTTAGTCATCAAATTTGGATGCAAATTTCGAACATATGGAAAAGAATTTTTTAAAACCAAATGAGGTTTTTGTTGGGAACCGACACATAAAAAAAAATCTCTCATTTTTTACATAGGTGTCACGGTTTAGAAGATTCGAATAAATCTTTGCAACTCATGTTTCCAGATTTAAATACGAAATAATTTTTCGTTTTTGTCATCACTTTTGGACACGGTTTTAGAGACATGGAAAATTAATATATGAAAGAGGATTTTTACTGGAACGAGATCATTTACAAAAACCTCTTTCAGTTCTTACACATCTATCATGGTTTGGGAGATACGAAGGCATATCTGGACCCTATTTTCCAATAACTCATGCAATTCACAAAATTATTTAGCCATGAAAACTTTTAATAATTCAAAACACATGAAATCTTCTAAGAATTCAATGAACAAAAAACGTATTTATGTATGCACGGAATTCCATAGAGGTTTTCTCAAGAAATAATCTTGACTCTTTATCATATGAACTTTCCAAGAAAATAAATTCAATTCTGATTTCATCATGCCTCATATGCAAACAAAATTATTTTCAAAGAATATAGTTACTTATATTTTGATGCATGTTTGGAATCCCTTCTTCCTCTCTCCTGGCTCCATTCCCCATGTATTATGTCCTTAGTTCTCCTATTTTTCCCATAGGCTTACAATAAATATAATTAAGAAAATGGAATAGCTTTTCTAAATCTTAAAAGCATTCCATAAATCACTCCATAAATCTAATATTTTCTAAATCACAAAATAACTCCATAAATATCTCATGTTTTTATTTTCAAGGTAGATTTTCTTTTTCCTTATGAGAAAAATATCACTTATCGATAGTTTTTCTAAAAAAATAATTATTTCCAAAACTCATAAAAGATACCAACTTGGAAATATAATTTATTAATTTAGAAGAATATAAATTCTTCTAAATAAAATAATTAAGAAATAATTATTTTGATATTCTTATAATTAATAATTACAAAAATATTCTTGATGTAATATTGATATAAGAATTAATAATATTTAATTATTCAAGAACCCTAATTTTATGAGAGTTTTTACGGTGGCTTACGCTAGGGATATTATAGCTAGAAATCTACATCATCAATAGTTAGCAACATCAACATCATAAAGGTCAAAAAATCAACTGTAGAAACAACTCTCCATCAACGCATAGCAATGACCAACAATATATCATTAGCCATCCTCTTGTAATCAACATATAGCATGGATCCAACAAACAACAACATAACCTCCAACTATGAAGAGAAAGAAACACAACATAACATCATTGACAATAGATGCAACCAAAGTCATCAGCAACAACCATGCAACCATACTTCTGCAACATGACCTCTAGGAAACTTCATCGCTTGTGACCATCAACACTAGTGAAGAATATGCAATACAAACTCTAGCCATGTTTTCTTGATATAATATGTGCACCAACAAGTACAAAATTCATCATCAACAATAAGTACATGTAGAAATCCTCAAAATAAGGTCCTCATAAGCAAGATTCAAACCTAGACACATTAATTCTTGGACCTTGACTCAAATTTCCATGGCATGACACAATACATGATATTTAAAAAATATATTATCCTCATGAAAATGTGATATGCAATAGGATACATGGCTTCATGATAATACAATGTGTGGTACATGACTCACGAGGATACACGAGAGACACTCATATATATGGAATCTTGAACAGTGCACAATGGACTGACCAAAAAATCTATAAATCACATACATACATCAATAACCCTTCCTTCATGTGAAAAAAGAATAACTAATGGAATACAATGAAAGAGGGTTTCAATGTGAGTAATACATTTGTACATTTCCACTCAAGGCATCATTAATATATCCATGGAATAAAAAATATATTGCATGAAATGAGTGTTATAAGCGAAAACCATAATAATTATATCAAACTCCCCCTAAGTATGTGCCATCTCTACTTGATCCAAGAGCATGATATTCAACAACTATTGTTTGCTGCACAAACTTTTAATGGAATACATTTCTAGGAAATTTATCTTCTTACAACATGACTGCAACCATTAACTAAAAATGAAATGATAACAAGATAAAAATGAGATGCAATCCTTTAAACCTTGTATAACTCATCCTAAACTCATACGCTCACCTTCTATGCCTCAGAACCACCTTGGGGACCTGAAATAATTAGATGCATGAAGCTGGAATTTCTTCCCTTAAATGCATGCATCTATCATGTTTGGCTTGTCTTAAAGCCATCTTCTATCGGGAACTAGATAAATATATACTCCCCCTGAGTAGAATATCTTTCTATTGAGCAAAATTACCTTCCTTGACATCCTTTGGAGGTTCAATAATACTACTCTCTGCAGCTCATCTTTTCTCCTCCATACCTTCATTGTCTTCAATGTTGTGCATTCTCCTTTTGTTGGCTTAGTCCTGGCATATCTGCAAGCTAGTGTTTTTTGGCCATGTTTCACACACTTGAAACAAATTTTATCCAACAATATTTATTTTCTTGCAAAATATTTACAATATATAGCTCGATGACCAACATTATTGCTAGAAAAAAAATACCCTTAAAACAAATTTTGATACCTTGGCTTTTGATTCATTGGTGCATGAAGAACAAGGGTTTTTCTGATTCTTTTCTCCTCTTGTATAATGTTGTTTGTTCTGATTTTGATCTGGATTCCTTTGCTTCCGTTGATAATTTCTTTTCTTCCTTGTCGGCAGACTTGTAATTTTCTGTAATATGGTTGTCCTCTACTTTCTCCTTTTCCTTCATGGAGCATGATTATCCTTCAAAAACCAATCCAATATTGATAAGGGGAGATCTTTGACTGATGAGGATCTATGGTACATTTCTCCAGCTTTCGATACTGAAATAGTTGACTGTTAGCTTTTTCTAATACACATCTCAAGGAGGCTAGTTCAACTTATAATCTCACATAATAGGATTCTCAGTCTTGCAGCTGATTTGTCAATATATCATTTTCCTTGTTGACTTCTTCATTTTGTCTCCTTAGATCAATAGTTGGCACATCATTACTCTTATGGATACTTTCACTATCTCCTTGAGAGGAGTCCAAATAAGTTATTTCTATGAGTGTATAATATTCTACATTATTCTCCATTTCCTCAAGAGTGTAGTGAGCTTCTTCAACAAATTTTGAATCTTGAAACCCTTCACTTCCATACATACTATGCAGCTTGTCCAAAATCGTTTTTGCAGTCTTACCATCTCTAACTTTAGCTAAATTATGATCCGATTTCAAAATTATCTTCTTGGCTTCTTCATTAAATTCATCTCGTATGATGGGCCCCATAATTATTTATTTTATTAGGCCCATTTGATTATTTATAAACACTTAAAACATGTATTTTACCCCATTAATTGCACATAATAGAGTTAATTTGTAGTATTAATGGGTCCTTAGGAATTTGGTTTATCCTTGCTTATTATGTGCCTAATATTATTTATTTTTGTATAATATTGTGAGAATATTGGGCAGGTTATGAATATTTGGAGGAGTATATAATCTAGGGACCTCCTCCCTACTAAAAGAGGACCAATATTGGATAATAAATGAAAAAATATCATGAAATTATTGACAAATTTGGAGCTCTAGTGATTGAGAAAATCTAGGAATGTGTTCCCTATCATTTAATGCAGATTCTTAGTGTTGGGAGACAGATCCACTATTTGACGGATTTTGGAGGGGAAAACTTATTTCTTTCAAGGAGAATGCTTCCCAATCAATTTATATAAGTAAAAATTCTAATTTTCCTCTAGATGCATGTATTTATTAGTCTTATTTTGGAGAAAACTTGTCTTTTTGCAGTTCTACTTTCATTTCTAGTAGGGATGTACCTAGATTGTTTCAAATAATGAAGTTTGGTGCCATTTTTAGCTTCTAAAGCCTGGTCTCCTTCATAGGACTCTGAGTATCCTTGGTATTATCCATCCCAGGAGCCTCATAGCCCTTTTATATAATTTTTATTTCTTCTTTTCACGTCTTATTGACATGCATCTTCTCGTTTTTCCTATTTTTGTATTTAGTATTGATGCTTCTTTTGATGTATGATTGGGTTAAATTATTGAAGTGAGTTTTTTTGTAGGTTATTTACAGAGTCACAAGCATGATTCATCCTTATAATATCTTTTAAAATTCATATTCATCATTTAGCTACTTGGACGGGTTTACTAGTTCACAAATCTAGAATTTTTGGAAGACTTCCCTTGTAGCAAAAAGTAGTAATTTTATGCTATTTTTTAGAACATGTTAATGAGATTAAATTGAGTTAATTACACTTTTATTGGGTCATAAAATTATTTAAGTTAAGAAAAAAAATTTCCCCATTTCAGTTTCATTTGATTAGGTTAGGCATTTGATAGGTTAACTAGCTCACTAGTTCTTAAATTTCCAGTTTTTAGAGTACTAGTAATTTTGTGTTATTTTTTAGCACGTGTTAACAAGGGTATTTTGGAGTGATTCCACTTGGATGGAGTCCTAAGACATCCTAATTAATAAAAAAAAATTCCCATCCCATTTTCATTTCATTTACTTGGTCATTTGGTGATTATATCCTCCTATAGAAAAACAAGACCTCCTGCAGCAATTTTGTTTCGTTTGTAGAAACCTCCTGTAGCACTCTTGTAGCACGTGTAAAATTGACTAGAGTTTCTCCAAAAGCTTGGGTTTTGTCTCTTAGGCTTGAATAATGACCCCTAGGCTTTAAAAACATGATTTAGGAAGAATAAACACCACTTAGGACATGCCTTTTTACAAAGTAGATTAGGCTTATTTATTTGAATTTGTGCTCTTGGGATTTCAATTACAAATGATTGTTCTTACCTAGGATTAATTTCTAATCAAAGTAAAATTTCCATTTATGCAATTAGTTTAGGCTTTGATTTCATGGCATTCACTCTATTACATCAAATCAATGAAAGGAGGACACATTGTATGTTGCACATATAATGTCGACACCTCTTAAGTTTGTACGAACCCCGAGTTGATAATTTAAGTTGGTAGCCTTGGGAGTTGCAACATTATTGTTGCAATACTGGGGATTATGACTTTTTGGCACCGTTTTCGGGGAGGTGTCAAAGTATGCATTGATTTATTCCCTAGTTGATTCATTTATTTTACTTTCTGCAAAAACAAAAAATAGTTGTATTAGACATATTTCATTTCAAAAATAGAAAATTGCATTGCATTAGCATTCTTATTCAAAAAAGAAAAAAACTTCCCCAACACCAGCGCCCCCCCCCCCCATTTGATCACGCGGTGCAGTATGTGTTGAAAATTCAAAAAGAAATGTGTGTCTAATTTAATTTCCCTTAATTAAATTGGACAATAAATTGTAATCTTATCTCATAGTCACTTGTGATAGTTAACTAAATGTGATAAAATCAATTATCTCATGGAATTCAAGTTGAGGGTGGTTGGTGAGGCATGCAGAGTGATTCTATTTGTTTTAGATTCCAATTTGTAGTTAGTTTATTAGTTTTAATGCATGAGAAATAAGTTAAATCAATTAATTGAGTTAAAATCAGTTTAACTAGTTGTAACTGATTGTTGCACTAGTGAGAGGTCAATTGAATTAAATCAGATTTAATTCACATGCAATGATCTCTCAAGTAACTGATGATTTACTATTAATCGCTGCATGCATGTCAGTTCTGATGAAGACCCAGTTGAGACAGAGGTTAAAGGGATGTTAACTATCAGTTGTATTATTAGCAAACTACTCGCATGAAGTAAAACACCCATAGGATTTCCCATGAGCATTGCGCAGTTTTGGAAGGCTGAAATTCCTAAAGAATAGGGATTTAATTCTACAGGAATTGCGCAAGGCAGGCAGGCTGAGAAGAGGCAGGAAATTGGCTAAGTGTTGGTCTATTTTGTCCGGATCAGTGTGAGACAATTAGAAGAGTGCAACATACTCTTGTGAGAAGAGTGCATTATAATTGTTTCATGATTCCTTGATTGAATATACAATAGAAGATAGAGGGGTTTTGAGCATCAAGCTTTCCCCAGGAAAAATATCTGTGTTGTGGATTTATTTTCTTATTTCTTTTACTTGGTGTGATTGTGCGATCGTGTTTATTTTCCGCAATTAATTTGTAGAAGGATTCAGTATCTTGCTTTAACATATCGCATGATCGGATTGAATCCATTGGTATACATATTGTTTGTATAATTTCTAAAGTATGAACCACATCACCACCCACTTTTGCAAGTAGAATAAGAAGAGGGGGAAGATAAGGTAGAAGAAATGGATGGAGATGATAACAATGAAGAATATCCTCTTGGATTTCCCATTCAAGATATTGATGCCAGTGTGCATATGAAGAACATCCCTCCATATTTCCTTCCCAACTTCCATGGTATGAGGTCAGAGGATCCAAAAATTTTTCTCTTTCAATTTTAAATCCTTTGTAGATATTATGGTTACTTACTAAATACTCAAAAAATTGAGATTGTTTCTGAAAAAATTGAAGGATAGAGCTCTTAAATGGTTCATGAGTTTAGGGATTAATTCAATAAGATCATGGAATGATATGCAAAATATATTCCTAGAAAAATATAAAGATCGCGATCTTAAAGAATAAATATTTAAAATGAAAAAAAATAAAAAATGAGAGCCTAGGGGATCTAATAGAGAGATTTATGTATAATTTTAAGAGGAAAAAAATGCATCATTTAGGATTTGACACACTAAAAACCCTCTTACTTAGAACAATTAGGGATGTGTGGATTGATATCCTTGATCTCATGAGTCGAGATGATGTATACCAATTATCATTTGAAGAAATTTGTGAAACATGAAAGCACATATCAAGAGGAAGGGAAAGAGTAAGTAAATCAACATGAAGATCATTATTCAAGTTGGACTTGGAAATTTGCTTCATAACTTTAGAACATAAATTCTTATCAATCTAAGTGAACAAGTAGAAATTTTAAGAATGCAAGATGAGGAAAAATAAGATGTTGATATTTTTGTTTTCTATGCAAAATATTGCTCATCATTA
This sequence comes from Pinus albicaulis, assembly GCA_034641835.2. Taxonomy (NCBI): domain Eukaryota; kingdom Viridiplantae; phylum Streptophyta; class Pinopsida; order Pinales; family Pinaceae; genus Pinus; species Pinus albicaulis. The sequence goes on along the minus strand of CM076572.1, from coordinate 1,015,377,257 downwards.
CCAAGAGAATGCAAGTCAGAACTTGAAATTGTTGATGATCAAACAAAAAGATGTATTAAATCACACTTTTTGTAAATATGCTTATGCTCGTAATGAGTTGTTTCAGGATGTTAAGAGGTTGCCTTTGAAAGAAGGTGAAAAACATTTGCAGCAGTCAACAGTAATGTTGAACAATATTGGAAACAAGATGCCAGTGCAAGACATTGCAAAGGTCAAAGAGAAAGTGACAAAGCATCTTGGAAAAGAAGGTATGGGTTCCAAAAATGCTGGTTTATGGTTTCCAAAAGGTACATGGCAATGGTGAACATACTTGGTCAAGAGTCGACGCAAGTACAAAGTGGGAGCAGCGAAAAATCACCATGGTGACAGTGTGCAAGGTGAGAAAGTTTCTAAGTTTTCTTTGATTGTTGACCAAGGTAGGAATAATATAGTTTCTGCAAAAATAGATTGCTGTTCTACAAATTCAGAAATATTGCAGCATGACGATGTCAAATATAGCAAGAGAAGGTCGCAAGAATCAAAGAAAGAATTGAATTTTTATGAAAAGCTCCAAATGATGAAATTAGGAAAATTTCAATGGATAGAGATTGGAAGGGTGAGGGAACGATCCCCTTATCCACATAATCAGTAATCAAGAGAGTTTTTGGGGTCCAAAAGGCTTCTAGTTGGGAGGAATGATCAGGTCCTCAGTATTTAGCTCAAAAATTAAAAAATTCAGAATTTCTCGAAACTAAGACGACAACGTAGAGCTCGTCACCAGTATTCCAACACAACTTGTTTCATCAAAATCCGAGTTCGTATGAGTAAGTTATGGCCAGCCCCTCCATCATATGACCATATCAATGCGACCAACGTCAGCGCAAGCGCTAATTGTGCTTAGCGCTAAGAATATAATTAATGACTGCAGTTTAACCTTAATTAAGTGTAGTTAATATAGTGGTAAAGATGGCGAAGGCGTATTTTTAGGCATATTTGCAAAATTTAGCCATGCTAACTAGCAGAGCTTCTAGAATTAGTGGAGGAAAACTAGGGAAATTTGTTTTTTCCATAATGGAGGCAATATTCGACCATTTTTGGAAAATGAATAGTAAATTTTAGATGATTTTGGCATTCCAGAGACAATGGTAGAAGTTTTAGAGGCTGAAAACGATTTCTATACCTGATTTTTCTACAGAGAAGTTCAAGGGAGCCTAGGGCCACCAGGGAAGGAGGTTAAGTGGAGCAATTGATTAATGTACACAACACTTTTGCCAAATTTGAGCTAATACAAGAGGCCCAAGCTATGGAGCTAGACCAAGGAGATTTAGCCTAGGAGGGGTGAACTCCTTCATTAAAAACTTGTGTTGATGGCTCTGTTTATGGTTTGTTGTACTTGTTTATGCTGTCATTCAGTTCTTACTTATGTTGTTTGTTTGTCATTAATTTCAACATAAAACACAAGACAATTTCATGTGTTTGACACTCACTTGCACCAAGGAAACTAATGAACCACAAGAAAACAATAAGCAAATAAAATTTAATTCTGAACTTGTAATTGGCACAACAAAACTAGCATATTAATTTCAGATCACCTTTGCAAGTAGCAGGAACAAGTTACCACCAAAAAGAAAAAAAATTAATCGAAAACCTAGTCAAAGAAATTCAAACTTGGGCTTTCTCCTCCTTTTATCAGATGTACAACATGACCAAGGCCATGTAAATCCATCACCCTCATCCATTTCCAACATCCATCCATCATTTCCAATAATTTCCCATTCATTTCCCTCGTTATCCTAAAATGCTACAGGAGGGTTTTGTTTAGCTACACAAGGCCAAAATACACATAGCATAAAATTATTTTTATTGTATCTCAGAAACCATGAATCCATTGGCCGAGTTGTTTCCTGGGAAGATGCATATGGACGATGGTAACATTCTCAAGCAATTTCAGAAAATTCCAGTGTACACTTTTTGAGAGATCAACCTCCATCACCTACAACCATTTTTAAATTTTATCAAGATTCGTGTCTCCATTGACCGAGATTTTTTATGGGGATGTTCATAAGGATGATGGAGACATGATAAAAAAAAATTAGTTCAACAAAGTCTACCATTTGAGAGATATGGATAAAATAATTCTGCTACAAGGGGTTGTCCTGAAATGCTACAGGAGGAGCTTGAAATGATACAGGAGGCAGATCTGATTGAAGAAAGAGGCCAAAAGGTCAAGTATCCTTTAATAAATGTTGAGAGAGGCCCACCATAGCCTCATAATTCATTTTACACACAACTTGACCTCTTCTCCTCTCTCATTTTCATCCTCATCCATGAAAATCCTCATTTTCACCCCTTCTTTCATTACTTTCACCACAACCAAGGTTTTTTATCATTGTCCATAGATTGATCATGAATTATTAGTTCTTTTGGAAATGGAAGGATTTTTGTGACTACTACAGGAAGAAATTCATTCCTATTGCAACCTCCAAGACCACAATTTAGAGCACCAGAATGAAGAACAAATCATCATGAAGACATTGCAGAGTAATTTCCTCAAATTTTAGGCAACTATAGGACCTCTGTAAATTGCTACAAGATCATAATTCATCTCCAACAACAACACTTGATCCACCATAAAAAAACTCGTGTTGACAAGCCTCAATCAATGAAGTACATGTCAAAAAATATTTCCATAACAGAGTCAGTGCATGGAGAAGTAAACATGGGAAGATAACACCACAAGGATGAAACAAATCAACCATTATTTATGAAGCAACATATAAAGGAAATGGTCTCTTATAAGATTCTCAAGAACAACCTCACTCATGTCCATATCTACCATGTAGCCATCAAAGGATTAACACATCATCAAGCAACCTCTAACAATAGGCATCAATAATGAATCCATCCACCATGCAACACCTGCAACATAGTCTTTGGCTCCAACATCACCTGCAGAACAAGTCTTCACTCCAAAACATTAACAATTTCAAGCAACTCCACAGGTAGGCAAGGTATGTAATTAAATCCTTTGGGCTTCATGAGTGTTATGTAATTTCTATTTTGTGTGTGCAAGTGTTAGGGGCCAATAACGGTAGCCATCCACAAGCCAAATATGTCACCAAACTCAATCTTTACCTATCCTCATTTTCATCACCCACTAGCCTAGTCTTCATTTAACTTTGTTTTCATCACCACCAACCTTGTTTTCATTGCCATTAGTCTCATTTTCATCTAGCCTCATTTTCATCATCCTCAACCTCCTTTAATAGTCCCCATCAAAATTGAAGAGTCAGCTAGCCAACAAGAAAAAAACTGGGGCCATAAGAAGGGAAAATTGAGGAGGACACCACCCCCAAAGCCAAGGGTAAACAACTTGTGACATACATGACAAGGCCAACCACTAGATCAACCACAACTAAGAAGCTAAAATCATAAACAACCTTATTGCAGGAGAAAGAAGATGTGCTACAGGAGAAATAAGGGGTGCTACAAAATAAATATAGGGTTGCTACAGGAGGAACATATTTATAAAACCTTCTACAGGAGGAGGGAGCAACATCAAAAGAGGTAGAAATAAGCCCCCGTGAACTCCAAGAGCTAGAATCATAGCTTAACCTGGAGTATTATTACAAATTTGTGAAAGCGAAAAGGATTACTCCTGAGAAATTTTCAGTACCCCTTTTAGTCAAATTCGAAAAAGGGAGGGGCATAACTCACAAATGGATGCATATTGAAAAATTAAATAAGGTATAGGATGTGGGACAACAACACCAAGTCTACCGATTAAACTAGTATCAGGACCAGAGGGGCCTCCTACAGTAGGACCATCCCTGGTTGAGTTCTATTCAGAAGAAACTACCTTTATAACTTCCTAAGACATAAAGAAGATACCAAAGGACACAATGACAAAGAAAGGAAAGAGGAAGAAGGCTAGGTTGCTTAGGGGTGAGAAATAATTTTAGTAGGGGGGAGATGATGGACCCTAGAATTGTCTATTTTATTAAGCCCGTTTCATTATTTATAAAAAATTAAAACATGTATTTGGCCCCATTAGTTGCACATCATAGATTTAATTTGTAGTACTAATGGGTCCTTAGGAATTTTTTTTCTCCTTGCTTATTATGTGCCTATTATTATTTATTTTTGTAGAATATTGTGAGAATAATGGGCAGATTTTGAAGACTTGGAGGAGGTGATAATATAGGGACTTTCTCCCTACTACAGGAGGACCAATATTGGATAATAAATTAACAAAATACCATGAAATTATTGACAAATTCTAGAGCTCCAGTGATTGATAAAATATAGGAATGTGTTCCGTGTCATTTAATGCATATTCCTAATGTTGGGAGCCAGATCCACTACTTGAGGGATTTTGGAGGGGAAATCTTCCTTCTTTCAAGGAGAAAACTTCCCCATCATTTTTTTGATGAGTATCAATTCTAATTTTCCTCTAGAGGAATGTATTTCTTAGTCTTCTTGGGGAGAAAACTTGTATTTTTGCAATTCCACTTTCATTTCTAGCATGGATGTACTTGGATTGATTCAAATAATGAAGTTTGGTTTCGTTTTTAGCTTCTAAATATTAGTATCCTTCACAGGGTTCTGAGTAACTTTGGGCTTGGCCATACCATGATCCTCATAGCCCTTTTGTAAAAAAATTATTTCTTATTTTCACTTCTTATTCACATGCAACTCTTATTCTTGTTTTTCCTATTTCTACATTTAGTATTGATGCTTCTTTTGCTATAGGATTTAGTTAAATGATTGAAGTGAGTTGTTTTGAAGGTTATTTATAGAGTCAAATTAATGATGCATCCTTAGAATATATTTTAAAATTCATATTCATCATTGAGCTACTTGGATTGGTTTACTATTTCACAAATCTAGAATTTCTGGAAGTCCCTTGTAGCAAAAAGTTGTAATTTTATGCTATTTTTTAGAACATGTTACTCAGCTTCATTTGAGTTTATTCAACTTGTATTGGTTCATAAAAATATTTAAGTTAAGAAAAATTTTTACCCCATTGCATTTTCACTTGATTAGGTTAGGCATTTGATAGGTTAACTAGCTCACTAGTTCTTGAATTTCTAGTTTTTATAGTAATTTTCTTCTATTTTTTAGCACATGTTCATAGGGGTATTTTGGAAGGATTCCACTTGGAATGAAGTCCTAAGAAATCCTACTTAATAAAAAAATTTGTCCCACCTCATTTTCATTTTATTTATTTGGTCATTCAGTGAGTTATCTCCTCCTATAGAAAAAATAGGACCTCCTGTAGCAATTCTATTTTGCCTGTAGCAACCTCCTATAACACTCCTGTAGCCAACTTGACCATATTTTCTCCAAAAGCCTAGTTTTTGTCTCTTAGGTTTGAATAATGACCCCTAGGATCTAAATACATGATTTAGGAATAATAAAAAACACTTCGGAAATTCCTTTTTACAAAGTATATTACAAAGCTGCACTAGAAGGAACAAGGATCTGATATCACTTGTTAGAAACCAGGGTCACTTTTGAGAGGGGGGGAGAGAGTGGGGATCACTAATTATAGAAACTACATAATATTAAAACTTTTTTCGCTAATATATCAAGAAATCAACAACCCAAAATATAATAAATAAATCTGAACATGAAACTTCATCAAGAACCAACACATACGTGCCATAACACATAATGTAATTATGCACAATGAGACACACAACACCAAAAATTTAAGGTCAAAAATTGGCCCCAAAACAAAAATGTAAAGCAAAAATTAATTTTATAAGAAATAGTAGGATTCAATATGATGATATTATCCATTACTCAATTTGCGGGAGCACTTTCTCGGTATATAATTCAGATTTTCATCCAAGGACTACACATGTTTCATACTTTAGATGGGCCCTCATACATGAAAAAGTGAAATACATGAAAAAAAACATTATTGCAATCACATTTTTTTTTATGTATTTCACCTTTTTCATATAATAGGGTTCGTCTAAAGTATACAACATGGTTATTCTTTGGATGAAAAATTAAATTCCACATTGATCAAGTGCTCTCGCTCAAATTTGAGTAAAATCGTAGGGAGATAAGTTGAAAATACAAGTTGAAAAAGTAGTTTTTTTCTTTTTTTCCCTTCAAAACTTGATGAGGTAATCTAATATTATTTTATTATTTCCACTATTATTAGATAATATTTCTTAGGAGGCTCATTTTAGACCTCTAAATTTCTCTAGTGAATCATCACATCACATTGGAACACAAAGATATTTGGTGGAAACCCTCAAGGGGAGAAAAAACATGCTACTGCTACTATTCTTCTTTTATTATTTCTTCAATCAAATTAATTTAAATCTTCAACTAGCCACTACCATATAGGATCCAAAATACCTTCTAAAATTTGTTGGCCATCACCAGCTAGGAAACCACCACTCCCATAAACCATCCAGGCCACCACCACTCCCATAAACTATCCAGGCCACCACCTATTAAGGGACACCACCCCTATCTAGTTTAGCCACCACTAAATGGAAGGCACTACATCCTCAATCTCTCTAGGGCCACGTTTCATAATGTTTCAAATTGGATCCCAAATCAATATAAACACATCACTACAATGAAACACTCTCCAAATCAAATTCTTCTCTCACATCAACTCAACAACAACCATTCACTAGAGCTCCAACTAATACATCAACAAAATCATGGCATCAATATGCTAATATAAACCCTTTTTGTCAATATTCAACCATATAAACATATGTTAGCAGCATAATCATAATCATCTCTACAGTAGCCATGCACACAATATACTCTATCAACACAATAAAATATAACACCTGCAACAATAAAAAAATAATACATCAATCTTTTCCCATTCATGAAATTATATAGCTTGCACTATGATTCTTTTGCTTGCACTTTGTCTCCCTACAATTACATTGCTCTGCACACCATTTCCTGATTCTTTTCATACATGATCTACTACATATATGCACTATTTTTCTGGCTCAATCTCTACTATTATTCTCACACTTTGTCTTCTACAGTCTATGTCATAATATTTCCCATATGAATTAGGTACTCAACACTATCTCCTTGCTATGTGTATTCTATTCTTTGTAATGATCTCTGCAATATGGATGAGGTATGCATCACTTAAACAAATCACAACCCTGCAAGGTTTCTTCTCTTCACTAGGATAATGTGTTCCTCATCAACCCAAATTTTTTCCATTGCTTGGATATATATGTGTGTGTGTGTGTGTGTGTGACTTCCCATTCTAGAATAAACCAAACAAATGTTCAACTACCTTGTTAGGTTTATTGTAGGGTGGGTCCCATCGAATTTTGTTGTAGTGGATTATTATTCTCTCTCTTTCGTGGGCATTGGGTGCTTCTCCATCTTAATTGGGTGTTGGTTTTGCAGTGTTCTACCTTGGCTAGGTTGTCGATGATTTTTTCATTAGTTGTGTCGATGGTTGAGGTCATGCCTGCTGTTGTTGTGGAGGCTTGGAACTTGAGCCTGCCTATGCTAGTGACACCTGTGAGATGGGTGTATGTCCCCTTTGAATGGCCAGTTTAGATAAATATGTTATGCCTCTCTATGCCTTATCCAAAGCGATATCACATGACTACACATCCAAAATGGTCCCTTCTAAATTAGTGACCATCTCATAATCTGCTTTGCCTTCTCCTTTGAAGATGCTCTTTAATATAAATAAAATTTCAAAATAATCTTCATACAATTTCATAATGTCCTTTGCCTATAGTGGAAAATCTTCCTCTGAAATCCTTTTTGATCTTCTTTAATGTCATTGAGCCTCTTCATGAGGGATTCCTTGGAATATAAGTCCCCATTCCCATCAAAGAATGGTGGGAGTGTCCTCTTGTATAGCACTTCAGATCTATATTTAACGCCTTGTACTTATTTGGACATTGCATTTACTTTCTTTTTCACTAGAGTCACTAATTTCATTTCCTCTTCATTTAGTTAGCCCTCACTACCCACTTGCCTCTATCAATATTTTCTTTCACAACATCCTCCTTGGGAATCTGATTGAGGAAATCTATGATTACTCCAGCCTTGGTAGGGGAGTCACCAATAGCATTTTTAATAGCAATCATTTCCCTTTGGGCCCTTCTAATAGTTTCAATATTTTCTTAGGTCAATTCCATATGACCCCAATGTTTGTTGAGTGTATTCATAATCCTTTCCCATTAAATTCTTTTAGCAGATTTGAAAGAGCATTTACTTGGATGCTTTCTGTTACGGGATGAAGTACCCTAGGGTCTGGGTTAAGGACCTCAACATAGAAAGAAGCATACAACAACAAGAAGAAAACAAATTTACAGTCCTAATGCTTAAACTAGTAAAATGGGAAGAAGAGTTTGTACCTGTAGGTCCTACATTTTAAGGCAGTCCCGCAGGGTTCAAACCCTCTGCTTCTCATAGTGCTCCAAAACCTACAACTCACTCAAGAAAATCACATATACTAGTAATAACTGAAAGCATATTCAAGATGTTAGCGTTAAATCATATAAGATTATAAGAAAAATAACACGAAATCATTCATAATAAGATCATAACATGTATAAATAATTAAGATCACGAACATCAAGAACAGGGCAGAGCTTCTTTATTGATGAATGTAACGATGTGTGGAGGAATACCACTTGATTCAACGACAACTCCAAGCGAAACCATTCTTTGGATCCGTCCAACCCAAGCCTCAACAATATCCTTCCAAAAGCATGCACATGGATGTCATATAGGAGGAATGAACATCTCCATGAGGGAAACAAGGGTTTCCGCAATTTGGGAAGTGTAGGAGGCACAGGGATAAATCAAACTTGACCAGGGAATAAATTTCTATAATATCAACACCTATCTCTCTCTCCTCTTAAGGCCTTCCCATGAGGTGTATTTATACCACCCCAAAAAAATTGCTTCAGTTGGGATACAATTAGGTCGCGAGCTTCTACAGGTAGGCTTCCTGTGTAACCCATAAACCCCACCCAAAAAAAAGGGAATTATATATTTTTTCATATTTCAAATTATATACATGGGTTGGGTATAATTGGACCCGCGCGTGCACGCACTTTTGAGAGGGCAGAATCGCGTATGAAATTCAAAATAATGTTTATTAGGTAAAGGACCAAGTCTAAAGGGAAAGGGTTGCCTAAGGCCATGACTCAAAGCATCAAGTATACAGAGGTGGAAAATGATGCTATAACACTTTCTCTTCAAAAATTCTAATTCTACCTCAATTTGCACACCTTTCTCTTATTTCTAGTACAAACCCATCTTGGTATTCTCAATCTCTTCTTATTTTGTCTTCAACTCTTTCTCTCAATTCAAGAGTACATCTTGCATCTTCTTTTCATCTTCTAACACTGTCAAGGATTCCACCTGCTCAATCAGAAAATTAGGATTCTGTTGAGACTGAAGAGTCTCATTAATATTCTCCTTCATTCTTTGAACATGTGCCTCCGGTAGCACGATTTCGTCTTTATACTCTGTATTCTTCATCAATGCATCATGGAGCTTCTGTTGAGATCCTGATTCCCCTTGTATGCCTTAGATAGCTCATTTTTTTGCATGGGATGTGCATCTAGGATATTAAGTTTCTTTTTCATGGAGACTATATCCCTATCTTTATCCTCCAATATGATATTATATTGTTTGAAATCATCGAGGAAACATAGCCATGTGTGTGATTTTGTCCTCTAGGCTTTTGATCTTCATCTTCAGGGTCCTGCAAACCATCTTCTCATATTTTAATCAATTATTATCCTTGGTATAAAAATCTCACAGTTTCTTGATTGTAGCATTTGTTTGACACATTTTTCTATGCACCATATGGATCACTTTCATGTTTAGTTTCATAATATCAACATGTGGAATATGGTCCATGAGCAAGGACAATTGATACACTTGATGATCTGACATGGATCTAGTTGTCTCCACCTTGGAATGCAATATTTCCAGCTTAAAAATCCCCTTATCATAATCTACGACACTTTTGACTAGCATGTGATGGACTGACTCATTTTCTGTGATTATTATATCCTTATTTATTTCTTTTCTTGCTTGCTTGGCCGATTCTTGGAACTGCTCCACCATTGACATGTGTCTGGGCTTGGAAACATCGCCTAACTCTGTGGCTTCAGATCCTGGGATTGTCATGTCCCTTAATCATAACTATTTTTTTTAATCTTAAGATTACAATCATGTAATTCATGGTGGTTTTTACCCTATCAATTCAAATAACTTAACTTCTAATAGTAATAACGAAATACATAATCACCATTATATTTTGGTATCATATTTTAAGACTCCCTATACATATGTATTTGTTTAAGTACTTTTAGTTTGGAATTACAAACTTTACAACTTAATCCAAACCCTTTTATAAACTTGTTGAATGGTATTACCATTCTTCCTTTTCAAATGTAATTAAATGTCTTCCTAAAGTTCCCTCCACGACAATTGTAAATTTATATAAATGTTAAAACTATAGTTTTGGACCATTATTATAACACTTTAATGTATGATTTTGATGCAGGAGCATTCTTCAAAGGTCATAAGACTTAAGAGTCTTATCACACATTTACTAAAGGGAGTGGGTTCCCTTAATTATTTTGATATTTTCCTAAGTTAGTTGAGATTTAAATGTAATTGATTAATGAAGAATATCTCGTGAGTTGTATAGATCTTAGGGATGAGTGAGCGATCCTAGGAAGAGTGAGGATTTTAGGGATCTAGAGGCTTAATGTAGGATTTGATTGAGTAAAGAGTAGAATTGAGAGAAGCTTTAGGAAATATTGAGAGATTGTTGGATCTAAACTGAAATTAGGTTCATGAATCCTTTTTGTATATATTTGTAAGCATTTTGAAACAAAACAGAAGGCAAGAAGAAAAGAGAGAGGATTAGAGAGATTGGCTCGAGATTAGAGGTTGGCTCGAGGTTAGCTCGAGGTTGGCCTAGGTTTGCTAATTAAGGGAGTAAGAGTATGAGGAGTGAGAAGTCATTTTAATGTGTGTATTTAAGCCACAGAGGCTGTAGTATGTAATCGAATTAGATTCAATGATGATTGAGTAGTTATGTATCTATTCTGATTTATTTAGCCGTGGCTTATAAATCTTGTGTGATTGTATGGATTGTGGCGTACCGTGTTATTAATCAGAATTGTTGTTGAGTTTTCAGAGGGGATTGACCAGTAGGATATGATCCGAAGTAGTGATTGTTATAGAGGATTGAGACTCTGTGTATCAAATCAGTAATTGTAAAGCAAAGGAATACCAATGTCTAAAAACGAGTGGCAATGGAACAGAGAGTCTATTGATGAATCGTGGAAGAGAGTAACAAGGAGGAATGATTGATCGTGGGAATACAAGTGTGTTTATTTTCCTAAAAAATTCAGAGATTTCAGAACAAAGGCGAGCAGGAGAGATGGACGGTCACGATCAGATCATAGATCTGAAAAGGGAAGGATGAATGGACGAGATTCCGTCGCAAGATTAGTTGGAAAGATGTGATTAGAAGAAGGGCATAACAGGGGAGGATCGTTAGACCTCGTTATAGATCAACGGTGGACAACAGAGCGCAATATCGCAAACTAGAGGTTTAAAGTTTTAAGACATCGCATGTATGTTATTTTATTTGCGATGTGGTAAGGGATGAAAGGTGGGACGTGGTGAGAGGTGGCCACGTGTCGGTGTAACGCAAAAGTGCACACCGCAAGATTTACTGTTTAGCATTATCGATAACGGATTAAGTTTGTGGGCAAGCGACTATGATAAGTAGAAGAGGTATAGCGAACCGTTGGATCCGATGAAGATCTATGGCAGAGATTGTGTCGCACTTCGCATTGATGATCGTATTATTTCTATTTAAGTTGCAACTTAAGTTTGCCGGATTACGATGAGACCTAATTGGCTATCATGTTGTGGGCCCTGATAACCGATTCCGTGTGCAGGAAAGGATTCGAGTATGTATAATTTGTTTAAAGCCATGTTGATTGCTAGTGTATGTATGTAGGTAAATAAACTCCGATAAAAAGTAATCCGCTGTGTTATAAGAAGGGGAGTTTAATATTTGGGCCATAAACCATAGGGTCCACGAGGTTGTGTTAAAACGCAGTTTCGGCTGCATTAGATTTTTTTTTGTTGGGCTTGGTTTAGTCATTAAATGTGATTTTAATGTTATTCTATTATAATGTATTGTCGAAGTTGATATGTTTTTTTTTAAATTTCATTACACTTGTCATTATGTTATCCACATTCTGGAATTATCCATAACCTGTACGAGTTATCCTTCAATATCTTTAATATTGGTACCTTTGATCTATAACCGTTGTCCTCCATTAACACCACGTCTAGTACTTTCACTTACCATTTCCACGGTAGAGATCAAATATGGCCAAATCAATAAATATGATTGATCTTTGGGTTTTATTGAGGTAAAGGAGTTTCTTATAATTTCTCATCGTCTCATTTGTTTCCCAACGGCATTCCAAGAGAAATTGCTCTACAAAAATTTTGCGAACTTAAGAGTGTTTTTTCATTATGAGAGGGTTTTGTGGAAAATCATTTTCGCCTAGGAATGTTTAAAGGTTTATAAACTATCGGTTACCAACAAAGTCCGAATTTTATTGAAACCTTTCTAAGGTAATCTCTACAACTGTTTTTGGACATTTTCTCTGGCTTTACACGTTTTTCGTTTACTAGTTTAATTGTTGGGGCTTTCGTCCATTATCAAATTTTATTTAATATATAAGCAATTTTGTTGTGCTTCAGGGATTGTCTCTACATGATACCAATATTTCTCCAGAGCATTTTATTCATTATAGTTATTGGACGGTTGCAGTATTTCTACTTGGAATGGTTTACGAGCAATGACAATTGTTAATTCAATAATCTCCTCATGTTTTACACGTTGCCATCCTTCAAGTGAAACCATTGCTTCCAACATACTTTTTTTTGTTTCTAAGTGAGCAACATTAAAGAAAGATTTTTTTTATTTGACCATTAATAAAAATAAATAGATTTCAAGGGTTTCAAAACCCTTACCTCCTATTTTTTTTTTTATTATTCTACGGCTTCGTAGCTGAAATATCTTATACTTGGTATTAGATTCAACTAGGGTTTTATATTTAAAGCGTTGCAGTAATTTCTTTGTCATCTTTGAATATATTTGAAATTATTCATATGGATATATCCCAACGACTAAGTCGTGTTATGTCTTAGTTACTGTAATGAGTTTTGTATAGGAAATATAATTTTATGTTTTAATACGGTTAATAATTTTATGTTTAATGTCTTTGAGTTCTTGGTTAAATGGTAATGAAATGGATTGTTATATCTTACTTTTATGCTCAGCACTAATTACTTTTCTCTCTCTCTTCAATATGTAGTCTCTTGTTTATAATATATTTATGTTCTTGTATTCGAGTATTAATTTTCTTCTCTTTTCTTTTTTGGTAGAGGGTTTCTTGCGCTCCCTTGGCTTTGGAATGGTGCCGGAACTTACCCTTTTTGGCAGGAGTTGCGACACATTTCGGGGCTATTGACAACTATGATTATTCTCTCTCTTCAATATGTAGTCTCTTGTTTATAATATATTTATGTTCTTGTATTCGAGTATTAATTTTCTTCTCTTTTCTTTTTTGGTAGAGGGTTTCTTGCGCTCCCTGGCTTAGGAATGGTGCGGGAACTTACCCTTTTCGGCAGGAGTTGCGACACATTTTGGGGCTATTGACAACTATGATTATTAACGTTCCGGTGTTTCCAACACAAATTGTTGCCAAAAAAAAAACTTTTCTTCTCCATTTCCAATAAGTTTTCCCCTAAAGAAATTTCCTTTTTGCCTTAAACATAAATTTGCCCAAAAAAACTTTCTTGTAAATTTGTTGCTAAAAAAACTTGACCAAAAAACGTCCTTGTAATTTTGCAGCAAAAAAAAACTTACCTTCTCACACGGGAACTTACCCTTTTCGGCAGGAGTTGCGACACATTTCGGGGCTATTGATAACTATGATTATTAATGTTCCGGCGTTTCCAACACAATTTGCAGCCAAAAAAAAAAAACTTTTCTTCTCCGTTTCCAATAAGTTTTCCCCTAAAGAAATTTCCTTTTTGCCTTAAACATAAATTTTCCCAAAAAAATTTTCTTGTAAATTTGCTGCTAAAAAAACTTGACCAAAAAACCTTCCTTGTAATTTTGCAGCCAAAAAAACTTACCTTCTCACATTAAGGTGCAAAAAATATCTGTTTCCCACCAAATTCACTCACAATATTGCATAAAGGTTGTTAGTATGCTTCCATTCACTCCATTAATGTAATTTTTAACTTGTTCAGAGGGCATATTTGTTGGTTGTAACGTGGTATTCATTTGCAAACAAGAAAGAGCGGTTCTCTGTTGCCAGTAAGTTTCTAAATGCTTTGTGATTTTTTCTAGGCTTTTAAACTCCAATAGTGAGGGCTTTCTCCTTGTTCTTTTATTTTCTTTTACTACGTTGAAATTTTAGAGTTGTATCCAAAATGATATTTCAAAAAAAATCCATTGGCCATGTGAGCATACAAACAAATATAATGTATTGATGTTTTTGTAATTTATTTTTTTATATAGATGTTGAATTGGTGTGTCTATATGTCAAATGCTATCTCATTGGGAGCATCGACAACTTGGATAATTTAAGGGTGTCATTGTAGTGTTGAGTAAAAAAAATAGATGCTTAATTGATTTATTTTTCTTTATTACGCCGATAGGCGTATCCCCCTATCGGAGGTAGGCTCTTTTGTGATTAGGCTAATTAATCTTTTCGATCTGATGGTCTAGATTGAAAGATGCCGGTATATTCTGGTCGTCGCCACTCAATCCATGGATGAAATCTACCCCACTAACTTCCTTGCATATCTAAATCACGTGTTTAAACCGTACTTAAATTAATTTTTTACAAATCTTGATTAAAAATTTACTGTGCCATTTGCTGACCGCCACCTATCAAATTAAGAAATCCTCCCATCCCATAACCACCACGTTGATGGGCACGTTGCTGATTACAAGCTGTGCTTGTCTCCGACGTGTGGGGATCTCCCATAACCATGTTGATGGGCACGTTGCTCATTACAAGACTGCTTGTCTCCTCGTAGACATGTGGCGATGGAAACAGATATGGGGAATTTAACAGTCGCATGAAGTGGGCGAGTGGGAGGAGAAGCGCAATGCTCATGCAATAAGCATTGTCGTTCCATTGTAGCAGTTCGTGCGGATTCCATAATCCTATGGCATGGTTTTGCCACTTGGAGGCTGATCCGATTCGCCATGGTATGGTGGTGGGCGAGTGGGAGGAGAAGCGGAGAAGAGGCCAGTCCTTTGTAATGTAAATCAAGAATTTCTCAAGGAGGCAAACATAAGCCTCAAGAATTTCTCGTTGCCCCAAAGTGTGTCGAGCACGTCGCGCTCTGTGAGTAAATCATTGCGTTTATTGAGAAAACTGAGCGATGGTAATAATCCTCAAAAGCGTAATGTCCATGAAAATCGTCAAAGATCATGACGTCCCTGCACAACTGAACTCTCAGATAATGTGTTGTGCCGAGGGCTTCTTTTCGCTTCCAGTAGAAGAGAAGATGCAGTACGCCAAACATGCAGGGCAGTTCGTAGGATATGGAAATGGGAATTTTATCAACGATGACCCCTTGATGGACTAGAGAGAACTATACGTCACAACATTCTCCGCAGCTCGGGATGTTCAAAGCTGGCTTGCAAAGGTAATTCAATTCAGGTGTGCATTTCTTTGGTTTATGTACTTTATCGAGTTGATGTAGGAACTGTTACATGATTATATATTTTATATATTTCATGCTCGAACTATCATTGTTTTTCAGGGAAGCTTTAGCCATCTACAGCGATACAATGATGGAATTGGCGAAAACACTACTTGGGCTCCTCTCAGAATCGCTAGGAGTTGAAGCAGATGCAGTTGAGAAAGCCTGTGGAGAAGGCCAACAAAAGGTTCTCTTGAATAACTACCCGATTTGCCCCCGCCTCAATTTAACGTTAGGCCTCAAGAGACATACCGATCCAGGAACTCTTACCATTTTACTGCAAGACAATGTTGGAGGCCTTCAAGCCACAAAGGACGATGGTGAAACGTGGGTTACAGTGGAACTGGCCGAAGGAGCTTTCGTTGTAAATATCGGAGACCATATGGAGGGTACGTATATTTATTTATTTTCAGAACATTTTAATTCTGTGTTGAACGTATTCAGATTAAAAGAAAGAGAGTTACATTATAAAAAGAAAATGAACCTGCATGATCTTCATCGTAGTTATTTCGAAATATTATGTCATTTAATTCATCCAGATGCATGAAAATTAATTTGGAGAGAATAAGCTATCTTGTATTAGATTGTGTCTCAAGATTAGATCTTGCACGAGGACAGTGTATGAAGATTAGTTGTTAATTTCTAAACTTGTTCTATGCCATTTCAGATTAGGGCACAATACTGAAGAAGATAGAACATACAAATAGATCGATAGAAGACAAGCCAGAACAGAGATAGGAGATGGTGACGTTACGGCGATCAGCAGGATGCTTCTACCAGCAAATTCTTCAATAGGTCATTCAGCCAAGCGTGTCACATATTACCCCAGAACAATCCAAAGAATACGCAGCTCCAATGTTATCCAGAGAGAATGTCTCCACATCGATGTGTCACAAATGAACTCCAAGTCTCTCCAATATATAGGAATCTTTGGGGGTGTGTGACACGTCCTTTAAGACATTTAAGTCAATATTTTATTCCAGGCCGACCCAACACATAAGTGGAATAAATTCAAAGTACATGTTCTGCTCATCTGATCGAGATGATCTTTAGATCAATCTTACACCTCTCCGAAAGAGGAATCCAATAAAGATATTGGGATCATCATCTGAGCATCACAACCCGGATTTTGGACCTAGTTGTCCAATTTTAACACTCCCTCTCAACTAGGGAGAACTCCATCCACTAGTGCAATCCAAACATCGTGCGTCATCCCGCCGTAACTTGCTTTGCTGGCCTCTTTATTTCAGAACAGAAGTGGGTCAGTCACAAGGACATCATACCTGGCTGACAGATTCAGCTCAGAGGTCCGAAACCTCTATCAGACTCACGAAGAGTCTCCAACCAACCCGAAGTTGGTTCATCTGACCCGAAGTCAGGCAGAGGTCCCAGACCTCACTATACTTGATCCCAGATCAAGCGGTTGGACTATGCCATCCTAGATAGAGAGTACGGCAAATTCTGATGCGTCCATCAGTCTTTGCTACTAGTCTCTAGCCTTTCCCATCTCATTGGCCAAATGAGAGGTACTTCCCATGAGCCCTGAACTCAATGGGTAGGATGCATACGGGGCACAGATAAATGAGAGGCGAACCAACTCAATAATCACAATGGTGGGGCAGAAGCACCATAAGTGCTTATAGCTCCGAGAAGCTATCCCCAAAACCCCCCTTTGAGCTCCCAGAGCTCATCGTCCAATAGGACCCTCAAAAATAGGGTCGTTCCATGATTCCAAGATTCTCACGGAAGGTTAGGAACATGACCTTCCCCAAGGGCATAGTGAGAATATTCGCGACCTGCTCATCAGTTCCTACATGATCGAGCCTTACGGCGCCTCGCTGTACCATATCCCAGATAAAGTGGTACCAGCCATCAACATGCTTGGATCAATCGTGGAACCCGGGATTCTGTAACAAATGAATCCCCCTCTGGTTATCACAAAGGATAACGGTGGCATCTAGCACATGCTCGAACAGCTCACAAAGAGCTTTCGCAACCAAGTGACTTCACAACAGGCCATACATGTTACAATGTATTCGGCCTCAGCGGTGCTCAAGGCTGCCGACTTTAGATTCCTGCCCGAAGCATATCTACATGTGAAGTAGCATCCAGATGTGCTCTTGTGATCCACCACACTGCCAGCCCAATCGGTATCAGTATATCCATGGAGTGTCATACTCCCGGCAGTGTATCTCAGCCCATGGTCTATCGTGCCTAAGAGATATCTCAAGAGTTTCTTGGCACCAACCCAGTGAATGTTATGATCAACCATGTGTTGACTCAAAGTGTTCACTGCACAACATATGTTCGAACAAGTGTTCATTAAGAACATCAGGGTCCTTATGAGTTCACGATACTCAGTAGGACGGGCCCAGCAACGTTGCTCCTCAACTTCTTAAAGTTGAGTTCCATGGACTTACAGTCCATCATACCAAAAAAAAATCATAATGTATTTTCCTTGAGAAAGGAAAATCTCGCCAGGTCTCTGCTAGACCTTTAGGCCTAGACATTAGTCCTAGGTCCTTCATCTCGAACTCAGCAGCGAGCTCCCTCTTGCACTGATGAATGAGAGGGTCAGCACCTGTCAGGAAGAGGTGCTCCACATACAGCACCAGAATGAGAGGATTTCCCTTGACAACCTTGAAGTAAGGGTTCGGATCAGCATTACTTCGAGTGAAGCCCAGCTTCATCAAGTAGCTATCTATCCTCTTGTACCAATCTCAGGGTGCTTGATTCAGCTCATAGAGGGCTTTCTTCAACCTGCAGACATGGGTGTCCCGATCCTGGACTTCCAACCCCAAAAGTTGCTCCACATATATCTCTTCCTTTATCACATCATGCAGAAAAATGCGGTCTTCACATCATCTGATGAAGACTCCATACTTGCGTAGCAGCAAGGGCTATAATAGATCAAATGATGGTATCTCGAGCCACAGGTGCAAATATGTCATCATAGTCTATATCTTCCTCACAGGGAACGAATCTTGCCTTGAAATTTTCAGCACTTCCAACAGATCCATACTTGATCTTGTAGAGCCATTTCAAGGTGACAACTGCTTTGTCCTACAACATAGCATCCTTCCAGACTTGATGCTTTATGACTTGTACAAAAGTACTCATGGCTGCTAGATATCATGTTATTAATATGGCTTCTTGGTTTTCCTTCGGAATTTCCCCCTCTGAAGCCATATGTCCCTGAGCCATGAGGATCTTCTTTCGTTGAACAAAGACATCTACGCAGATATATCTCCCTCTTAATGTCAGCTTCTCTCTCGAGAGAAGACATCTGTTTTTAAATGAGGGCATCCTAGACACCATCTTGAAATTGGGACCTGATCTCCCACAGTCAAAGCCATCCAACAGACTTTGTTGATCATGATTCAAGATTCCAATCATGTGACCAAAAAAAAACGGCATAAACTTCCCAGTTCACATTTTAGGTTTACCATAACGCTCCAATGTAGGACTGATACAGTCACATGCTGCTGCTACATAGATGTCTATCTATGTCATTGACATACAGGGAGAAGATATCAGCAAGCCTCAGCTTGTGTTAGAAGTCCTTTCAGCCACTCCCTGTTATTCTGTGAGTAGCTCCTTTAAACAGCCTTCTAAGACTGCAGCTTACAACAAAACAAGGGATCCAATCTACCTTGGTTCATCCTGAACTTGAGGCATTTAACCTTGATTTGCTTCCAGATTTGCCCATTTCTGGTTATTTCAGCAGACTGCTGTCAAAATTTTCCTAGATCAATGACTTACATTGATGCACATTTCGTCAACAATTTGACCATTACATAGACTTTCCTCAAGGACTTCAGCAGTCAACCTTTAAAACTTCCAGCTTCAAACATGGGTGTCTGTCTATGTCACTGTCATAATGAGAGTGACATAGAATCACAGAATTTAGAACTATCACATTCATTACGGCTTGCTGAATATGAACTTCACTTACATCTCATGGACTCTTGTCCTTGATGTACTGGGCAGGGTTCTCTTCCTCCTATACCTGCAAAAAGAGAACCAACTCCAGATTTATGACCCAGTCAAAATGCAGAGAGGAAATTTTGGACCTTTGCTGAAGGAATTTCGGTCTGGGTACATTGATAATAAGGCAACAATTCGATCTTCCAGCAGTGGGGATCCTCCTTAGAATTTTGGGACTCCTTTTTGGATTTTAATGATCACCCAAGACAAATTCTCTGTCTCTGTCCTGCATACCTCTGCTTTAATAATAAAATTCAAGAATGGCCACCAATATACTGCTGCAACATCTGCCCACTGATAAGGGCATCTGACAGTCCATGTCAACCCTATCTCTTGGCTGCTACAGGTTACCCAAACTGTCCCCACTTGGACAGCCTATCCACCTAGCAACAGCTTCAACATAAGCACAACATACATACCTCCTTTGGCTGTTGTAATACTGCTGTAAATTAGGCACCTGGTTAGGGCAGGACAACAGACCTTATCAGCCCACCCAAAAAACACTTCCAAACAGCCTTAATTTACTACGTCTTCCCTTGAACTTTTCCTGGACGTGACTGCTCCCTAAAACAGGGTCTCGACCCCTCTTTAGTGCTGCCCAAACAGACCTGTGGTCACCTGTAGGCTACAGCCATCCTTGCGGCACCTTAAATGGGAGTAGAACCAGCCCTTAGGGCACTCCAAAACAGCCGAGAATTTTCCTAGGAGCTGTGGCCGGCCTGCTCCTCTCCTCGGACCTGCATAAGAGACAATTTCCAACCCAAAACAGTCGTTACCTCCATCTCCTGTCCTTAAGTCTCTGCGGCTGCTTCAGAAGTTGTGTTACTATGAAATTTTGCACACTTGGATTGTGTCCAATACGAGGGCTAAAAATTTCGAGGGCTATGGTGAGAAATTTGTCCTGTGATGTGACCAAGATTTGTAAAATCCCTTACATTTCCGATCTGTGGCTCGATCACATTCGGTAGGAATTATAAGCACAATCTTCGATGGCTATGCGTCCTTTGACTCGAGGTTATCAATGGCGCCGGCCTCGAGCTCCTCCATCCCTTGAACGCGCGCTGAAATTGGACTCCATTTCCTCCACGAATTCTTCCGTAAATCCAATTCGGCTAACATCCACCTACAGTCCGAGCTTCTTGTGTTGATAAAGCCATTCCACGTAACGCTGCCATAGGACCGCAGGATCCATTTCGAGACCTCCGCAGGAATTTCCCGGGCTAGAGCACAGGCACGGGTTCCAGACTCATCGCGGCATCTTGTAGGCCAGGAAGATTTATCCTCGGCGTTCTGTACATGATCCTGGGTGTCGAGACCAAATGATCATATCGGCAACGGCTCCTGTTCGGTCCGACGACTCAATTTATATGGACGGCTCAATTTATATGTTCGGCCCGACGGCTCCTGTTCGACAAGTTTTCACAGATTCCACAGAAAAATACGCAGCCGTTTTTAAAAACGCAGCCGTCAGAAATTAAGCAGCCGTCTTTAATCTTCCTTTCTACAGACTCCCCTTTTTTTTTTTTTTTTTTAGAAATTACAGGCAGATTTCGAAAACTAAACAAAGCTCTGCAATTCGTCCTCGTAAAAGAGTGCAGTCTCCGGTTTCTGTGTCGAAACTCGTCACACAGCTTTCAATTCATTTTGCTGTAATTTCAAATTCAGCTCTTTGAACCGGCTGTCTCCAAGACGTGTATAGTAGGAGAAACGAACCCCGTACCGAGCAGTCTGAAAATAAACTTAAGGCGACGTGCAGAAGCTCTAAGCTCCAGAAACCCGCAACAGACAAAGAAGGTAATTAAAATAGTCATTTTTGCGTTTCGAACCCGACACACTGCAACCGACACGAAATCAAGTAAGAATTGTCTAAGCCGGAGCACTTCAAACCCTCGCTGCAGAATTTTCTGGGGCACGATAAACCATCGCTTGACTGTCATTTAACAGGATAATGACTTTCGTTCAACATGCGGAGGGATCGGATCTTCAAAAAAAACGACATCGATCGAATAAGACAACGTCACATCGGAGCAGTGTGGTCAATCCGATTTTGACTTCCTGCAATGCAAACGTCCCTTTCTTGAAAAAGAGTTCCGGTTAATCTTGAACGCTGAACATAACTCGGAGACAGCGTTTAATATATTAGTTTCTCGGCCAATTAATCCAGCAAACGGCATGTCCTACAGAAATTTGGCATCGCTGTCTTGAGTAGACTAGCTCACGTTGATTCAAACCTAGGGCATTGTCTTCAACCTCAGCCTCTGATACCATGTTAATTTCTAAACTTGTTCTATGCCATTTCAGATTAGGGCACAATACTGAAGAAGATAGAACATACAAATAGATCGATAGAAGACAAGCCATAACAGAGATAGGAGATGGTGACGTTACGGCGATCAGCAGGATGCTTCTACCAGCAAAGTCTTCAATAGGTCATTCAGCCAAGCGTGTCACACATTACCCCAGAACAATCCAAAGAATACGCAGCTCCAATGTTATCCAGAGAGAATTCCTCCACATCGATGTGTCACAAATGAACTCCAAGTCTCTCCAATATATAGGAATCTTTGGGGGTGTGTGACACGTCCTTTAAGACATTTAAGTCAATATTTTATTCCAGGCCGACCCAGCACATAAGTGGAATAAATTCAAAGTACATGTTCTGCTCATCTGATCGAGATGATCTTTAGATCAATCTTACACCTCTCCGAAAGAGGAATCCAATAAAGATATTGGGATCATCATCTGAGCATCACAACCCAGAGTTTGGACCTAGTTGTCCAATTTTAACATTAGTTCAGTTGAAAAAATCACATGATTGACCTTTTAACAATCTCAAAAACAACCACAAGACCACTTTTATGCGACTTATTGTATTAGGTTGTGGTATTTTTGTTTCATGCATGCATGTTGAATTTGGTGCTTTTTTTTTTTCAAACCATAATCATTTTTCCTTCCATGTGATTCCTAGCACTCCAGTATCATTTACACCATGTTTGTACAAGGAGAGAGCACTACGCATACTGAATATTTATATAAGGGAGATTCACATGAAGGGATAGTTTTCTATTAGTTCTAGTATGTAGCCCGTGACTTTATAATAACAAAAATATTTTTAACTCAAAAAATATACCAATTAAACTAATTTTATGACTCGATTATATATATAGTTATTTTATTATATATAATTAATTAATTAATTTATAAGTACCTCAACGAAGTATTATGTTCCAAAATATTTTAAATTCTTCAACTTTATCCATGGACTGTGTGCTAAGGCGATCATATGAAAATAACTATACAAATATATATGAGTTCCAGCCATATTAATTAAACCAAAGTTTTAATTAATTAATTTAATTAATCGTCTTTAAGTAGGGCGTAGGGTGTAGTTTAAGTCTTGGAGTCTTTTTGTGGCCGACCAATATTTATGTAGCTATAATTTCATTAATACATTAAAGTAGTATATATAATTTATTGATAAATTCCTACCTTAGTCTCTTTTATATGCATTAAGTAAGGATAGTTTGAGTTTTGCAATCTTTTAGTGGCTCACCAATATTTATGAAATAATTCCATTAATACATTAAAATAGTATATATCATCTATTGAATTTTGTATTTGGTTAAATCCAATACATGATATATACTCATATACTGTACAAATACATTAATAAAACTATAATACAACTATATGATGCAGGCAGGGCCTGCCATTCCCAGGATCTTCAATAACAATGCACATAAGAATGCATCTCAACTAATTCCCCAATTTGTCTCATTTCTGGTAATCTCAACTTTCACTTCAGGAAGCATATAGTTCAAATCCCTCTACACATAAATTCATTCTGAAGTCTTAAGTAAAGACTTTAATTAGAACTCCATTGGATTAAAATCTCACCTCTTAACTCAATATTTAGGTACGCCCTTAAAACTCCCCAATTTGAATTTAATTATCAACTAATGCATTCACATAGTCATGGAAAATTTCAACAATTTAATGTCAATAACACACACATGACTTACCCATGCAATCAGCTCTCCTCTTTATCAATCTTCAGTTTGCCATTTGATTACGACAACCATACCAACGCTTTAATTCCCTCATTCATTCAAATAACCATCATTCACATGTGTTTATACACATCATCCCAAATTATAATATGCATTTCCATCTCCAGTTTACATCATTCATATCGTCATTCAATCCAAAGCCATGCGCCTTTTCAAATTTCATTTCACAATCAAATTTCAACCAAACAAATGCTCCCATGGACAAGTGATACTACATCCAAATAAGACTCGGACTTGACCATAATACCTGCGTTCTGCTTCATATTCAAGACATCCAGAATTCAATTTCAATTCACATTAAACTCAGTTCAAACATACCTTGACCGAATCCATCTTTAAATCTCATCACCACAGAGTCTGCTACTCTTCTATACAGAATCTGCGAGCGTGTACAAAATTAACCCAACAGACAATTCACTGTAATATGACTTGCCCTGCATAAAAAAATGTCAATTCATAAGTTTAAACCACGCACTCCCTTTACCATTCAACGCTGCTCAATCTTCACAATCTGTTCTTTAAAATGAAACGCAGTCTTTTAATTTCTATGCTGGGTTTGACATTGCCACAATTCAGTTTTTTTTAAAAGTCAACGTCCAATTAATTCCGCCCATAGTTTAATATAATATGCCGAAATAACAACACCGATGCCGGATCCAAGAAAGCATCCCTGCAATTTTCTTCCATTATTACAATCGCTTTCGCTTCCTCTTACAGCTTATTTGTTATCTCCTCATCAATACATCCCAAGGTTGAATCGCAAGGGCTTCCACCTGCATCTTATTCATTATCTCCTCATGAAAAGATGTCTCGAGGTCCAATCTCCATGGTTCAGTTAGTGAATGTTCTCTGCACCCTTGGTGGAGAGATTCCTGATGGACAGGATAAGAGTCAAGATGACTGTACAGTCATGTAACATTTCATCCAAAAACGATATGTTTATGGAGTCTGTCATTCCAACTATTTGTTTGCCTCTGCTCATTACAGCATAATCAACAAGTTCGAATTGCTGATACAAATAGAAAAAGTTCGCCAACATTTGCCAATATACTTCACCAAAATGAGTGCGCCCATGAATTCGACATTTTAAAGTCGATATGCCACCATTGCTTTTAATTTGACATTCGATCCAAACATCCTTCAGGAGGATCGATTCTTCTCCTGCATCCTTTCAGCAAATTCTCATTCAATTAATCTTTATGATATCGACTTAAAACTGCTACCATTCTACATCACCAGCACAATCAATACAGTAGTTGGGTTCTTTTATTACCGCATTTAAAAGTACCCATGTTCATACTCAGCTTAACACCTTCACCATTCGATTATTCTACAGGAATTTACACACCAATTAACCAACAAATTGAATACTCACAAGTTCATCATTCACTCTTCACACAGAAATTAATCCATACACAATTGACCAAGTCAAGGCTTAAAACTCAAACCCAACACTTTCATAAAAATAAATTTACTTACAGTAGCATTTTTCCGTGGCCTGATTTACAATTTCATTGGCCCTTACAAACTGCCCAAAGGCTTCCAAGGAGAAACCCTTACTCTCTACTCACACTCACTCCAACTATCTCAATGTATTTTTCTCTTAAAAACCCCTCCTATTTATACAATTTTTAAAAATGAACTAATTAAATGCTCAATCCCCTTAATTCCTCAACAAACCCCTAAATCTCTCAACATCCCTAAAAGAGAGATTCTTATCCCTAAGACTTAGAAACTAATTCCAACTTAGGCTCCATCATTAATTCTAAATAATCTAGAAACTAATTTCTCTCACATATACAATTTCTCACAAATAATTAATTAATCACTCAAAATAATATTAATATTTACATGAAATTTTAATATTTCTTCAAAACATGAAACCCCCTAGCTTAGGTAAAATACAAGGTGTTTTTCGGAGCTAATGCTCCTGCATCACTATATATCCACAAATATTGATAATACTTTTTATTATTCCACTATTTACTTTTAGGTTGAGGGCGACCCTAATGAACTATTTACATTTTCTACTCATCAATTCTAAAATCCTCATAGATACAGTTTATTTTGGTCATCAGGGTTTAAAATCCTCTTAGACCTCAATAAATCGTCTTCTTGCTTTTATAAAGGTCTTTCTCATACATTTGCTGGATTTGGATTCAATCATCTCATTGATTTTCGAAAGCGAGTGCATGAAAATGTTAAAAATATCACGTAGATTTGTTCATGTAGATCCTAAAAATTAAATGCATATTTTTTCAAATTTCAAATCTACCAAGCTGTGTGTAAATGTTCATATTTAATTAAAGTTCAAAATATCAATAAATAGAATTGTGAATGTAATTTACAAAATATGTCTAAATTGTATTTGGTCCCCAGTTGCAAAATTACTTCCACCACATTAAGTTCAACTGATAGAATCGTCAAATTCGATGTAGATTCAGAGATGTATGTATGATTAAAAAAAATACTAATTTACGTGGTATAAAATAAATTATATTAATTTAATTTATTATTATTATTTTAGTTTAAATAATTGAGTAATATAAAATAAAATATTAATAAACTGAATCTTTAATTAATTTATTAATTAAAGAAAGCCTCGCTCAAAGGAAATAGAAAATAAAAATAATTTTGTTATGAGATAGTTATTTTTCTATTTTTAAATAGTGAAATTTTGTTATAAATTTGAGTTTATTTTAAGATTTATTTATATTTATAATGGTTTTTATTTTAATATTTATTTATATTTATAATTGTTAGTTTTCAATCCTTAGTTTTTAATGATTAGTTTTCAATCCTTAGTTTTTAATGGTTAGTTTTTAAAATATAAATTTGGTAGTATAAGCAATACAATTTTTATTATCTTTTTATTAAAAGTGTATGAGATGTATAATTCTCTTTATGCTTAATCTAGCTTTGACACATCTTTCCTAAAGTAAAAATAAAATGTTCATTAAATTAAGAAATAATGTCAACTATAATGAGAACAAAAAAAAATACATATGTTTGGTTAATTTTAATTAAAAACATTATTGGACCAATAGATGCATTAGAAAACCCTATATGATAGAGATATCTAATTCCTTTTGTTCTCAATCTTAGTTGGCATGTTAAATAAAATAATCTCTAACTAAAAACTAATGTGAGCTATAATTAAACAACTATACATATTTGGTCAAAATTAATTAAAAACATTATAAAACACAATAACAAAATATAGATTGGAGAAAAACACAATAACCCGAACATACCACATGATTGGAACAAAACACATGTATTTAAAAAATATATAGATTGGAACAAAACACAATAACCCGAACATACCACATGATTTGAAAACCATAAAATATAGTTTTACATTTAAGAACCATTCAAATAAATTATAAATATAAATTTAATAAATAAATTTTTATATTAGATTTTATTTAGGAAATATTAATTTTATTATTAATTTTTTTATATAGTAATTTTGGAGTGTTTTTTTTTTAACATATAAAATTTAAACAAATTATATATTTTTTAATTTCAAGATAAATTTTAATAAACACTAATCATTATTATTAATTATCATTATTAATTTTTTTATAATCAAAAAAAAAAAAAAAATGAAATTAATAATATAAATACAACTTGAAGTTTACTTAAAAAAATTAAATTTTTTATATCATATGTTTTAAATATTAATTTAGGAAAATAAAATATTAAAAAGGTTTAAAAATATAAATTTGGTAGTATAAGTAATACAATTTTTATTATCCTTTTATTAAAAGTGTATGAGATGTATAATTCTTTTTATGCTTACTCTAGCTTTGACACATCTTTCCTAAAGTAAAAATAAAATGTTCATTAAATTAAGAAATAATGTCAACTATAATGAGAACAAAAAAAATTACATATGTTTGGTTAATTTTAATTAAAAACATTATTGGACCAATAGATGCATTAGAAAACCCTATATGATAGACATATCTAATTCCTTTTGTTCTTAATCTTAGTTGGCATGTCAAATAAAATAATCTCTAACTAAAAACTAATGTGAGCTATAATTAAACAACTATACATATTTGGTCAAAATTAATTAAAAACATTATAAAACATGAATAATCCATTATTATTGCACTTATTCACTTTGTTCTTGAAATTACAACTCACTATGAAGGACTCATGGTTAAGATATTTCATTCTCACCCTCAACCATCAATAACATATTTTGATGGAAGAAGAGAAAAAAAAACTTATATTTCTCATTTTTAATATATATATATATATATATATTTTGTTCTAAAATGTTTCATTCCCTAAACAAAACAAATAATTTAAATCAATTCCCTTGGGTTCACCAATTCCTTTGGTTTATAATATTAAACCCTTGGTTTTATTAGTTCTTTTGGTTTATAATATGAATAATCGATCAATGTCATCCATGATCAAATGTCAGATTCTGACAAATATTTTCTCAATATGAAAATCACCCATGGCCAACCATGGTCATAGTTGGTCCAACATCGCATTGTGACAACAATTGTCTCAATGTTTAAATCAATTCCCTTGGGTTCCCCAATTCCTTTGGTTTATAATTTGTTGGGAAATGGTTTTCCCTTGGGTTCACCAATTCCTTTGGTTTATAATATTAAACCCTTGGGTTTATTACTTCCTTTGGTTTATAATATGAATAATCGATCAATGTTTGGTCCAACGTCGCATTGTGACAACAATTGTCTCAATGTTTAAATCAATTCTCTTGGGTTCACCAATTCCTTTGGTTTATAATTTGTTGGGTAATGGATTTCCCTTAGGTTCGCCAATTCCTTTGGTTTAAAATATTAAACCCTTGGGTTTATTAGTTCTTTTGGTTTATAATATGAATAATCGATCGATGTTTGGTCCAACGTCGCATTGTGACAAAAAATGTCTCAATGTTTAAATCAATTCCCTTGGGTTCACCAATTCCTTTGGTTTATAATTTGTTGGGTAATGGATTTCCCTTGGGTTCACCAATTCCTTTGGTTTATAATATTAAACCCTTGGGTTTATTAGTTTTTTTGGTTTATAATATGAATAATCGATCAATGTTATCCATGATCAAATGACACATTATGAGAAACATTGTCTCAATATGAAAATCACCCATGGCCAACCATGGTCATAGTTGGTCCAACGTCGCATTGTGACAACCATTGTCTCAATGTTTAAATCTATTCCCTTGGGTTCACCAATTCCTTTTGGTTTATAATTTGTTGGGTAATGGTTGTCCCTTGGGTTCACCAATTCCTTTGGTTTATAATATTAAACCCTTGGGTTTATTAGTTTTTTTGGTTTATAATATGAATAATCGATCAATGTCATCCATGATGAAATGTCACATTCTGAAAAAAATTGTATCAATATGAAAATCACCCATGGCCAACCATGGTCATAATTGGCCCAACGTCGCATTGCGACAACAATTGTCTCAATGTTTAAATCAATTCCCTTGGGTTCACCAATTCCTTTGGTTTATAATTTTTTGGGTAATGATTTTCCCTTGGGTTCACCACTTTCTTTGGTTTATAATATTAAACCCTTGGGTTTATTAGTTTTTTTGGTTTATAATATGAATAATCGATCAATGTCATCCATGATCAAACGTCACATTCTGACAAACATTGTATCAATATGAAAATCACCCATGGCCCACCATGGTCATACTTGGCCCAACGTCGCATTGCGACAACAATTGTCTCAATGTTTAAATCAATTCCCTTGGGTTCACCAATTCCTTTGGTTTATAATTTTTTGGGTAAGGATTTTCCCTTGGGTTCACCACTTGCTTTGGTTTATAATATTAAACCCTTGGGTTTATTAGTTTTTTTGGTTTATAATATGAATAATCGATCAATGTAATCCATGATCAAATGACACATTATGAGAAACATTGTCTCAATATGAAAATCACCCATGGCCAACCATGGTCATAGTTGGTCCAACATCGCATTGTGACAACCATTGTCTCAATGTTTAAATCTATTCCCTTGCGTTCACCAATTCCTTTTGGTTTATAATTTGTTGGGTAATGGTTGTCCATTGGGTTCACCAATTCCTTTGGTTTATAATATTAAACCCTTGGGTTTATTAGTTTTTTTGGTTTATAGTATGAATAATCGATCAATGTCATCCATGATCAAATGTCACATTCTGACAAACATTGTATCAATATGAAAATCACCCTTGGCCAACCATGGTCATACTTGGCCCAACGTCGCATTGCAACAACAATTGTCTCAATGTTTAATCAATTCCATTGGGTTCACCAATTCCTTTGGTTTATAATTTTTTGGGTAATGATTTTCCCTTGGGTTCACCACTTGCTTTGGTTTATAATATTAAACCCTTGGGTTTATTAGTTTTTTGGTTTATAATATGAATAATCGATCAATGTCATCCATGATCAAATGACACATTATGAGAAACATTGTCTCAATATGAAAATCACCCATGGCCAACCATGGTCATAGTTGGTCCAACGTCGCATTTTGACAACAATTGTCTCAATGTTTAAATCAATTCCCTTGGGTTCACCAATTCCTTTTGGTTTATAATTTGTTGGGTAATGGTTGTCCCTTGGGTTCACCAATTCCTTTGGTTTATAATATTAAACCCTTCGGTTTATTAGTTATTTTGGTTTATAATATGAATAATTGATCAATGTCATCCATGATCAAATGTGACATTCTGACAAATATTGTCTCAATATGAAAATCACCCATGGCCAATAATCGATCAATGTCATCCATGATCAAATGTCACATTCTGACAAACATTGTATCAATATGAAAATCACCCATGGCCAACCATGGTCATACTTGGCCCAATGTCGCATTGTGACAACAATTGTCTCAATGTTTAAATCAATTCCCTTGGGTTCACCAATTCCTTTGGTTTATAATATTAAACCCTTGGGTTTATTAGTTTTTTTGGTTTATAATATGAATAGTCGATCAATGTCATCCATGATCAAATGTCACATTCTGACAAACATTGTATCAATATGAAAATCACCCATGGCCAACCATGGTCATACTTGCCCAACGTCGCATTGCGACAACAATTGTCTCAATGTTTAAATCAATTCCTTTGGGTTCACCAATTCCTTTGGTTTATAATTTATTGGGTAATGATTTTCCCTTGGGTTCACCACTTGCTTTGGTTTATAATATTAAACCCTTGGGTTTATTAGTTTTTTTGGTTTATAATATGAATAATTGATCAATGTCATCCATGATCAAATGACACATTATGAGAAACATTGTCTAAATATGAAAATCACCCATGGCCAACCATGGTCATAGTTGGTCCAACGTCACATTGAGACAACCATTGTCTCAATGTTTAAATCTATTCCCTTGGGTTCACCAATTCCTTTGGTTTATAATTTTTTGGGTAATGGTTTTCCCTTGGGTTCACCAATTCCTTTGGTTTATAATATTAAACCCTTGTGTTTATTAGTTCTTTTGGTTTATAATATAAATAATCGATCAATGTCATCCATGTTTAAATCAATTCCCTTGGGTTCACCAAGTCCTTTGGTTTATAATTTGTTGGGTAATGGTTTTCCCTTGGGTTCACCAATTCTTTTGGTTTATAATATTAAACCCTTGGGGTTATTAGTTCTTTTGGTTTATAATATGAATAATCGATCAATGTCATCCATGATCAAATTTTGCATTGTGAGAACACTTGTCTCAATGTTTAAATCAATCCCCTTGGGTTCACCAATTCCTTTGGTTTATAATATTAAACCCTTGGGTTTATTAGTTCTTTTGGTTTATAATATGAATAATCGATCAATGTCATCCATGATCAAATGTCACATTCTGACAAATATTGATTCCTTAGGTTTTTAATATTTATCCCTTGGGTCCACTGACTCCTTGGTTTATAATATTAAACCCTTGGGTTTATTAGTTCTTTTGCTTTATAATGTTAATCACACATTCGGTTTATTACTCTCTTGAGTTTAAAATACTAATTCTCAGGTTTGTTAATTTCCTAGATTTTTCAGTTTAAAATATTAATTCTTAGGGTTTATTAATCTTTATTGTTTATAATATTCATCCGTTAGGTTTATGATATTTATCCCTTGGGTTCGCTGATTCCTTTGCTTTATAGCATTGAACCCTTGGGTCTATTAGTTCTTTTGGTTTATAATGTTAATAATCTCATTGGTTTATTAATATCTTATGTTTAAAATACTGATTCTTATGGATTATTAATTTATTAGGTTTTTTAGTATAAAATATCAATTCTTATGGTTTATTAATCTCTTGTGTTTTTAATATTGATCCCTTATGTTTATAATATTTATCCCTTGGGTCCACCAATTCTTATGGTTTATAATATTTAAACCTTTGGTTTATGATGACATTGGGTTTGTATTATTAATTATTCCTTGGGTTTATTAATATCTTCACTTTAAAATATTAATTTTTAGGGTTTATTAATCTCTTAGGTTTTTTGTTTTTAAATATTGTTTCATATGCTTTATTACTCTCTTGAGTTTAATATTAATATTATATTAATATATATTATAAATAAATATTCAAATATTTATTAATAATGATTATTAGTAATATTATAATATTGTTATTAATATATATCATTAATAATATAACCAACTATGATATAATATATATTATTAATATATTATAATATATTAATACTATTATTAATATATAACCATCTATGATATTAATATATAAATAAATATTAAAATATTATATATTATATATATTATTTTTATATACTATATATTATTTATTTAGTAATATTAATAATATTCAAATATTTATTAATAATGATTATTAGTAATATTATAATATTATTAATATATATTATTAATAAATATTCAAATATTTATTAATAATGTTTATTATTAATATTATAATATTATTAATATATATTATTAATAAATATTCAAATATTTATTAATAATGTTTATTATTAATATTATAATATTATTAATATATATTATTAATAATATATATTAATAATATTATAATATTACCAATAATCATTATAAATAAATATTCAAATATTTATAAATAATGATTATTAGTAATATTATAATATTATTAATATATATTATTAATAATATAACCAACTATGATATAATATATATTATTAATATATTATTAGTTCTTTTGGTTTATTAATAATATAACCATATATGATATTAATATATAAATAAATATTAAATTATTATATATTATTAATATTATTTTTATATTAATATATATTATATATATTTCAAGTTAATTTATAGTATGTATATAGTTCATATTTTTAATATATTAATAAATAAATTTAATATATATTATTAATACTTATTATAATATTATTAATATATATAAAATATTTTTGTGATTTTAATCATAATTAATATATTTAATATATTAATATTCTTATTAATATAAAATATATATATTTCAAGTTAATATAATAAATTTATTATATATAATATTTATTTATTGATATATAAATTAATGTGATGGGTAGTGGATATAGGCCTATCGGCGTATATCAACCACAATGGTAAATGTGGTTGTAAATCTATTTTATATACGCCTATCGGCGTATATGAACCACATTAGTTTTTACTAATGTGGTTGTGCTAGTATAGATGCTCCCACGACACTGCACATCCATGGTTTCTATCTCTTACACCGAAGTATCTACCATTTTCTCATCCTACCATTTTGACAATGTCTGCCGTTTTGACACTGTCTATGGTTTGTGCCAAGTGCGATTTGTATTTGTGAATACATTAGGGTTGTGTTACCATGAATTTTAACTAAAATTATTTAAAAAAAATATTCTTCAATATTTATTTGAAATAAAATATTTTAATTTTAAATTTAATTGAGTGTTATTTGTATTTATGAATACACTGGATTGCTCTATTTGTATTTATGAATACAATAGATTGTGTTACTGTAAAGTTTAAGTTTAAGTATTATGTATTTTTCTTTTTCAATTTAATTAAAATATTCAAAAGTAAAGAATTGAAATTTATTTCAAAGGTAAGTATTATGTATTTTTCTTTTTCAATTTAATCCAAAAATTCAAAAATAAAAACTGAAATTTATTTTAAAGGTAAGTATTATGTATTTTTATTTTTCAATTTAATTAAAAAATTAAAAAATAAAGAATTGAAATTTATTTCAAAAGTAGTTATGGACTTTTTATTTTTCAATTTCATTTAAAAAAAATATTATATATATAAACAAAACCTATTTACACATTAAAAATATGCATAATAAAGTGAGAATGAATAACCCTCGCTAATAATATTGTTAGATATTTTTCAAATTTATATGTATTGAACTCTATATGTTAGTTCCTTTTATAATTAGGGTAGACATAAAGTTAATGTTGAGAGACAACAAAATAAATTACTTCCTCATACATCTCGCATTTTGAAGATTAAAAAAAAATGGCAAAAATAAATTATATTTTAACTTTATTATTATTTTAACTTTTATTATATATATATATATATATATATATATATATATATATATGAACATGTTACTTTTACTTTTTAGTATGGACAAGTGTAATATGGAGTTGAGATATTAAAGAACTTGATTGTATACATAATTTATATTCCTCTAGATGTGAAGATGTGAAATTGTGGTCCCTTAGGAAGAAACATATGTTCGTAACCGTTAAATCCATTTAACATTAGAGCCAATTATTAATACTCCATTAAAATATTTGAATTAAAAGAAAAATTACCATTGAGATTGTACTCCATTTCATTCAATACAGTCAAACAGTTCTAGTTCATGCACTACAATGCATTGCATGCATTCATTCATTTTTCAAGAAAGATTTGACCTCTTGTGTTAGTTGAGTGATTTGTGCATCCACAAAAATTAGTGATTTTTTTATATGTCTTGCTTTGAATTTGGGATGGAGTTTAGCTAGTTTTCATTATAAATTTGAAAATGAGATAACATTAATGGAAAATTTAGTGATTTTTTTTATGTCTTGCTTTGAAGTTGGGATGAAGTTTAGCCAATTTTCATTATAAATTTGAAAATGAGATAACATTAATGGAAAATTTTAGTTCAGCCTTTACTTTATACATTTTCTTGATATGAAACAATTTTTGGAAATTTCGGTATTTTTTTAAATATGGAAAATTTGATGGATTTATTTTAATTTATTTTATTATTTTTTTAATTATTAAATATTTTAGCATAGACATGATTAAATTTAATAGTAATCACCAATTTTATAATTATAGTTTTAGTTTAGCTTTAGAGAACATCTAGAATTATATTTTATTATATTATCTTTTTCTTAAAATATCTTAAAGTGAGGCCAAAATTCATGCTCTGATAAAGTACTTAATACTTTAATTTATGTCTTATGAGATTTATATGTAAAAGGTAAAGTAATTAATAATTTTAAATGTATTTGAATATTAGTGACATGTATATCTTTTCCTTTAACTTTGAATGTATAAAATTCAAAGTCCTAATGATTTATGGACAATAAAAGTTATTAAAAATTTTAATTTTAGTTTGTTTTAGAGAACATCTAGAATTATATTCCCAAAATTCATGTCTTATGAGATTTCTACGTTTTTAAGGTAAAGTTCTTAATAATTTTAAATGCATTTGGATTATTGGTCAAGTTAGATAAAAATATTAGTGATGACAACATGGAATCTTTTCCTTTAACTAGCATCTGAACAAAATTATTAATATATAAAATTCAAAGTCCTAATATTTTATGGACAATAAAATTTATTAAAAATTATAATTTTAGTTTTGCTTTAGAGAACATCTAGAGTTATATTTTCTTGAAATATCTTAAACTAAGGACAAAATTCATGCCTTGTGAGATATAAAATACTTAATAATTTTAAATGTATATTTGAATTTTTGGTCAAGTTATATAAGAATATTAGTGATGGTAACATGGAT
Source organism: Pinus albicaulis (assembly GCA_034641835.2). Lineage (NCBI taxonomy): Eukaryota > Viridiplantae > Streptophyta > Pinopsida > Pinales > Pinaceae > Pinus > Pinus albicaulis. Next base: position 1,015,341,424 of record CM076572.1, on the reverse strand, counting down.
ATTTTTTCCTTTAACTAGCATCTGAACAAAATTATTGATGCATAATTCAAATTCCTATTGTTTTATGGACAATAAAAATGATTAAAAATTATAATTTTAGTTTTGTTTTAGAGAATATCTAGAATTATATTTTCTTAAAATATCTTAAATGAAGGCCAAAATTCATGCCTTATGAGATTTCTAAGTTTTTATTGTAAATTACTTAATAATTTTAACTGTATTTGAACTCTTGGTCAAGTTAGATAAGAATATTAGTGATGGTAACATGGATATCTTTTCCTTTAACTAGAATTTGAACAAAATTATTGATGTATAAAATTCAAAGTCCTAATGTTTTATGGACAATAAAAATTATTAAAAATTATAATTTTAGTTTTGTTTTAGAGAACTAGAATTATATTTTCCCTTAACACCATCTCAATTGTTATTATTATGTGTTACAAAAATGTTATTATATAGATTGTTGAAAAGTGTGTTCTTCAGTACATTTTCATTTTCATTTGCATTTTTGTATACAAGTGCATGCTATTTTTTATTTTTATTTTCATTGTACATTTTGTTTATAATATGTTTTTTTTTGTCTCTTGTATTAATCAGGGAAATCATGGAGGGTGGTAGTTTAATATCAACAAGTGGATATGACAATTCTTCTCTTCCTCCAATTCCAAGTGGTCAAGTCCAACAAAGTGCAAACTCCAAGAAACCCCTGTTAAAATTTGTGAAGAAAATTACTAAAAACAAGAAAAACAATAGTGGTGGTTGCGAAGAATGGATGTGAACATTGTGTAACCATGTGTTTAAGAGAAGTTACACTAGGGTGTGGCATAATATTCTATCCATATTTGGTGATGGGGTAAAGGGTTGTACATGTACTATTGAGAAAATGATGGAGTTGACAAAGCTTCATATGGTTTCCCTAGGATCTAATGTAATGAACTTGGACAATGATTGTAATTTTAAAGTACATAGATCTCCTTCCCATGATATAGAATATTTGGTTAATGAAAATACATCAAACCAATTTGAGTCTGTGGGTGGGGTCTACTATGGGGAGGAGTAAGAGGCCTACTATTTTTGCTCAGGAACAAATTTCTAAAATCTACAATGTAGTACATAGGGATGAGGTTGATGATGCTATTGCTGATTTTTTTATGACAAATGGAATTTTATTTAATACTACCCGCTCTCCACATTACAAAAAATGATGAAGAAAATTATAGCTGCAGGCCCAGGATATGCACCTCCAAATTACAACAAAATGGGGACATCATTGTTAGATAAGGGGGTGACAAGAATGCAAGGGCTTATGGTCCCTCTTAAACAATCTTGGATTTATTTAGGACGTTCAATAGTTATGGATGGTTGGACATACATTCAACAAAGTCCATTGTTGAATATTATTGTTACATCTCCAAACGGGTCCTGCTTTTTAAGATCAATTGATTGTAGTGGGAAACTAAAGGATGCTACCTTTATGTTTGAAGTATTGAAAGAAGAAATTGATGATCTAGGTCCTTCAAATGTAGTACATGTAATCATAGATGCAACGCCCATTTGCAAAGCAACAAGTTTGATGGTTCAAAGTCGATATAGGCATATCTTTTGGACTCTTTGTTGTGTACGTGCCTGAATAATGTCCTAAAATATATTTGAAAAATATCTTGGATTGTGAAACTCATTTTAGATGCAAGAGATGCACAAATGTACATTTGCAACCACCATGCCTCATTAGCAATCTATAGGATGTATTCAAGGAAGAGGTTTTTGAAACCTGCTAAAACAAGATATGCTACATACTTCATTCTTCTTCAACGGATGGTTGACGTGCATGCATCGTTACAAGCCACTGTTGTTTCCCAAGAATGGAATGCATGGTATGAATCTAAATCAGTTCAGGCAAAAACGATAAGGGAGCAACTTCTTAATGATGATTGGTGGTATGATTGTAAATATGTTGTTTCTTTCACAGCTGCAATAGTGGAGTTGATTAGGTATGCAGATTCTGATTCTCCCACCCTTGAAGAAGTTTATGAATTTATTGATACAATGGTAAGCAAGATAAGGCACATCATTTGGGATAGAAACCCCTCTTTGGAGTTCTTCAATCAAATTCATAAGATAATAGGGCAGAGATGGATCAAACTCAATACCTCTCTTCACATGGCTGCTTATGCCCTTATTCCAAAGTGGTATATGGAGAGACCAAATAGAGTTCTACCCATTGATGATGAAAAAGTGAAACAAGGCTTTCTTGATGCCATAGGAAAAATCTATACACCTAGTGAAGCAAACGTAATGCGAGAACAATTTATTGATTTTTCTACCTTGAACCCTTCCACATTCTCTCAAAATGCAAGGGTGGACATTGACATTTATACACAAAGGAATCCCATTGGATGGAGGAGAATGTATGGGGGGGAATCCCAAGAGCTTCGAAATCTTGCCTTTTGCTTGCTATCTCAGGTTTCTATTTCATCAGCAGCTGAAAGGAATTGGTCCACTTATAGTTTCATTCACTCCGTTAAGAGGAATAGGCTTACCTCTAAGAGAGTAGAGAAATTGGTTTATATGCATAGTAGTCTTCGAATTCACTCAAGGAAGCTACCTGAGTATTTAGAGGGTCCGACAACAAGATGAGATGTTGATGTTGAGGATGCTTCTCAGATTGATGATGATGAGGATAATCTTGATGCTGAAGATTGCAGTTTATGATCATCTTCAACTTTTAGTCTTTAATGTTATGTTTTGGTCTTTGGGCATTTTTGGACCATGTATTACTTTGCTACTTCAAGCATTTGCACTTTTTTTTAATTATGTACTACATTGAGCATGCTAGCAATATGAATATTAATATGATTTCTTTGGTTTTCACTATGTTTCATAAATTCAAAAGTGTCCCTTCAATCATTTACATTTTCAAATTTCCAGTTTTGAATTTGATATTTATATAATGAATTAAAATTTTAAATTGATTTGAATATTTGAATATTTTGATTCAATATTAATTTTGATTATTATATAAATTATGTAATTAAAAAAAAACCACTTTTATTTTTTATTTTTTTATTATATAATATTACGGTTCCTAATTAATCGTTCCCTGTAAGGACACCATACTTGAGTTCACAAAATTCCCACAATCATGGAACATAGAATAAAATATTTACGTAGAAAACATTTCTAACTTCTGCTTCCTTGTGCATGTTCAAATATAATTTTGTATATATGTTTGTTCATATGTCTATAATATTTTTCTAAATAATAAAATAAGCCTATTTCTTTTTCATGCTCAGGTTATATGCATATGCATCATGTATTTGTGCTCTATCGTTTCTCAGCTATTTTTACCGTGTAATAATATATATAAATAATTTATTTATTAATTCTTTTTATCCTTTACCTTTATATTTTAGTTTCTCACCTAGTTTAACCGTGTAATAATATATATAAATATATTATTTATTAATTCTTTTTATCCTTTACCTATATATTTTATAGTTTATTTCATTGTAGTTCACACTATAACACTAATGACTTCATATATTAGAAGTGCATTGTTTTCTTATTTTCAAGGTTTAGGCATATATCTCTACGATATAATAAACTTACTATTATTGTTGTATTACAAGAATTTATCCTATAGACTAATTCTAACAATTACAGGTATATATTTTATATTTTTATAATGTCAACTATACTACTAACAATTGTGTTTAACTAAATCAATATCCTTATATATCGTATGAGAATGTACTTTAATATAGCTGAAAGGTATATACGCATATCTTTACAGGTATCTTCATATCCTAGTCTCCTTATTGTTTTCTATATTTTATTTCTAATTCAAACAATAATAGAATTCATTTCTTATAATATGTTACTCTATCACATTAAGTGTGTTTCTTTCATTCTATTTCCAAAATTTATATTTTCAGTTTCTATCATGTTTACTAAAAAGTATACATTATTATTATTATAGGCATATCTTTACAGGTATCTTCATATCCTATTCTCCTTATTGTTTTTTATATTTTATTTCTAATTCAAACAATAATAGAATTCATTTCTTATAATATGTTACTCTATCACACTAAGTGTGTTTCTTTCATTCTATTTCCAATATTTATATTTTTAGTTTCTATCATATTTACTAAAAAGTATACATCATTATTATTATTATTATCTGATTTTAAGGTCATAGACATCAAATTAGTGTATGAGATCTTCTTGTTTATGGGACAAGAGACTCACCCCCCGGGGAACAATTTGACTACTAATTCTATGAAAGCATATATACTCGACCTCCCTCTAGTTTTGAACTCGTGACCTCTTAGGAGGAAACACATGCTCTTAACCATTAGGCCCACAATAAGTAACAAAGGTATCATAATTCCAAACATAACAAAATAATAATGCTTTCTTTTCCTTTTCTCTACATAAAATAAAAAACCTAAATTTAACACATAAATATTTCTTTTTCCTTGATAATAAGAAAATTTTGAATTAGAGATACCAACTTGAACAAGCTTTTTTTTTGGAAAATTAATGGTCAAGTACTCAGCTCCTCCAAACCTTGACACTACAAACATCCAATGTCCCACCCAACATACCAAGATTTCAATTTCTTCTTTCCTCTATCACTTGCTTCTCTTCAATCTCCTCTCCTCTCAGAATGAGACAAAAACAAGCAAGAAAAAGATTTTTATTCCAACCCATCTACTTCTCTTTTTGTGGTTAATAATTGCCTCCACCTCACCAATAGGTGGGAGGTAGTTATCTTCTCATTAATGAGCATCTATTTCCCACTCTTGAGGACAACTCATTGTCTTCTTTGTTGACAAATCAGTGTAAGAAGATTAGGGTTTTATTCCTCTTTCTTGATAATTACTTGTGAATTAAATTAGCTTCTTTTGCTTCTTTATTAGATTATATTTCATCAAGAAATTACCAAATTATGTGTGTATGAAGATCACAAAAACACAAGACACAAGATGTAGGCACTATGCTAGGGAAAAACCCCTCTCTAGGTGAAAACCGAGTCAAAATTATCTTCCTTCAATAGTTTTTTTTTAGACTCTTCACCCTAGACATAGACCAAACCTTTCCTCCACCCAAAGTCAGCCTTTCCATATCTTCGACCCCATAGCAGCAACAAATTGTCCACATCAACTTCGATTATGCAGCAATTGCAACAACAACACAAAAATACTTTGATCTCCCAAATTAGGGCTCGAAATAGAGAGAGAGTAAAACAAAAAATTTGTTTTTCTCCTTCTCTATCACTTTGACCCAACTCACATTTCTTGCATGGCTTCCAGAGAGATATCAAACTATCTTGAGATGAGATACTCCAAATGAGTGCATTCCTTTTATAGGCTTCAAGTGAGGTTGAATTGGTCCGTTTTAGGATGACTTGATCTCATTAAGGCTGACTTGGTGTGGAGGTGATATATTATATATTTAACTCAATAATAAACATTTTTACATGATTCAAAAACCCAAGAAGGGTCTCTTTAAATATACAATGACTTTGTTGACTCAATATTAATTCTAGGAATCCACAATGGGGACTTTGACTAATATAACTATGACCCAAGCATGAAACCCATGATTTACTAATTCTTTGTTACATTAATAAAAAATATTTTCTTTATTCTTTTGACAGGTACATTACATAATGAATCAAATACATTTTATGAAGACCAAACCTAGTTACATTCTTCAATACTCCCTCTTAACTATGGAGGTATTCATAATATACAAATACAATGGAATATCCAAAGCTGTATGAACTATTAATATTTTAGCCACCACAATTCCATGGATTAGATTCCTCATGACCATGGAAATCTATCCATTGGTCTCTTAACAATTTAGGAACCGCAATGCCATGGACTAGATTCCTGACCAAGTAAATCTATCCAAGTAGGACTAAGGTGGAGTAAATCTTTCAGCCTCTCTGGCTATCACTAGGCTTACTTACTAACCACCAACCCAGGGATGTAGGTGCACATCCAACCAATGCCACCCTCCCTACCAAACATGAATACAAAGTGTCGACTCGATGTCCTCTAAGCAATGCTTCACTCAAAAAACCTCAACATATCTCTTCCAAATTCTTATCATCAATACAATAACCAATATCTACTACACCAAGTTTGTCTCTAAAATATCCAAACTTCTCATTAGGAAGAGACTTCTTCAGTATGTTTGCTACCTATTCATCTGTCGAGACATACTCCAATTTCAAGATCCCATCCTGCACCAAGTTCCTAATAAAGTGGAACTTATTTTTGATATGATTCATCCTAGCATGAAACAAGGGATATAAAGACACCTTGATACAACTTTGATTATCACAGTTAATCACAGTATGACCCAGATACTTCTCAAACAAATCTGTTAGAAGCTTCCTTAACCAAACTACCTCCTTTCCTACTTCTCATGCAACCACATATTCTACCTAAATATTTCTCAAAGAAATGAGATATTGCTTCCTAATCATCCATGAAATAATAACAGACCCCAAATTGAAACATCCACATGTAGTGCTCCTTCCATTGGTCTCACTTCCACCATAATTATATTATGCGAAGCCAATTAGCTTTAATTCCTTACTATTATAATTTAGGAATTGATGTATAGTGCCACGAAGATACCTCAATATGTGTTTGGAAGCTATCCAATGATCATGATGAGGCTCCAACTGAAACTGACTAAGAATGTTCACTACAAATCATATATATGTCCTAGTATTTACTAGATACAATAAGGATCCCACCAACTGCCGATAGGAGGTAGGATCCACAAGACTTGAGTCATAACCTTGTGACTTCTTGAGATTCGTGATCATAGGATTATTCATGGGCTTGGAGTCCATCATTCCAAATTTTTGCAACATTTTGATGATGTAATTCCCTTGCCCCAAATATATATCCCTGGGTTTCTGCCATACCTTCAGACCCAGGTAGTAGTGCATCAGTCCTAGATCCTTTATCTCAAATTCAACTACTAACATCTTCTTGCATTCTTGTATTCTATGCTCCACACCGGTGATAAATGGATTATACATATATAATAGAATAATGACGAGCTCATTATTCACAACCTTGATGTAGATATTTGGATCAGAAGTACTCTTCATGAACCTAATTAATATGAGATATGCATCCATTCTTGCCTACCATGCCCTAGCCTTCTTGAGTCTACAAACATGAGATTCTCTGCTGTTCACTTCAAATCCTTCAAGTTGTTCGATGTATACTTCTTCATCAATGGTCCCATTCAGAATGTGGTATTCACATCCATTTGACGGATATTCCAACCCATTGTAGTAGCCATTGAAACCAAAGATCTAATGGTAGTATACCTTGCTATAGGTGCAAATGTTTCTTCATAAGCTATGCCTTCCTTTTGAGAGAAACCCCTTGCAACGAATCTCTCTTTGTACTACTCTATGATACCATCAACAATGTGCTGATCTTGTAGATCCATTTAGATGTGACAACCTATTGAAAATGGCAACAAGAAATATTGAAAATGGCACCCATGAGGCTTCTAGTTTAATTTTCCCTTAATTAAATTAGAAGTAAATTGTAATTCCACATCACATGAAAATTTTTAAGTGTTAACTAAGTCAGGAAGACTAAGTTAGTTCAATCAATTCGAGTTGAGGGTCAAACTAAAGGCATATAGAGTCCACTCTATGTTTTAGGGGGGGCAATTACAATTATTTGTGAGTTGTAATCAGTTAACTCAATTGGTTGAGTTAAAATCAGTTTAACTAGTTCTAGCTAAGAGATGAGCCAGTGAGAGGTCTAGTGAATTAAATATGATTTAATTCACATGTAGTGATCAATCAAATAACTGATAATTATCTATAAATAGTTTTTGCAATTCAGTTCTGAGGAAGACCCTGTTGAGATTGGAGTTAAAGAGAAGTATACTATCAGTTGTATAATTAGTGGTGCATGCAGTCAAAAGAAGGCTTGAAATAAATCATTCTTTAATTAGATAAAATTTCATTTAAAATGATGAATGAAGGCACATGTTTAATCATTTTTTTGGTGAGCACGAGTTGGTGAGACAAAGCAATTAGAAGCATGAGTTTGTGGGTGGATTTGGTGAGAGAAAGGTGTGAAAGAGAATCTTGTGCACAAGTTGGTAGTGTGAGACAGTAAGAGTTAGTGCAGAGTTTTCTCCGGAATGGGAATAACATTGTATTGTTTCAGGTTCTTCACTTTATGTAATATACAGATAGCGGGGTTTTTATTTGAGGCTTTCCCCATATACAACTCTTGTTGTGCGATTGATTGATTCTTTCTCTTACTTGTTCATGTGATTGCATGATCTAATTTGGTTTCCAAAATTTGTATAATTGATTCAGTATTTTGTTTTAGACATTACAAGATCAGTGGAATCTATTTAGATATTTCTACATGGTATCAGAGAAGGAATTTTTTTGGGTGGTAGGTTTGAGCATATATAAAAAAATTTGTGAAAATTTCACAAAACTAAATATCAGATCTGGATTCCTTGTGAAAAAATATCGAAAAAAAAAACTAAAAAAAAAACGGTTGAATCGGAGTTCGGATGAGGGAGATATCATCGATTTATAATTAGTTCTCTTTTTCAAAACATTTTGTGACAATGAGACAATTACAGTGTGCACGAGTCCTGAACATATATGCACTTGAGGTACAAGTTGCATGCAAAGCTTTGAGAAGTAAAGAAAAAGTTATAGACTTGGTGGTTGAGAGGGAGCATAAATTACCTCTCAATATGAAACGTCAGAAGTAGCCTCATAAAGTTATGGAGCGGCCAAAATTATAGAAGCAGAGAGGAGATCGAGTGGAGGCATCCACTTAAGAAGAGACCTCGAGTAGGGGAAATTTCAGGCTAAGTGGGCAGAGGGAGAACATGCAATCATACCTCCAAGTGAGAGGTGGGGCGATGTGAAGTCATAATCCTAAGACAAGGAATTTGGGAAGGTTACATTGAGATGTCTTGTCTCATGGATCATTACCTGGCTATGGGGCTTGCAATACACAGTAGTAGGATGGATCAGTGGCGATTGATGCAGTCATATGTCAGAGTGACAAAATTTAGATGCTGGAGCACAGATTAGAGTTGGCAGTAGTGCAAATGGCATAGATGCAGAGTCAACAGCAACGTAAAGTTTTCAGTGGAAAGTGTAGTAGCAAGATACAGTCAGAGACTCTGAACATAGATGCATCATATTGATTCAGTTTGGATGCTTTTAAGTTTCAGAAATTGCATAAGAAACAACACTAGAGAGAAGTGTTGCATGAAAAACATTCCAAAGTTACTGGATTAGGATAGATTGAATTCCTTTCTTGTTGAGAGGAAGTGTTGAAAATGGAAATAAGAAATATTTAAAATGGCACCCATGAGGCTTCTAGTTTAATTTTCCCTTAACTAAATTAGAATTAAATTGCAATTCCACATCAAATGAAAACTTGTAAGTGTTAATTGAGTCGAGAAGACATAGTTATCTCAATAAATTCTAGTTGAGGGTCAAATTGAAGCCATGTAGAGTCCACTCTAAGTTTTAGGGGGTCTGGTTACAATTATTTGTGAGTTGTAATTTGTTAACTCAATTTTTTGAGTTAAAATCAATTTATCTATTTCTAATTGAGATATGAGCTAGTGAGAGGTCCAGTGAATTAAATATGATTTAATTCACATGCAGTGATCAATCAGATAACTGATAATTCACTATAAATAGTTGTTGCATGTCAGTTCTAAGGAAGATCCAATTGAGATTGAAGTTAAATGGAAGTATATTATTAGTTGTATAATTAGACAATTGTACAAGTGGTGCATGCAGTCAGAAGAAGGCATAAATAAACCATTCCTTAATTAGAGAAAATTTCCTTTAAAAGGATGAATTAAGGCACAAGTTTAATCATTGTTTGATGAGTAAGAGTTCGTGAGACCAAGAAATCATAAGCATAAGTTTGTGCGTGGAGCTTGTGAGAGAAATGTGTGTAAGAGAATCTTGTACACAGGTTGGTAGTGTGAGATAGTCAGAGATAGTGTAGAGGTTTCTTGAAAGGGAGATAAAATTTTATTGTTTCATGTTCTTGACTTTATGCAATATACAGATAGAGGGTTTTTAGCTGAGGCTATCCCTAGATACATCTTGTGTTGTGTGATTGATTGATTCTTTCTCTTACTTGTTTATGTGATTGTGAGATCACAATTGGTTTCCGAAATTTGTAGAATTGTGATGCAGGAGCATCATGACCATTTTTCATTTGTAAATATGTTAGAAAAGGGGGGTGTGATAATTTTTAATAATTTATTTAATTAATTTGTTATTTTAAATAAAATAGGAGAAAATGAGGATTTTGTAAATATCCTTTTATTAATAAAAGGATATGAGAGAATTTGGGTAGTTAAGGATATAAAGGGATAAGATTCTAGATAATAGGGTTTATTGAGATATTCTAGTGGTGTTGAGATATTAAGGGGATTGAGCATTTAATTAGTTCATTTTTAAAAATTGTATAAATTCATCAAGCCTCAAAGGCATGAGGGTGTGAGTGAGTGTGAGAAGTGAGTAAGGGTTCTCCCTGGAAGCCTTCGGGCAGTTTGTAAAAGGGCCATAGATTTGCATATCTGGCCATGAATAGAAAGCTCTTTGTAAATGTGTGTTTTTATATACACATGAGTATGTTGAATTCGATTCTGTATGAACATGTTTGCGTTTAATAAATTTTGAGATATGGCTCTGCACATGGTTGCAGAAATCGATATTATATAATATTGAAATTGCAGTGGTTAGTTGGAATAATAAATCCGTGTGAACTAATGTGTGTTGAGTGAATCAATTTTTATTGTCGATTTGCAGTTGTCGATCAGCAGCATTGCATAAAATTGGAATGAAACAATGGCGCAAAGCCTGAGTAGACAAATAAATAGAGGGAGAGATTCTTCAATTTGCAGAACTAAGGGAGTGCTCAGTTAATTGGGCGGAGATGTGTTTTCTCATGGGCTGGATGTAGATCCCAAATAAAATAGGCGGAAAAGTCTTGTGGAGGTAATCACTTCAGTGGCGCAGAGTTTGTTTAAAAAGTATGTCATCTAAACCTTGAACCAAATGACAGAGGTGCATGGTAAAGTTTTTAAAAGTCGATTTGTGAATTAAATGAAATATTGTGATCATTTATGAAATCTCATCGATACTGAGAGTAGCAGAACTTTAGTTAGAATGATATCTGCGCTGAATGAATGTTTCGAACTAGATATCTACAATTGTCCGTGGGAGCATGTGGAATCGATGAATTTTCAGTATTGTTAACACAGATTCCATGCGATTTTAAATTTTGATTTTCAATAGGGTCAAGTGTGTGTTAATTTGTTATCTGGAATCGATATCAACGAAGATCGATGCCCAAAGTTTGTAGGAGCAGGTTAAATACAAAAACAATGGAAGTTTTGAGCTGAATAAAGTTCTGTAAATCGACTTGCACAGAAAGAAGAATGACCGAACTTTGAGATAGCGTAACAGTTTTTAAATCCACTCAATATTGATTGCAGAACATAGCATAACCAAATAATGGCGCAAAGAAACTGTGGTGCTGGTGCGTGGAACTGTGAGAGTGCGTAGTTAAAGCAGATTGTAAAAGCAGAATGGACGCACTTGACTGAACTGATTTGATTCTGGTTCAAATCGAATTAGAGGTTTGTTGGAACCAGCGTCCAGATGTTCAGAAATTATGGGTTTGTGAAACGCTACATTTGCGGATTGCTAAAGTTTGAACAGGATTGGATGGACAGGTATGTTGGCTTCGATTACTAGTCAATCTAAGTTATATGGATTGCTATTGTCATGATTAAAAGGTTCAATTGTTTGAACAAAAAATGAAGGAGCTTGATTCAATTTAGGACAGACTTGGTTGCTGGCGCCAGTAAATAGTGTTCAGTTTGTCGAAAAGGTAAGAGCGCTCATAAAAAAATTGTAAAGCATGAGTTTAAAATGGAATTTGAGGATGCAAGTTCGAATTTGAGTGGTGCATGAGGGTTTAAATTGATTTTGAATTGAGTAAGGTTTTGTAGACCATAAAAAGGAAATAAGAATTGGTTGTAAATTCTGGATAATATTCGATTTTAAACAAAGCCTGAAATCGATATGACAGAAGATGAATTGTGAAAACAATTCAGAAGTTGCTGAGGGCGATCTTCAACCTACCCAGAAATTAATATGAGATTTAAAGATGGATTCGGTCAAGGTATGTTTGAACTGAGTTTAATGTGAAATGTGAATTGAATTCTGGATGTTTTGAATATCCAGCAGAACGCTGGTATTATGGTCAAGTCCGAGTCTCATTTGTCCATGGGCGCATTTTTTTGATTAAAATTTGATTGTGAAATGAAATTTGAAAAGGCGCATGGCTTTGGATTGAAAGATTATATGAAGGCATGTAAACTGGGGTTGGAAATGCAGATTATATTTTGAGATGATGTGTATAAACACATGTGAATGGTGGTTTTTTGAATGAATGAGGCATTGGTATGGTTTATTGAAGGATTTGAATATTGATTGATTCAGAATTTGATATGAGATGCATTCTTATATACATAAGAAGAAGATCCTGGGTATTGCAGGCCCTGCTTGCGTCAATTTTGGTATCAGAGCTTGGCTCTGTATGAAATTTCTTGAGAAGTAATTCTCGGTTATGCATTCGAACAGAATAGAATTCTGTTTTGATTGGTAAAATTTTATGTGAGTTGTATGAGTGATTGACAAATTGCAGGCGATAAGTGCAGAGATAAATTATGACAGTAGATGAGCATGCAGACAAGGGATATCAGATTCTAATCTGACAGTCAAAGCAAATCAGAGTACAGCTGGGAGAATGGAGAATCGTGCAGGTATTGTGTTTGTTTAATTTTGAATTGGGTTTTACTGACAAGAAATAGATTGAGGACTGATGGTTGTAGCAATGAAGTATCTCAGCAAAGGAGATCAAGGGATAGTAATGAAAGAAGCTGTTAATGATTTCTGAGTGGAAGAAACTCAGCAAAGAAGGAATTGTTGCTGACAGTTAAATTTTTCCATATCAAGCCAGAAGATTGGAAGAGAGGATTAGATTTTAAATTCTGATTGACAGTAGTTGAATATCGAGAAATTGTGCAGAGGAAGCATAAAGATTTGCTGAAACAGATTTGCAGGAGTGGTGAGATTCTGAAGGTAATTGAAGTGCAGGTGAATGGAAGGACAAGATCAGACGAGATCTTGGAGGTAAGATGTTATGGTTTTATTTGATTTGAGGAATAAAATATTGTAGTCTTTGCAGTATTATTGCAACTCCCAAAAGGCAATGTGATTAGAATTGCTAACAGATAAAAGAAGCTGGCGAAAGTTTCTAAGTGAAAACATAGATGTGGCAGAACCTTGAGGAATTCCAATAGAGATTGGATAAGGAGGACAGTTGTGAACAGGTAGATGAGTTGAAGCCCAGCAAGAGCAAAGAGAAGTGCTCAAAGGAGGTTCCAGAGATAGAGAACCAATTGCTTGCCAAAAGACTGAGTGAGGAGAGCTTGGTGAGGTAAGTGGCAGCAGGACAGGACTTGCTGCTGAAGAGGATTTAGTGCAACTCATAGTAAAGTGAGTGAGGAACTCATAGAAATGGAAAGGATGATGACTAGTGACAGTCGTAACAGAGGTTCTGAAATAAACCACAGCAGAGGACAAAAGGAGAAGGATGCCAAGGCAATTGGCATACAGAGACAGTTAAGCAAAGAGGAATATGAGAGGGAGAAGGCTGAGATAGCAGTTCAGCTTGAGGTGTTAATGGAGATGTTGCAAAGAAGTGAGGAAAACCAGAAGCATGGTTATGTCATGAAAAAGAAGCTGAAGTGGCAGAGGCTACAAGAGAAGAGGAATCATCAGGTGAATATGCAGTTGATAAAGGAACTAAGGGAACTTGAACAGGTTATAGATGCCAAACAGAGGATAGAGAAGCTCGAAAGAGTTGAGCTACAGCAAAATGAAGATGCTGAAGAAGATGTTGAAGTCTCGATATTTTACCCAGAAAATGGACCATTACTTTTTGAAAGTGATGAAGAGCTAGAGGAGTTGAATCATATGAATGATTCAAAGCAGCCGGAAGATTTGATGACTGAAGCATCAAACAAGACCGTAAGGTCTTGTGATTTTAAAACTAATGATTTGTGTATGATTGCAGGTTTGGAAGAAGAGGAAGAACATATACTGAAGGATGTTAAGGAAGATTTAGCAGAAGAAAGACCATGTGATAATGAGACAATAACAAATGAGGAAATGGAAGATCGTGTAAAATTTCCAAAGTCCACTCCAAGTAAAATCATTGAGTTACATAGAGAATTAGACTTTAAAAGGAGGAAATTGGAAGAGCGGAGGATGAATGTCCAGGATAGATTGCTGAAGAAGGATGAAAAAGCAGTTGTCATAAATAATAATCAAGAAGAAATTGACAGATGCAGAAAACAGAGGCAAGAAATTGTTCTAAAAGACAATGTAGCAGCAGCAGAAAAGGTGCAAAACAGCAGTAAGGGTGAAAAGGAAGTGATCAAAACAAGTAAGGAACAAGCAAGAATGAGAGTTCAGCAATCAAGAGATGGAAACAATCAGCAGACAGAGGACATATTGGACAGAGAAATTGAGTTGATAAGGAGGTTAATGATGAAAATGTCTCAGAGAAAGACAGTAGCAAGAAAGAAAAGGAGCGACAACAAGAGAAAGACAGCGAAAGAATTGGAAGGCAGAGCAAGTGGAGCATTACAACACAAAATATGGAAACCTGGAGGACAACAACAGATAGCAACAGCAGTAAAGCAATTGACAAGCAAGGAAATATTACAAAATAAAATTTGGGATCCAGGAGGAAATATCCAGACTTATGACCAGGTAGTCATGAATTTTCTTACATGGGGAGTCTGATGCAGGAGCATCATGACCATTTTTCATTTGTAAATATGTTAGAAAAGGGGGGTGTGATAATTTTTAATATTTTATTTAATTAATTTGTTATTTTAAATAAAATAGGAGAAAATGAGGATTTTGTAAACATCCTTTTATTAATAAAAGGATATGAGAGAATTTGGGTAGTTAAGGATATAAAGGGATAAGATTCTAGATAATAGGGTTTGTTGAGATATTATAGTGGTGTTGAGATATTAAGGGGATTGAGCATTTAATTAGTTCATTTTTAAAAATTGTATAAATTCATCAAGCCTCAAAGGCATGAGAGTGTGAGAAGTGAGTAAGGGTTCTCCCTGGAAGCCTTCGGGAAGTTTGTAAAAGGGCCATAGATTTGCATATCTGGCCATGAATAGAAAGCTCTTTGTAAATGTTTGTTTTATATACACATGAGTATGTTGAATTCGATTTTGTATGAACATGTTTGCGTTTAATAAATTTTGAGATATGGCTCTGCACATGGTTGCAGAAATCGATATTATATAATATTGAAATTGCAGTGGTTAGTTGGAATAATAAATCCGTGTGAACTAATGTGTGTTGGGTGAATCAGTTTTTATTGTCAATTTGCAGTTGTTGATCAGCAGCATTGCATAAAATTGGAATGCAACAATGGCGCAAAGCCTGAGTAGACAAATAAATAGAGGGAGAGATTCTTCAATTTGCAGAACTAAGGGAGTGCTCAGTTAATTGGGCGGAGATGTGTTTTCTCATGGGCTGGACGTAGATCCCAAATAAAATATGCGGAAAAGTCTTGTGGAGGTAATCACTTCAGTGGCGCAGAGTTTGTTTAAAAAGTATGTCATCTAAACCTTGAACCAAATGACAGAGGTGCATGGTAAAGTTTTTAAAAGTCAATTTGTGAATTAAATGAAATACTGTGATCATTTATGAAATCTCATCGATACTGAGAGTAGCAGAACTTTAGCTAGAATGATATCTGCGCTGAATGAATGTTTTGAACTAGATATCTACAATTTTCCGTGGGAGCATGTGGAATCGATGAATTGTCAGTCTTGTTAACACAGATTCCATGCGATTTTAAATGTTGATTTTCAATAGGGTCAAGTGTGTGTTAATTTGTTATCAGGAATCAATATCAACGAAGATCGATGCCCAAAGTTTGTAGGAGCAGGTTAAATACAAAAACAATGGAAGTTTTGAGTTGAATAAAGTTCTGTAAATCGACTTGCACAGAAAGAAGAATGACCGAACTTTGAGATAGCGTAACAGTTTTTAAATCCACTCAATATTGATTGCAGAACATAGCATAACCAAATAATGGCGCAGAGAAACTGTGGTGCTGGTGCGTGGAACTGTGAGAGCGCGTAGTTAAAGCAGATTGTAAAAGCAGAATGGACGCACTTGACTGAACTAATTTGATTCTGGTTCAAATCGAATTAGAGGTTTGTTGGAACCAGCGTCCAGATGTTCAGAAATTATGGGTTTGTGAAACGCTACATTTGCGGATTGCTAAAGTTTGAACAGGATTGGACGGACAGGTATGTTGGCTTCGATTACTGGTCAATCTAAGTTATATGGATTGCTATTGTCATGATTAAAAGGTTCAATTGTTTGAACAAAAATTGAAGGAGCTTGATTCAATTTAGGACAGACTTGGTTGCTGGCGCCAGTAAATAGTGTTCAGTTTGTCGAAAAGGTAAGGGCGCTCATAAAAAAATTGTAAAGCATGAGTTTAAAATGGAATTTGAGGATGCAAGTTCGAATTTGAGTGGTGCATGAGGGTTTAAATTGATTTTGAATTGAGTAAGGTTTTGTAGACCATAAAAAGGAAATAAGAATTGGTTGTAAATTCTGGATAATATTCGATTTTAAACAAAGCCTAAAATCGATATGACAGAAGATGAATTGTGAAAACAATTCAGAAGTTGCTGAGGGCGATCTTCAACCTACCCAGAAATTAATATGAGATTTAAAGATGGATTCGGTCAAGGTATGTTTGAACTGAATTTAATGTGAAATGTGAATTGAATTCTGGATGTTTTGAATATCCAGCAGAATGCTGGTATTATGGTCAAGTCCGAGTCTCATTTGTCCATGGGCGCATTTGTTTGATTAAAATTTGATTGTGAAATGAAATTTGAAAAGGCGCATGGCTTTGGATTGAAAGATTATATGAAGGCATGTAAACTGGGGTTGGAAATGCAGATTATATTTTGAGATGATGTGTATAAACACATGTGAATGGTGGTTATTTGAATGAATGAGGCATTGGTATGGTTTATTGAAGGATTTGAATATTGATTGATTCAGAATTTGATATGAGATGCATTCTTATATACATAAGAAGAAGATCCTGGGTATTGCAGGCCCTGCTTGCGTCAAATTGATTCAGTATTTTGTTTTAGTACATTACAAGATCAATTGAATCTATTTAGATATTTCTAGACAATTGATTTGTCATTAGGCCCAGGAATGATTTCCCAAGCCCCATTCTTCATAATGGATTGATATTCTTCTTGCATCACCTTCTTCCAAAATTCCTAAAGAGAAAATTCTTTGAATTTAGATGGTTCAACTTTAATTAACTTCATCATATATGAAACATACCTAGAATATCTCTTCTAGATTTTATTATTTCTAAAGGTTCCTTTTGTAGCTTCATGTCCTTTTGGATATTTCAAAGTAGATTTCAACCAATTTTGCCTCTTCCTTGTGGTCAGGATGATCCCAGCTTGAATATTCTCACTTAGTCTTACTTATTCTTCTTGATTTTTATTAGGGTTTTCATGGTGCACTACTTCTTCTTCGAATATTGGAGATTCTTCATCATCAAAATCAATGGGATATCCTTTGAGTTCTTGTGCGCTTGATTTTCATCAAATATGACATCGCTGCTTACTTAAATATGTCTTCCTTCCTTGATGTAGATTATATATTCTTTTGAGGAGAAACTATATCCAATAAATATTCCTTTGATGCTTGTATAATCCAACTTATTTCGCTTGTCCTTTGGAACATGGATGTAGGCAGGGCTTCCAAATATTCAGAGGTGATCCACACTCGAATTCTTCGCTATGAATAATTCTTCGGGGTTATATTCTTGATACTTCTATGGGAACATATATTTTGAATGTATATGGTTGTCATGGCTTTTTCTCCCCATAATAATTTTGGTAGGTATTGATCAAGGTGCATTTTTTTAATGCCTTCTTTAATAGACCTATTCTTCCTTTCAGTAACTCCATTTTCTTCAGTATAGTAGGGAATAATGAGCTCCCTCTTAATTCCCTATTCCTTACAATATGAAATCAATTCCTTAGAAGTTTATTCCCCACCATTGTCAGATCTTAGAGTATTTATCTTTATTTCGGTTAGGGTTTCCACTTCAACTCGAAACTCCTTGAACTTCTCAAATACTTTGTCCTTTTTATTGAGAAGGTAGATCCATGTATTTATAGAATGATAATCTATAAATGTTACATAGTAGATATGACCTCTAAGTGATTTCTAAGACATGGGCCCACATACATAAGAATGAATGAGGTCTAATATTTCTTTAGACATAGTTTCACTATTCGGAAATGTATTTCCTGTATGTTTTCCCAAATAGAATCCCTTGCACACACCTTCATGATCATGTTTCATATTGGGGATTCCATTAACCACTTTATTGAGAGTAGGTGATCTGAAATTACCGTATTATTTTTTATTTTCTAAGGGTCTTTTAGTTTTACAAACATGTGCATAATTGGTTCATTAGTTTGCATAAGGATTAAGGAGTTTTTCTATGAATTATAGATGAAATTTAGTGAATTAGAAGCATAAAATAAGTCTAAATAACGCTGAACAATAATGTAAAATAGAGAAGTAAGTCACCACATGAATTTTACATAGCAGGCATGATGAAGCAGTTCACCCCTCCTTGGCTACATCTGTTGGTCTAGCTCCCAATGGCTTGTCCATCTTTCATTATGCTCAAAAGTTTGATATTACATGTAGTTACAGTGTTGTAATGGTTGTTTTCTCTGCACCAACGGATTCAAAATGTTCCAATTAGTCAAGAATGACCCTTCATTCACTAAGAATGGTAAAAAATTGAGCCTCCTACACTTTTTCCCAATATCTCCTAGGAAAACTCTGCTAAATGTGGAGAAATCCAGTTAACTGGAGTTAAATTAGGGTTGACCGCCAAATTTTGTGTGCCTCTATCCACTCTGCCTATTAAGCCGTGTATTAAACTTTACGATTAGGGTGGTGGCCACATGCGCACCCCCAACTGTTAAGTGGCTTGACCGAAACATAGCGGAATACAATTGCGGAGTTTACTTACATACATATGCGAAGCAATGAACAACGCTCTTTATAACAGAACACACATCACCTTAAATATCTTTACATAGATGCAGACCAGGGTTCTCGAGTCCCACAACATGCCAACCAATCACAACACATCACAATCACTCACCCACAAGTTTACCACTCTACTGATATCAATAAACCATAACTCTTACGAAGTGTGCTCGTGCGCAATGCCAACATATGGCATTCCCTCATCACATCGCAGATTTCAAATCTTACTGAGTTGCAACCAATCTATCTTGAAACCAAACTTGTTGATGGATTCTGCCATATTCGACGAGAACACAATATATTCCTCATATGGTATTAGTTTTTCAAACCGTTCACAATGCCAGAATCAGGAAGACGAGATATACGCAACCATCCTAGTTTCAATCCAATCCTGTAACTTTGAATTTTAAGCAAAATTTATGAAATCCTAATTTTTAGGAATAAATTTTTAATGTAGATGACCATACCTCTTATGTCATAGCTCAATGGGACTAATTTCCATATGAACCAAAGCTTGAGGAGGTGGTGTAATGACCTTATATAAGCTTCCTTCACGAAATAACTCTAGCTTTATCAATGCTAGAGTATTTTCCTCAAAATATTATTTTTCCATCAAAAAAAGAAACTCTATCCCCTTTATCCTCTAAACAAGAATTAGAAAGCAAATTATTTTTCAAACTTGGAACTTATATTATATTGTTGAGGTGCAACTTTGATCGATCCTCCAACTTCAACGATGTTGATCCCATGCCTCTAACAACATAGTTTTTCTTGTCACCCAATTCCACTGCATGAGAAGATGGATCATTTGATAGTGTATGAAGTTTTTTGTTTTCTCCTGTCATTTGCCTTGATGCTCCAATATCAATGATCCATGCATTTTCATTACTAAGAGAACATGTAGGAGGAGCTGCAAATCCCTGAATTTTGACCTTGTTGAATAAGTAGTGGATGACTTTCTTGATCCAAATTCTAGCAATTTTGATAGTAATTCTCATATATATATTATCAAAGAGGGACAATCCATGTCCATTACTTTTGAGCCAGCAAAGTGATCTTCAACCTTTCCTAGGCTTATCTCTGATACCATGTTGAGAAATCAATGCAAGTAGATTAGGGTTTGATTCATCTTTCTTGATAATTACTTGTGAATTATGTTTTCTTCTTTTACTTCTTTATTAGAATATATTTAATCAAAAAACTACCAAATTATGTGTGTATGAAAATCACAAAAACAAAAGACACAAGATGTAGGCACTATGCTAGGGAAAACCCCTCTCTAGGGGAAAACCCAGTCAAAATTATCTTCCTTCAATAGTTTTATTTGAGACTATTCACCCTAGACATATACCAAACCTTTCCCCCACACCAAGTTATCCTTTCCATATCTTCAACCCAATAGCAGCAACAACCCGTTCCTAGCAACTTCGACTATGTAGCGATTACAACATTAGGCAGCAAAAACAATACAAAAGTCTTCGATCTCCCAAACTAGGGAACGAAATGGAGAGAGAGTAGCACCAAAACTTAGATTTTATCCTTATCTATCACTTTAACCCAACTCATACTTCTTTTTACTTCCTTAATCCACTTAGCACCTTTTTCTGGCTTCCAAAGAGATATCGAATTAGTTTGAGATGAGATGCTCAATATTAATTTGATCTCCTTCCTTTTATATGCTTCAAGTGAGGTCAAATTGGTCCCTTTTAGGCCGAATTGATCTCCTCAAGGCCATCTTGGTGTGGAGGTGACATATTTCACATTTGACTCAATAATAATACAAAATTACACGATTCAAAAATCCAAGAAGGGTCTCTTTAGATATACAATGACTCTATTGACTAAATATTAATCCTAGGAGTCCACAATGGGGACTTTGACTAATATAAAGATGACCCAAGCATGAAAACCATGCTTTAATAACTCATTGTTACAATAATAAAAATTATTTTCCTTATTCTTTTGACAAGTACATTACATAATGACTCAAATACATTTTATGAAGATCGAACCTAGTTACATTCTTCAATGCACTCTCTTAACTAGGGAGTTATTCGTAATATAAAAATACAATCGAAGATCTCAAATTATATGAAATATGAAGAGTTTAGGCACCACAATGTCATGGACTAGATTCCTGACCAAGGAAATATATCCATTGGTCTCTCAATAGTTTAGGCACCATAATTCCATGGACTAGATTCATGAACAAGGAAATCTATCCAAGTGGGACTAAGGTGGAATAAAGCTTTAAACCTTTATAGGTACCATTAGGCTAACTTACTAACCACTAACCCAGGGATATAGGTGTGCATCCAACCAATACCACCCTCCCTACCAGACATCAATATAAAGTTTAGGCTCGATGTCCTTCAGGCAATGCTTCACTCGCAAAGCCTCAACATATCTCTTCCAACTTCTTATCATCAATATAATCAACAATATCTACTAGAAAAATCTTGTCTCTCAAATATTCAAACTTCTTATTAGGAAGAGAATTCATCATTATGTCTGCTACATGTTCATCTATCGAGAAATACTCCAACTTCATGATCCCATCCTACACCAATTTCCTAATAAAGTGGAACTTATTTTTGATATGCTTCATCCTAGCATGAAACACGAGATATCCAAACATATTGATACAAATTTGATTATCAAAGTTAATCACTGTAGGACCCAAATAATTCTCGAACAAATCTATTATAAGCTTCCTTAACCAAACTTCTTCCTTTCCTACTTCACATGTAACCACATATTTTTCCTCAACACTACTAAAAGCAACAAGATCTTGCTTCATACTTGTCCATGAAATCATAGCAGACCCTAGAATAAAACATCCACCTGTAGTGCTCCTTCCATCGGTGTCACTGCCACCCCAATTAGAGTCTGTGAAGCCAATTAGTTTTACTTCCTTACTATTGTACTTTAGGAAGTGATGTATAGTGCCATGAAGATACCTCAATATGTGCTTTGCAGCTCTTTAGTGATTATGATCAGGCTCCAACTGAAACTGACTGAGAATGTTCACTGCAAAGCATATATCTGGCCTAGTGTTTACCAGATACATTAGGGAGCCCACCAATTGTCTATAGGAGGTAGGATCCACAAGACTTGAGTCAGAACCTCACAAATTCTTGAGATTGGTGATCATAGGAGTAGTCATGGGCTTGGATTCTATCATTTTGTATTTCTGCAACATTTTTATGATGTACTTTCCTTTCCCCAAATATATCTCCCCAGGTTTATGCCATACTTCTAGACCCAGGTAGTGGTGCATCGGTCCTAGATCCTTCATCTCAAAATCAACTACCAACATCTTATAGCATTATTGAATTCTATGCTCCACACCAGTTATGAATATATTATCAACATATAATATTATAATGATGACCTCCAATTATTCACAACCTTGATGTAGAGGTTTGGATCAGTAATACTCTTCACGAACCCAGTTCTTAGGAGATTTGCATCCATTCTCACATACCATGCCCTAGCAGCTTGATTCAATCCATATAGGGCCTTCTTGAGTCTACAAACATGAGATTCCCTGCAATTCACTTAAAATCCTTTGCATTTTTCGATGCATACTTCTACATCAATGGTCCTATTTAGAAATGCGGTCTTCACATCCATTTGACGGATATTCCAACCCATTGTAGAAGCCAATGAAACTAAAGATATAATGATAGTATACCTTGTTGTAGGTGCACAGGTTTCTTCATAATATATGTCTTCCTTTAGAAAGAAACCCCTTGCAACGAATCTCACTTTGTACTTGTCTATGCTCCCATAAAATATGTGCTTTATCTTGCAGATCCATTTAGACGTGATAACCAACTTTTCACTAGTTCTAAGAATGATTTCCCAAACCCCATTATTCATAATGGATTTATATTCTTCCTGCATCGCCTTCTTCCAAATTTCCTGATGAGAAACTTCCTCAAATTTAGATGGTTCAACTTTAATTAACTTCGTCATATATGCAACATACCCATAATGTATCTATGGTCTTTCATTTTATCTAAATGTTCCTTTCGCAACTTCATGTCCTTCTGCATCTTCTAAAGTATATTTCAACCAATTTGGCCTCTTCCTTCTGGTCAAGATGATCACAAGTTGAATAGGCTCACTTGGTCGTACTTCTTCTTCTTGATTTCTAGTAGGGTATTCATGGTGTACTTCTTCTTATTCAAATATTGGAGATTCTTCATCATCAAAATCAATGGGGATATCCTTTGACTTCTTATAGGATTGATATTCATCAAATATGACATCCCTGCTTACTTCAATATGTCTCCTTCGTTGATTTAGACTATATATGCTTTTGAGGAGAGACTACATCCAACGAATATTCCTTTGATGCTTGTTGAATCCAACTTCTTTCGCGTGTCCTTTGGAACATGGATGTAGGCATGGCTTCCAAATATTCATAGGATATCCACACTTGAATTATTCCCTGTGAATACTTCTTTGGGAGTTATATTCTTGAGACTTGTATGGGGACTTCAATTTTGAATGTATACAATTGTCATGCCTGCTTCTCCCCATAAGAATTTTGGTAGGCATTGATCAAGGAGCATTGTTTTAATGCCTTCTTCAATAGACCTATTTTTCCTTTCAACAACTCCATTTTGTTCGGGATAGTAGGGAAAAATGAGCTCCCTCTTAATTCCTGCTTCCTTACAATATGTAATCAATTCCCCACCAGTATCATATTTTAGAGTCTTTATATTTATTTCAGTTAGGGTGTCCAGTTTAGCTCAAAACTCCTTGAACTTATCAAATAATTCATCCTTTGTCTTGAGAAGGTATATCCTTGTCTTTCTAGAATTATCATCTATAAATGTTACATAGTAAATATGACCTCCAAGTGATTCGTCAGACATGGGCATACACACATTAGAGTGAATGAGGTCTAATATTTCTTTAGACCTAATTTCACTATTCGGAAATGGATTTCTTGTATGTTTTCCCAAAAATAATCCCTTGCAAACACCTTCATGATCTTCCTTCATATTGGAGATTCCATTAACCAATTTATTGAGAGTGGGAATAAATTTGTAATGTAGATGACTGTACCTCCTATTACATAGCTCAATGGGACTAATTTCCTTATGAACCAAATCTTGAGGAGGTGGTGTAATGACCCTATATAATATTCCTTCATGAACTCCAATAAATCTAGATTTATCAATGCTAAATTCTTTTCCCCAAACCAGTACTTTTCCATCAACAAAAGAAACTCTATCTCCTTTATCCTCTAAACAAGAAATATAAACAAATTATTTTTCAAGCCTGGAACATATAGTATATTTTTGAGGTGCAAATTTGATCCATTCTCCAACTTCAACGATATTGATCCCATACCTCTAACAACATAGCTTTTGTGGTCAACCAATTACACTGCATGAGAATATGGCTCCTTTGACAGTGTATGAAGTTGTTTAATTTCTCCAGTCATGTGCCTTGATGCTCCACTATCAATGATCCATGCATTTTCATCACTAAGACAACCTATAAGAGTAGCCAAGAATCCTTGACTTTTGACTTTGATGAATAAGTAGTGGATGAATTTCTTGATCTATATTCCAGGAGTGTCGATACCCATTCTCATATATCTTATCAAAGAGGGAGAATCCATGTCCGTTCCTTTTGAGCGAACAAAGTGATCTTCAAATTTTCCCCTTGTCCATTCCTTTTGAGCCAACAAAGCGATATTCAACCTTTCCTAACCTTAGAAATCAATGAAAGTAGATTAGGGTTTGATTCCTCTTTCTTGATAATTACTTGTAAATTATGTTGCCTTCTTTTAATTCTTAATTACAATATCTTTCATCAAGAAATTACCAAATTATGTGTATGAAGATCACAAAAACAATAGACAAAATATGTAGGCACTATGTTAGGGCTAAACCTAGTAAAAATTCTCTTCCTTCGATAATTTTCTTTGAGACTCTTCACCCTAGACATAAACCAAACCTTTCCTCCACACAAAGTTAGCCTTTCCAGATCTTCGACCTAATAGCAGTAACAACTCGTTCCCAACAACTTCGACTAAGCAATAGTTACAATATCAGGCAGCAACAACAACACAAAATACTTCAATCTCCCAAACTAGGGCACGAAATGGAGAGAGAGTAGGACCAAAACTTCAATTTTCTCCTTCTCTATCATTTTGACCCAACTTGCACTTCTTTTGACATCCTTGACCTACTTCACACTTTTTTCTGGCTTCTAGAGAGATATCTAACTAGCTTGAGATGAGATACTCCAAATGAATTTGATCTCCTTCCTTTTATAGGCTTCAAGTGAGGTTGAATTAGTCCCTTTTCGGTCGAATTTATCTCCTTAAGACCGACTTGGTGTGGAGGTGAAATATTTCACATTTGAATCCGTAATAAAAATTTGTACATGATTCAAAAACTCAATAAGGGTCTCTTTAAATATACAATGACTCTTTTGACTCAATATTAATCATAGGAGTCCACAACGGGGACTTTGACTAATATAAAGATGACCCAAGCATGAAACCCATGCTTTAATAACTCATTGCTACAATAATAAAAGCTATTTTCTTTATTCTTTTGACTAGTACATTACATAATGACTCAAATACATTTTATGGAGACCAAACCTAGTTACATTCTTCAACATTCTAGGAAACAATTAATTGGCCAATATCATAATTACTCGATTAAATATAATCATTCAGATTAGATTCCTGAGACTTAATGATGGGTAATAACACTTCCATAATTAAGTTTCAGCCTTTTTATCTTCCAACCATCTGTACTTAAACAATTAATTTTCCATATTTTTTTTATTTGTAAAAAAAATAAAACATCATACCTACAACTTTACAATATGTTATTATCAGTAATAAATTACTGATAATTAAAATTTCAGATGTTTCTCAAACTAGAATAATTTAACCAGAAATATAAATATGCACATTTAATTACATAAATTATCAAGCCAAGGGATATCACATACATGGAATAAGGAAACTAGTCCATAGTGAAGACATGTTTTGATGGGGTTCTTAGCTATTTGTTGTATAGTATTAGAGCATGTGACCTTGTTTCATCATCATCCCATGCCACTTTTATAACCATGGATTTCTTAGAGCTGGGATCCTATCCTTCATCAACCTCCATGGGTTCTGAAATGCCTCTCTTCCTCCCAGAGAGGTGGGAAAAGTTTGATTCAGGTGGATGCAAAATGGCCCCTAATTCTTCCCAAGTAGTCTACTTTTTCGCACAATGTTCTATTATGGGATTCATATTGTGCTTGTGATTTTCTCGATCCTTGTGTTTTCTCATTTCTTAATTGATAATATGGGGATCGTAATTTCAGACTCCATCTTATGGGAAATCAAATTCCTCCAATTTCTTCTCCACAAGTTCCAAATTGTTTCTCGAATTAACTACAAATGGTACCAGTTTGTGAGGAAGGTGGAAGGTAATTGTTTCTTTCCTCGAAGTGAGATGTACATTGTCATTGTTGAATATTTTCCTGACGTACTTAAATGAAAATATGAAAGGAGTTAATAATGTTGGAATTTTTTATGGTTTTCCTTAAAACCCATATATTCTGATGACTATGTACTCCTTTTAGAGGAACCAATCACCTACTTTGGTATTTGGGGTAAACTGTAGCTTCTCCCTGAGAAAAGGAGGGACACTAGGTAATGATTGACCATGTAGAAGGGTGTACACAAATTTCATAAAAGAGGATAAATAATTAAATAAACCTTGGTTATCTTCGAGTTTTTTTACCATTGGTAACCACTCTTATATAGATAATAAATAATTGTTCTCACCCACCATCTTAGGCTTTAGGTTCTCTAGGTGAGAATATCATTGGTAGATGAATAGGTGAACTAGATAGGCTTGGTAGTGGAAGGACCTTCCTTCTCCAAATTCTATCATTTGAGAATAAATTTCATTAGATATAAATTGTGGAAAATCAAATTTTATATAAGAATTTGTGGCTAGATGACACAAGGAGGATAAGAGAGCTAAAATTGTCTCAGTTGTGTAGACAATGATATCAAGACCAAGAAATTGGGAAACCATGGAAAAAAAAAACTTTGGAATCGAATAAAAAGTTATTATGTGGTAAGGAGGAGGGACAGAGGAGGAAACCACTCTTTATTTGACATAGCTGGAAACCATTTTTTGTTGTAACTCTAGTGCAAGGCTATTCCATTTTTATTCAATTGTCTCTTTGTCCATCATTTATAATTTTTTCCCCTCGAGAAACGAAAGCATATTTGCAATAACATTTTTTTGTTCTAATTGTTTCCTTGCCTTCCTGATGTAATCCAAGATAAAAATTAGGTTTGTTTTGAGTCATGAGTCAATATGGTTAGGTTAGTTAGGGTTTAATATGATTTTCAAGTCTTTTATTTTCAAAAAATCATATGCATAAAGGTCTTTTTGTTATTTTTCAAGGTCATCATGGGTCTTAATATGAGTCATCATAAAGAGAAAATCCAAATTATCATGTCCCTCGAGCTAATTTGGTCATTATTGTGAGTTTGACACTTTTTCATACTTTCGCAAAAAATCCAGTTCAAACAGGTTGAGATTTGCTAGAGAAGTTCCTGACACTTCCATAGCAAATTTTGCTTCTCCAACACAATTTTCACTACGAAGTCATTTTTTCTGCTAACGGTAGGCAAAT
This sequence comes from Pinus albicaulis, assembly GCA_034641835.2. Taxonomy (NCBI): domain Eukaryota; kingdom Viridiplantae; phylum Streptophyta; class Pinopsida; order Pinales; family Pinaceae; genus Pinus; species Pinus albicaulis. The sequence continues at coordinate 1,015,313,430 of CM076572.1, read as the reverse complement.
AGTACAAAGTTTCAAAAAAGGGTATGGTAAGAGGTGGTCAGAGCTTATTGGGTCATGATTGCACCCTATTGTCGTTATCCATTATTTGATAAACACGTGCACCATTAGTTGGTCCTTCATTTTGTTACTTTTTCAGCTTTTTTACATATTTGTTGTCACAAATCTGTTTTCATTTCCTCCTTAGGAGATGTTATTATTGTCTAAACATCAGTATTGTTGTCTTGTGGTCTATCTAGTGTTCATAGGGTAAAATCTCTTGGTGTCAAAAGTTAGTTTGTTGTCCCTAAACTCTTTTGCAGTTGTCAAAGAAGCATCTCACTAAAGAAAAAATGCCCGAGGTGCCTAAAACAAAAATAGAGCTAGTGAGGAAGAAGAAAGGCAAGGAGCCTGTAGAAGAGAAAAATAATATGGAGCTTCTATAAGAACAATTGAGGGAAGCTAGGACAGAGGTAATAGAATCAAAGTCAGATTTTGAGGATTTTAGAAAAGAAGTGACCAAGCAACTTGATTTCTATGATAAGGTTGGGGATGAATCTAGAAGAATGCTAAAAGGGACATTGCCTCTACACAGAATGATGAAGCACTTGTGCAAGAGGAATAGATGGTTGCAAGCAGAAAGGAGAAGGTTGCAGGGTCAATTCAAAGGTTTAGAAGCACAAATGGAGATGATACAAGTTGAACTTTTGAAGAGGGGCCTAAAATTCATTATTGTTATTGGTGATGCTCCATAATTATGGTAAGAATACACATTTTTGGCTATACTAGGGCTTATGTAGGATTTTTATAAATGTTTTGGAGGTGAAATAATGATAAAATTATAACATCTCAGAAACTAGGTACTTCCGTAGCAACTCCCAGGCTTGAAGGCAAAAATTTGCTACGGAAGTGTTGTAGTTTTCCATGGAGGTAAACACTAACTAAAATTTTAGAAACAGGAGGGATCAAGGCATTTTTTTAACTCATTAACCTCAAAGGAAACCCTGGAATAGTCAGAAAAGTCAAATACTATGGAGAATGTTGATTTTGAATTTTGCTACTAAAGTTCGTTACCAAATTTCTTGTCCTTTGTTTTTTCCAGCGTTATGGATTTTTTTATGATTTTGGGGCAGTCAAATAGTGAAAAAAATGGATAAACCACAAGTCAAAGGTTTCCACATCATCAACATATGAACTCCTATTTTTTAAGGGGACACTTCAACATGTCAACTAGGTCAACCTCCACGTTATTTGCTACCGACTTTCTGGAAATGATTGTTATAGTGGTCAACTTCAAACTTATTTTCTGACCAAATGGAAAGGAATTTTGGAAATATGGAGGTTGTTCTTCATCATGAGCCTAGCTAAAAAATTGGTCAAATTTGGATCAAGGACCTAAGTGATAGCTCAAATTTCAAAGTGTTTGAAATTGTGTCAAACCTAAGCAACCGGATAGATCTTGTCTTCCTGATTCTGGTGCCGTGAACGGTTCGAAAAACTGACACCGTATGAAGAAGTTATCATGTTTTGAAAAGTCTAGTAAATTGCAATTTTTGACATTTGACTAGGGTTGACTAGGTTTTTTAAGTCAAAAAATTAATATTCCAAGGAATATGTCTAGAATATTCCTTAGAATATTCCCTGGAGTATTCCTCTTGGATGAATTGTAGGATGACAAGTGGCACAGTTTCATTTGGCATACAGATTTGTGGACCAATCAGAAGGTGCCACGTGGCCCTTGAAAGATGCATTAAAATTATGGTTTGGGTCCCTGTAGGAATCGAACGTGGGACCACACCCTATCTAGCCCGCCCGAGTGCCAACACACCACATTGTGGTTCTTAACTGTATAGTTGGCAAGTTTATTATAAAGTTTCCAATGTGCACATTCGGGGGTCCAGAGGGGCCAGCTCCTCCCCACATGGCCTCCAACCGATGACCCCGGGCCAAGGGATTAAGCCCCTAACCACTAGCGGTCATACAGTTATGCATTCGCATGGTAGATTTTGTGATAGTTTCGCAAAACGGTTTTGTTAACGTGGGTTTTAATTCCAGTTCAATTAAACTAACATGGTTCTAGCCTGGGTTTCTACCGACAGTTGCGATTAGAAGACCGCGGGGTTTTGGGGCATATGCCCAACCCCAACCATTAAATTAATTGCCACGGTTAGTGCTGGTGGTAAATTTTGAGCACGCCATAAATTTGGCGCAGCTTTCCTATTTTAACTGCAGTTGCTCCACATTTAGTGGAGATGTTTTAGGGGTTACTAGACAAACATTATTTATGCTCTATATTGAGCATGATTTGACCATTGTGAGAGTGTGAATAATCAATTTAGACTTTCTTGGACATTCCAGACTCATTGGTGAGGGTTGTAGAGCCATTAGAGGACTTCTGAGTGTTACTTAGCTTCAGAGAAGTTCTAGGGCCCACCAGGAGCCAACAACAGAAAGAGGCCTAGCCAGAGCAGCTAGAGGTCTTACTCAGGAAACCAATAGTCATTTTTGGATGTTTTAGACATTCTGGAACTAATGGTGAGGTTTTCAGAGCCATATGAGGACTTTTGAAGGCCGAGATACTTTAGAGAAGTTCCAAGTGCCACCAGGGCCAACAGGGGCCAGCAGGAGAATGAGGCCTATCCAGAGCAGCCAGTATCCATTCTTAGCAAACCAGTAGTATATTATGACTATTTTGAGCCTTTTGAATCCAATGAAAGGATTTTCAAAAGCTTTTGAAGACTTTTGAAGGTCGATATTCTTCAGAGAAGTTTTCTGTGAACTTAGAGACAGGGGTGCCACCAGGTATTGGAGGCGTAACTGGAGAAACTAGAGGCCAATTTCAGTAAGTGAATAGTCTATTCTAACTATTTTGTACATTATGAATCCATTGACGTGATTTTTAGAGTTATTTGGATAATTCTAAAGGTTGAGAAGCCACAAGGAATTTTCGGGTAGCCTAGGGCCAACAATGGATGGAGGCTTAGATTGGGGAGCCAGAGCTCATTTGGAGAAAATTATCAGTCTATTTTGGATAATCGATATGTTCTAGAGGAAGTAGGTGAGGTTTTAGGTACAAAAAGGATTTATTAATGATTTAATGCCATAGAGAAGCTCCGGGAAGCTTAAGGGTGCTGACAGAAGTGGTCAAGTCTAAGGGAACCTAGGTTTATATTCAAAGAGATAACAACCATTCCAGGGGTATGATGGTATTCTAAACTCAATGGTACATTCCAAATAACCATTAGAGTTGATTTAGTAACTTGTAAAATTATTTTTCCATCCTAATCTCAAAGAGCCAAGTCAATTTGACAAGGGCTCAAGGAGATGTAGCCCATGACATTCGGGTGAACTCCTTTATTAAATTTGTTGTTATGTGTTGATGCTTATTTGCTGCACTTTATGGTTGCTGAACATGCTTAATATTAGAATTTTTTTTTTTTTAATTCCTCACAGTTAAATCATTAAAACAATTTAAAATACATACACTTGTTTCAAGATTTCAATTTCGCACAGTCAAGTATAAGCAATATCTTAATTTGTTTAACTGAGTGGGAGGTGCTTGAAAATCATAACAAGTTATACACCCATTTCTGATAAAAAATCCTCTCTCATTATTTACACAACCATCAAGGTTTGGAAAATACGCACTAATCTTTGATGCTTATTTTAAAAAATTGTACATACTTGTTGTAGAAATTTTAAAATTTGACTTGGTGGAGGTTCAGCTTAGCAAAGTCAAACAGGTCAACCTCTACGTGGCAGCTAGCTCATCAACCATCTAGAACATTAGAAATTAGTTATAATCGATAAGTATCATGAGCATAATTTATTGAAGTTATTACATGGTCATAGATTCCTTTTTGTATACAAACTTTGCCAAACATAAAATATCCCTAGAAAATTTCCATGTGATGTAATCCTACTAGAACTAGGTCTCTTTGCTAAGGTATCGAGTCTCCCCCAAGTGGCAGACTATTGGAAAGAGACCTCACTCTAAAAATGAGGGAGTTTTTCATTTTTAAGGGGTTGTTCAATGTTACGAAGAAGCTACTATGTATTTTTTCTCTATGAAGCTAATACACAGTTTACAATAGATTGTCTTCAAAACCTGAGATTATTTTGGGTTTATGTATTTTGTCTCTTCACCTTATGTAATTTTATCATATTCATGGTACTATTATTACTTGGAATTCATGATTTAATTCTCCAATTTCCTTCATATGCTATGTTAGTTGTAAAATTTTATGTTTAAGCTCATTTTCCTCAGCTTCCATGAATACAATTTTTTAGTAATTGAATTTTATTTAGCTAACTCCATGCCCAATGGTATCCATCATACACTCTTCCACCTACAAAAACCACATAAAATAAAATAAAATTATCCATATTGATATAGATTTTATCTTGCATATTCCATTGTTTTCGTTGAGAGAGCCCTATCTGATTGGAAGGGCTAACTTCCAGTCAAGAGTGGTTTGAAATAGTTATGCTAGGTTGATGTTTGACACAACCCAACTTGCTCTAGCCTGGTGATAACATTTTGGTGTGTCTATCGAGAGCCAAAAAGCTCCATTTCCAGGATTTTCTTTGAGTCTCTTCATTCTGATTCTTGAGGATATCATGAAATCAGGGTTTTTTTGAAGGTTGTGATATTTCCCTGGTGACTCCAATCTCAAAAGATACAGAAGTTCAAAGCTTCATGGTGAATCCACTACTTGAAAATAATTAGGTTGAAGAATTTCCAAGATGAGTTCTATTGCAAGAATAAATACTAGGTATGCTCCTATGTATCAGTCTCACATCTATGGTTTTCCAAATCCTATGCGTTGTTTTTATTGGTCAACCCATCTTCCCATGTTTAAATATGAAAATAAAGATGATGTTGGTCTACATTTGGTTAAATTCCATATACATGTATGTATATTGAGGGTTGAGTTTCCTGAGGATCGTCTCATGAAGATTTTTAAGTCTACCCTAGAAGACAAAGCTAGAGTATGGTATGAAGGGTTGAAATCAAGAAGCTTGTGTTCTCTTAAAGTTTTTCATAGAATATTTTTTGGACATTTTGGGAAGTATAATCTTGCATCACCATTGTTTCAAGACAATTGTAGTCTTTGGGAAGGTTTCATTCAATATATTAAAAGTATTGATGACGATGTAAAATGTATGGATGATCGGGAGATATTATAAGCACTTTATGAATTTTCTTCACAAGCTAGTTGTCATGATGATCAAGAAATTTTCCAACACGCAGATGTCTCTTCTTTATTTTAAGATGAAATAGATCAACACTTTGACATCCAATTTATATCCCATGAAATTCATGAAAATTTGGAGCAACCTTACCAAAATTTATTGATAAAGAGGAACATAAAAATGGTCAGTTACAGAGCTCTTCACTTTGTTCATTTTCTAAATCTTTATTTCAAGAATATTACACCCAAGAAATTAATGATAATCCCCAAGCATATGAAAAAATTTTCGAGCATATTGAGAACAAAGAGTTGAATGTTGAGAAACATATAAATAGATAGGAGCAAGGAGAAGATTATGTGAAACATCTATATTTTCATCATGAGGAGGAGGTTTATTTCTTGAGTATGATTGAAGGTTGTCATGAGGAAGAACTTATAGAGAATGATGAGCAACTTTTCGATCCTCAATTTGTTGTCCCAAAATGTCTTGCTACAGATTTAAATGATAAAAAAATTATGTTTATGCATGATAATATAAATGAAGTTCTTGTTGTAATGCATGAGAATTCATTTATAAACATCCATGTAGCACATGATATGGTTGCTCCCATTTAAGATTTTCATGAACAGTAAGAGTATTGTCTTAAGAATGATGCGGAAGAGCTAAAACAGGGACAACCTGCAGTTACAATTGAAGATTAATCTTCGGATCACCAGGATATGATACTTTTTAGTGTTTTCAAGGATCCTTTTGTTGATTTGATGCTTTCATCAAAAGAGGCTATTTTTCATGGTTTCCAAGGTTCAATGATAAGTCTGTTGCAGTAATTAGTCAAGAAATTTTTTTTGTTTATTATTGAGAAAGGATTCAATTTTCATTTTAAGTTTCCAATAGATGATTCACTTTTGATTTTTTTCAAGCACAATCAAGAAGCCCAGGTGTTGGCTCAGCTCTTTGAATGGTTATAGTGGAGGTTTCATATTGATTGAGTTAAGCAGGTGGATTTTTAGATGTTAGAGTGGGGTTATTGATACATAAATAAGCTTGTTGGACAAGCATCTCTTTCAGCATTTAGTTTGAATATTGTAGTTGTAATTTTTGGTTTGTACAATTTTTTTGCTTCAGGAGCATGTCAAGGGTCGAATGTACGTTGAAGAGTATGCCAAGAGGTTGGGAAAAACCTAATTAATATGCACCTAGTCTGCTAGTTCTTTGTTACACCAAAGGGGCACAACATCCCCATTGGAGCCATTGTTATCCACGATAAAAATTAGGTTTTTTTAAGTCATGAGTCAATATGGTTAGGTTAGTTAGGGTTTAATAAGATTTTTTAGTCTTTTATTTTCAAAAGATCATAAGCATAAAGGTCTTTTAGTTATTTTCACTAGAAAATTTGGCTCAATTTCTGACGGCAACTTCGTCGCTATTCCGACACATAGTCGTTGCAAGAGCGACAGTTCGAGGACAGACAAAACGTGGTTTCTCATAACGTCGCAATTCCGACGCCTTGACAAAGTGTCGCAATACCGACACCTTTTCCGTCGCTTCCAATTAAGCATTGTTCTTCCGACATTTACCAAACCGTTGCTCTTCCGATGTTTGTAAAGTGTCGCAATTCCGACACCTTTTCTGTCACTTCCAAACAAGTGTCGTTTTTCCGATGTTTATCAAACCGTCGCTCTTCCGATGTTTGTAAAGTGTCGCAATTCCGACAAAATGTGGTCCGACGTTTTGAACGTTGTCTTCCAACGTCTTTATACTCTCGCTCTTCCGACGTTTCCAAACTGTAGCAATTCCGACACCGTACAAAATTTTCGATGCATTGCAAAAGTGTCACAAGACAGACGCTTTCCAGAAGCGTCGTAATACCGATGCGAGGAAGAACTATCGCAATTCCGACGAAATGTGGTCCGATGTTTTGAACGCCGCTCTTCCGACGTCTTTATACTGTCGCTCTTCCAACATTTCTAGACTATCGCAATTCCAACGCCGTACAAAAGTGTCGCAAGACTGACGCTTTCCAGAAGCGTCGCAATACTGACGCTTTCCAAATGTGTCGCAATACCGACGCCAGGAAGAACTGTTGCAATATCAACGAACGTCACAAGACCGATGAAAATGGACTTTGATGCTTATAAAGAGTCGGAAGAGCGATGCTTACGAAGCGTCGGTATACCGACGGCGGGTTCAATTTAAAAAAAATAAAAATGAAACTTTAAAACAGGACAATAAATCTCCAATATTTGTTATGAATTGTGGGCGTTCCAATTGTTATGAACATAATTCGACCGTGAAATATTAATACATCCATTGAACCTTAGTTAGGACAAAAATAGTCGATGTATATATGCATGGGGCCTAGCACTAGTGGCCTTTCCGCATCCAATGGTGGATAATACGTCGCTCTGGCCTTGACGATCCAACGATCCAACTGGATATCATGCGAGTTAGTTGCATGATCGTTAACTCGCGATGAGAGTGGGTTTTCAAAACCGCTCAAGGCCACGTGTCAACCTATGACATTGATCGCGTCCAAATGGGGAATACCGCTTACCGTGCAAAGGCGGTGCGATATGCCGGAAACCTGTCTTTACGGTGCGGTCCTCAAGGTTCTGACTACTCTTACTCTAGGTTCCGTCCGCTTACCAACGCCATACTACCATTGAACTCTGCCTCGTTGTTAATCCTTCACACGACCATAACAAATGAACTCGGGCACGACCATTTCAAGGAGACACGACGCATTACATATGCCACAGTTTATGTCTTATGGTTCCGACAAGGTTAGTATCGACTCTGCAAATCGATACATCGGTCCTTGATTCATTCAATCACCTACACATTCACAACACTCATTACGAGGTTTTACCTAGCTCACGGAGGTTCAAGCACAACATCTCCTTGCTCTACCACAGGCGCATGGGAATGTCATTAACCTAATTCACCCTTTGTTCACACAACTGATTATAGAGAAATTCCCCAATTGTTTGACACAGTTATCTGTGGAATTCGCCAATGCTCATAAGTCCTGAGTCATTAGCTCGTGTTCCACCGAGAACTCAACCAGTCTATATTCACATAACCTCATCACAGGGTTTCTTAATTACCACGGGATTTCAATTATCTTTCACCAGGATGCGTACGTATATTCACACATAGAAACTTACTCAATCAATGCACATATAATACTAAAAGATTCCTTATATAAATGAAATTTCTTACAGTCTCCTGGTCCTCGGCCAGATCTTCAATACAATGGCCTCCTCTTCCCTATGCAGCTCTATGCAGTTCTCTTTGCAGGTCTTCTGTGCAGGTCTATCGACTCTCTCACGGAGGTTTATTTTTATATCAATTACAATGAATCGATTCAAATTTCTTGATGACTCACAAACTCTTCAAATTCCTAACTCTGAGACTAACGCTCTGACAGACAGAGACGGACTCCTAGAATTACCTTAACTTCTGAAACTGACTATCTCTTTAGGTGCCCATTAATCATTCGGGCAGTTACATTTTCTCTACAAAGTAACTAAATTAGCTCAACTATGGATAATTTCATAGGGAAATAAAACATGAGACCCCCCATTACATTTATTTATGTACAAAAGTTGTCTTGGGCCTAATGCCCCTGCATCAGATAACATAGTGAGGGGCTAAATTTCCAGAGCTTCCATGCATCTGTAATATCTTTGGAGCATTTTCATGTTCTTTAGCTACCCTTGTCACTCAAATTGATAGTAGATTAAAGATGACAAATGTTTTCAGCGTAACAAGATCCATTTCAAGTTTCATTGGAAACATTATTTAGAAAACACAGTTTGTGCAATCAAACTTCATACCGAAGTAGCATATATTCAGTTTCACAATGACCTAATGTCATCATGTACTCAACAAGTCAATTGTTGCAGTGTCATACAACCTCAAGCCTCAAACATCTTTACAAGTGAGCATTTCAGGTCCGATTTAGAACAAACCTGTTAGAGATTTTACTAAAATCAAGTTACATTCTAATGCTCATTTAATATAGAGATTAAGATTCTGAATCTATGATGTTACTATTGTTGCCAGTATTTTTATTATACTTGTGCCATACCCAACTCCACTAATAGTAGCAGCAATGTTGAATCCTGATCAGTCTCCATCCATGGGATTTTAATGGCCCTTAGATGTGAGATTCACATGCCAAATTGAATCATTTCATAGAATGACTCCACTGCATATTACTGCCTTTCAGCTATGGCTGAGTATCAATTTTACCAATTTGGCCAGCACTTGAATATAATCCTAATTACATCAAATTTCAAAATTTGAGTCTAACCCTAAGTGCATAAAATTTTGCAAAACCCACTTATGCAACACAGTCTAGGAGGGGTTAACATGCCTATGAAGTATTTAAAAATTGTTGAGGGCTAAGAATAGTTGGAATTTTCCAACTAACCAAACTCACTTTTGACCACTTCTAGTAACTTTAGTCTGTAGATGCTCTCATAAAAAGAAAGCAGGTGGTCCAATAAAAGGAAGGGAATGGTTGCGTGTTTCATTCCCTTTTTTTTGTCAGCTGAAAGCTTTCCAAGAAGAATAAATCTACTGAAGCATGAAACTGATTGTGTTGCTGCCCCAACTACCACTGATATACATCACAATGTGTCATAGTTTACTGTAAGCCCGTATTGAGAGTGGGCAGCACTAAATCCAAGTAATTCCACTCATCCCTTAAAAGAAACCTCTAAATATAACTAGAAATTTCAAATAGTTAGTGAAGGAAAAGTACAAAGATATAATAGATCTGTGTTGAGCCAAAAACCTGTGCATTCACAACAAAACTGGGATGGATAAAACTTAAAAAAAATTATGGACTTTGACAAAAAATCGTCTTATGCATACAAAATGAAAGAAGCATTTGCATACTACTATGTTTACAAATTTAAGGACATGCAGAGTGAGTCTCTGGGCAACACAGTTTCATGTGGAGACCCTAGATCCTTGTACCCACAATATCTAGTGACTTATAAAATGATTGCCAAAACAATGCCTTTTCTATGCATGTAAGAACACCACCTGTATAATGAGGGAGATGTAATATTGTCTGAGAAGCAGATTTATACAGAGTGGTCCAAGATTGTATATTTATGGAAGATACAACTGATTTTGGCATGAAACATGTATACAAGATTTCAATGTGCCTTATTTCAGAGCCCATTGATGATTTACTATGAAACCTAAACTTTCAAAACAAACACATTGAAATCATAGGATATCCATCACGAATATCATAAATATTAACTGTATTTTGGGCACTGGAAGTAGATACCATAAGAGGCCCACATGGCCTGTACCACTAATGTTGATTCTCTAGCACAACATTTGCAAAGCCAAAATTTCTCCCCGAGACATCCTTCTCTGCCAAAACTGGAGAGATGGTACTGGACGTTGAAGTGAAGGCCTCTAATTCAGTATGGAATGCCATAATTTATTTATTATAAAAGTCCCATGAACAGAAACCTGAGTCCAATGTACAACCTGCAGATGCTGCCACAACATATTTACCAGAGCGACCATCTGAACCAGCTGCTCTGATCAACCAGCAATCACCCCACATGTTTGGGGTAAGCCCATATGGAGCTTTATATTCAGCCTTCTCCTGGAGATTGGAAAAAAACAATATTGGTGTTACTCATACATCAACTTCCCTTTATGTTAAGGAAAAATTTAAAGAGTGCATAAATATTCTTGAAATCCCAATCATAGTTTCTAGAAAATTTCAACAGTTTTTGAAATGAACTACATCCTATTTAAAATACATCAAATATTTAGGCAAATCATTTTTTTAAATAGAAATTGGTGAATTTTATTTCAAATATAGAAATTTAAACCATGAGAATAATCTAACCCCTAGGATTTTCCCTATTTCTAATAGAAAATCCCAAAATGTATAAATTAGAACACCCATAAACCCCAAAATTAAGTACAATAATTAAAACCTCCACACCTCTGAATTTGCTATATCGTGAAAAGAGCAGCATCCATCATCATGGGAAAGAAAAACCGATTCTCCTTCTGATACAAACCAGCCTGCAGTAGATGTCTTATGGCTGAGTTGATTCAATCGATCACAGGGAACCTCTTCATTTTCTTCAATATTGCCAAAATGCTCTGGCTTGTTTTCCTGATCATCATCAAAGTCCATATTTTCATCACATTGAATTAGTTGGGGTTCATTACAATCAGGTCTAGTGCTTATTGCAGAGCTCCGGACATCCAATCTAGTATTGGAACTGCCATACCCGTTCCCATTAGAGATTGTAAATCCTTCTTCTGGCATTAATTCGGTAAGTTCAAGAGCACTAGAACTGGATTCAGTTGATTTAGACTTGGTATAATTGTCCTCTGATTTGTATTCCGATACAACACTATACTTGTGCTTCAATGCAAACAGAAATTCTGCAGCAATGGGATCTTCATCTATGGGGCTTATAGATCTGCCCTCAAAAACATCCTGAATATCTGATTCATTTTCATTCAACTGATCATGCAAATCCACCCTCATCTTCAGCACAACAAGTTGAACTAAAGGCCAGTTTTTTAGAAATTTATGGTGGGGGTAAAGCCTGTCTTCCAGATCTTGACTATTTAAGTGTTTAATTGGTTTTTTCAGAGACCTGACCATAGAATCAAATGAATCCTACGAATCCTGCGAAATAATAAACAATAGTAAGGCCATTATTTATTGGTTTGAAATAATAAACAACATGCAACAAACCCACATAATTAGTAAATTATTTAAAGACAATAATTCCTACATATTAAAATATAAAGTTATAACATACCGGCTCATACTCGAACATAACATCTGTATCAATATTCTTCTTCTGTATCTTCTTGATCTTCATCCAACTGATCGACATCTATATCAACATTTGATTCAGAAACAGTGTTGAAATGATCGACCATGTCATCATCATCATCAATTATGTCATTTTCAATAATATCCTCATCGACATCATCATCAATAATTGTTGCCTCATCTCCTATGCCTGGTTCATCTTCTAAGATATCTTCTTCGTCTGTCAATGCATCTTCCTGCTCATCTGCCACTGCATCATCTTCTTCTTGATCAATATCATCTTCTTCCTCTACAGTATACTCTACTGGCCTTCCTCTTGGATCATATGTAATAGCAAATGACCATTCGTTCTCACCTGGAACCTCTGAGTAAAAGAATTGTTCGCATTGGCTTGGAAAAACATAGCGATCTTTTCCTGCTTCAAACTGCGATGTTTTAACCATTGGAAATCCATTGTCATGTTGAATAAGTGTTCTATCATCATCACGTACATTCATTCGTAGCCTATACCATTTGACATCGAACAAAACTATTTTGAAGGAATTAAAGTCACACTCAACTATATCATCTAAGAACCCATAATATCTATTTTCTGATTCTCGAGTACGTCTGTCACTCCTGGAGGAAACATTAGTGACCTGGAATATTGCAGTTATCCCACTATCAGAAGTTTTCCTGTTATCATCCAACTTTTTAACGCGAAATTTACGACCATTGCACCACATAGCCTTATGGTGTTTCAACTGCAATATGCCAAACATGAAAAATATGCATTCTCAATTAACAATTAATCATATAATTTACACAGCATGAAAATTAACTGAAAAATCAAACTTGTTGTCACATGATAAATATAGTATAAAATAAGCAATGAATAAAATAGGTGAATTAATTACTTATCTTTCTATCTTTCAAACCATATGCTAAATTGATTTCCCTGTCCGTAACGTTTCCATCTCCACTATGATACGCTTCTCTAATCAATTCAGACAGTAGTTGCCATGATAACCTACCGTCGTTACGTGCTTTACGTGTTTCAATCCATTCACTCATCCACTCAAGATTGTTTGCAATGTATAAAAGTAGTGCCTCATAATCTTGAGCACCTGAATAAAAAAACAATAATTCACCAATATTAATAAATATTACTTATAACCATGGTAAATTATATTAATTAATAAACTATGAAAGAATAAGACCTAAATGAATATAATGATCATATACATGATGTAAAAAAATGAAACATTATATGTATTATACATAATAAATCTTCTACCTCTCACTTTCTTCATTCTACCTTTTCCCAACAGGTGCTCCACTTCAAATTTTTTGATGGAGTTCACATCCCAAATGCAATCCACCGCCTTCATGGCTAGCGCAGCTAATATAGGAAGATAATGACTAATATACACCATGGATTCATATAACACATATCCCTCCACCATAGAACCCTCAGGTCGTGCTCTTTGTCTAACCAAAGCCTTGAAGGATTTCAAGTGCCTCTCGACCATCCACATTGACCTTGTGTGTATTGGTCCACACATTTCAATCTCCTCAACTTGGTGTATCAAGTAGTGTTCTTGTGCATTGAAAAATATTGGAGGTAGATACTTTTGCATTTCACACATTAGCCAAGGAATTTCCCTCTTCCAATACTTTATTTCATCTTGATGGATCTCTTTCAATGACAACCATTTGCAAATCATTACGCAAGGTTATTTCAATGAAACATAATATATATTTCATTACAAGTAAATTAATACATAATTTCATCAAGTACGAAAAGAAATTGTAGCAATTAGATTTTGCGTATAAATCAAAACTATTTACCTCATGTATTTACTAATACCATACATAACTTGTTTGACATTTTTGTCGAATTCGTTTGGGAGAGATACAGGTAGAACATACTATAACAATAAAAAATGAATTGTTATTGGTTTCCAAATTAAATAGAAAAAAGGAAAATTTAAAATATGTATTCAAGCAATAACATACAAAAACGTATACCAAAAAAATTACCTTAACAAAGGTATGCCAATCATGTGTTTTCACCCCACTGAAGTCACCTTTCTTTGTTAAGATATTATTTATGTTTGAAGAAAAACCTGTTGGAAATTTAATTCTTCTAACGACCTCTTTTACATCATTGCTTTTTTGTTCTGTTAATAACCATGGAATATTATTATAATTTCGACCTCCATTTTTTTTTGATCTGTCGATCACACTTTTCATTGCATGATTCGATTTCTCAATGTCAGCACAAATTTTGTTAATTTTATCTCTATCTTGTGCACCATCTATGGTTCGCCATAACATTTCTGTCACATTCTTCTCGACATGCATTGTATCAAAAAAATGAGCTATTTTTAGGTCCTCATAGTAGGGCAACCTCGCAAATTGAGAAGGATAACATTTCATTCCAAGTGGAAGTACAATATTAGTACCTTCACCGCGACGATAACCTTGATATCAAAGAATAAAATAAATCAGAACAATATTAATTATAAAATACAATAAAATAAATTCATTAGTTAAAACAAAAATTCCAAACATTACATAAACAAATAATATATATATATATATATATATATATACACACACACACACACACACACAAATTACGTACCAGCTGCTTGACGATTATTAATTATGTTATATTCCAACATCCACAACTGAGGTGTCATTCTTCATGGTTTTAATCCAGTTTCTTCTTTATCATTGAAAAGATGTTTTTCAGTAGTACGATACTTATGGTTCCTAAAGAGGAAGTGCCTAAACTCATCAAACACCATCTTTCTTAAATCTGGCGAATGACGATACCTCATCTTAGGGCCACAAACTGGACATGCAAATCTACCCTTTGTTTGAAGACCTGCAATAGATGGATTAATAACAATTAATATACTATGAGATCACTTTTAAAACATGCAATATGGTATATCTAATTTAGATAATTATGTATTATATTAAAGTGCAACGAAATATTACATACCACAAACATGTGTTAGTCCTGGGGCATCATGAATTGTCCATACAAGCATTCCACGACATTTAAATCTCTTCTGCTTGATTGGTTTAGTGATGTCATACATAGTGATGCCATGCCATAACTGTATTAGCTCATCGATAAGAGGCTCAATATATACATTCATATCTTTGACCTGGTACTTACCTAGTTGTTCAAAATTACAGTACATAATAATTACTACCATGATATATGCATATATAAGTAAGTAAATATATGTATATTTACTTTCTTGTATATAT
The DNA here is from genome assembly GCA_034641835.2 of Pinus albicaulis. NCBI lineage: Eukaryota > Viridiplantae > Streptophyta > Pinopsida > Pinales > Pinaceae > Pinus > Pinus albicaulis. The sequence goes on along the minus strand of CM076572.1, from coordinate 1,015,298,144 downwards.
TTATATACAAGAAAGTCTTGATGATGGATCCATGTTGGGATTCGAAACGTCGACACTCGTCTTCTAGCAATGTGGATAATCCGGGAAGTTTTTAAAAAAATTATCACCACATGAGTTTAAAAACCAAAAAAGTAAGTAAATAAATAAAATATATATTTATGCAAACAACGAGAGAAATGAAAATGTTACATTCAAAGAAATAATGTATCAAATACCTGGAATAATCATAGTCAACATTATGTGCTCCCTCTTTATTGACATCCAAGGAGGAATGTTATTGTTGATAACGAAAATAGGCCACACTGAGTAAGTAGATCTAAGCTCTCAGAATGGATTAACACCATCGGCTGCCAATGAAAGCCTGACATTACGAGGTTCATTTTTAAAATCTACATATTTTTCCTCGATTTCTCTAAATACAGAACCATCTGCAGGCATTCGAAGAACACCATATCCACTTCTATTCTTTGCATGGAAATCCATAAACTGTGCTATGCTGTTACACCTGAACATTCGCTGCAAACGTGGAATTATGGGAATATGACGAAGAACCTTTTGAGGCACCTTTTTGGTTAGTTGATCTGTTCGATATCTACTGGTACCACATTTCAGACATTCTGTTTTCAACGCATGTTCTCTGTAATATATAATATGATCTTTAGGACATGCATCTATAGTGTTATATTCCACTCCAAATTGTTTAATAATAGCACGTAGATCTCGATATGTTCGAGGTAAAGTATTTGGTGATGGTAACAAATATTCACCCAACAATCTACAACATAAACAAAAAGTAGTGTCTTGTAAAGATTATTAATCACACACACACACACACACACATATATATCATAGTTATTAAAACCTGAACTAGTGACCGGATCGGTGGAGCTAATGAACCGGGTTTCGAACCGGAACCGGTCTAACCGGTAGTAGTCAGATCTCAATGAACCAGTTTTAAAAAAAATACATTAAATAATTATTTTTTAATTAAAAAAAAAAAAACTATTTTTAAGATTTGCAACCATGATTCCAAGCCAATAGAGACAAAATATGAAAATTTTGCTCATTTATGTACCATGCAAAGGTGAATATATCAAAATGGCACCAAATGCAATACATATCATCGAAAAATACATAAGAAAACTTGTTGAAGTAATGTATCAGGTTTCTCTTATATTATTCACTGTGTTTTATTGCTGAGTTAATATTATAATATACAATCTGTCCCTACTCAGATCTGTTGTCAATTCATTGTATCAACCTTAAAGACAATTCTGGGTTCAGTATATATATATATATCAGACCAGCATTTTGAAGATCTTGTATTCTTCATTATCTTTGTTTGCTTAGCAATAAATTTCTAGAAAAACATCTACAACACTTAGAGGTATTGAATTGGTTTATGAAACCCACTATTAGTGCTATTTGTAATAAGTTGAGACAACATTACAACTTCAGCAGTCTGCACACAATGTGTTTGAAGAAATTTATCACTGAAAAGATTCATTAAAACCCAGAAAACTCAGTGGCCAGTTTAGTGCATTTCCAAGCGGAAATTTTCTAGTGGTCAATTTATTATTGCCAGTCACATTTTCATTAGGTTGTATGTTGTTGTCCCTTGAGTGGCATCAGACCATTTGCATCAGTCTTGATGCCATGATCAAATTGCTTGTATGCTGTGTGAAAGGTTTTGTATTTATGTTGCTGCTATGTGTGAGCAGAGAGAGAGGGTCTGACAGTTCCTAGATGAGTGTGAAATAAGGTTGCTACTGATTGTTTTGAGAACAGAAATTGTCATCAAGTACACTTGATGAGTTGCATGCTGCCAGGGATTTTATGCTAGCCAGCCTTGTATTTATCAGTCATCATGTGTATTTTTGCTACTATAAGGTGTTGAGTATGAGTTATTAGACAAGTTTGTTGCTAGTATAATAGAGGAATTTGCAGCCCATGGAGGAGACACTGAGGAATTTGCAACTCATGGAGGAGCACCTAACCGGCCGGTTAAGTACGGTACTGGCCGGTTTATGCATAAACCAGCTGGTTCCTTACTTAACGGGTCGGTTAGGTCTGGTTAACCGGCCAAAAAAGGTGAGAATAGGCTATTAATCGGGTTGCAAGGCTGGTTCCAACCGGCAGCCGTCCTGATCGGCCGGTTTTGATAACTATGATATATATATAGATATATATAAGTTATTATTTTACTCATTTATTACAACTAAAAAAAAGGGAAAATAATCAACATTTACATATATGTGATCATATATACATATTGCATACCTTAGGAGTTGTGTCATACATCTGTTCGACAAATTATTCATAACCTTTAAGTTCACCAGCTCTCTGCTATTGTTGCTGGTGAACTTAAAGGTTATGAATAATTTGTTGAACAGATGTATGACACAACTCCTAAGGTATGCAATATGTATATATGATCACATATATGTAAATGTTGATTATTTTCCCTTTTTTTAGTTTTAATATATGTGTAAAATAATAACTTATATATAAGTTATTATTTTACACATTTATTACAACTAAAAAAAGGGAAAATAATCAACATTTACATATATGTGATCATATATACATATTGCATACCTTAGGAGTTGTGTCATACATCTGTTTGACAAATTATTCATAACCTTTAAGTTCACCAGCAACAATGTAGCAAAGAGAAGAGTTGCATTTGAGTGTTCAAAAAGTCGTTCACTTGACCTTTCAATCAGAGGTACATCATAAATACCGTCACTGCTATCTCCACCATCATCATCTGACTCACCATACAAGTCTTGGAGCATTTTATTTGTCCCATCATTAATGTGAAATGTCTCATTAATGTCATCATGATCTACCTCCATGGGATCATTAAAATTACCTTCATCATTCGCTTCATGTTCTTCACCTTGTACAACATCATTTCCAATACTAATATTTGCTGCAATATTCTCTTGTACTGGTGCAACATCATCTAATCTACTACTATTTATCTGTGGAAGCTGGTTGATCATCTGCAAAAAGTTGGGGGGCAACTGTGCCTTTATGAAAATTACAAACATTAATAATTAAACATTAGTGTGCATATAAAAAATATTAAAATAATATAAAATTTTATGATATAATCAAAATGAAGATAGATAATTAATTACCACGGGACGATAGTCATTCGATCCACCATCAATGTGCCCATATTTCCTACAATGCATTGTTGTTGTTGCTATTAAAACTCTAACATTATTTCTCATACAACATTTTTTACAAGGGCAATAAACTCTACCATCACCCCTTTCACCCTTTTGAATTTTTTTTTCCACCTCTAATGTTTTCTTCCATTGATGCAAATTATCCTATAAAGAAAATAATAAATCTCTCTCAATGGTGTAGAAAATCCAAGACTTTTTGAACTCAATGGGAGCTCAATATATAAGCAAAAATAAAATAAAAGTGGGCATTTTACAAATTGTGAGCTTTTTACAAAATGTGAGTTTTTTACAAAAGATAAGCTGCGAACAGAATTGTACCACTATGATAAGAAGCTGTCAGAAGCATTCCTTCTGCTTCACAAATGTGGAACTACCTTAATAATTCTTATGGTTGATATAAATATTAGATCATGGCAGTTAAATGTAGTAGCTATGCTAAAATACTGAATAACAGCTTGAGAGTGCTCTTTAGATACTGTGCGAATGCACCAAATTAAAGTTGTACCATTACTAAAGATAAATGGCCAAAAATAGTCAATTTTGATATCGTGAAGTTATGTCTTTCTCAGTAGAAAACTAGGGATAGGATGGAAAATATGAGAGAACTAAGTTCTAAGGACTAAAAAACCAAGGCCAACATAGTTCTGCCTTGAATCAGAGACAAAACAAAGCTGCCCAAAAAAGTGTTTGAGAGCACCCATTGAAGCTCCTATATATAGCAGAGTCAACATTTTCCTAGTGAACAAGTTTGTATAGTCAAAGCCATAGCAAGATTAGATAGCCGCGATCCTAAATGAGAACTAGAGCCAAAGCTAAGACAGATCCATGTTTAGCAGAACAAGACAGCCATAGCAAAGGATTTGACCACAAAACTAGATCATGAGAGATAGCAAGATTCTTGCTTCCACTGTGGAAATGTAGAAACTGTACAAGGGCTTTGCTTCTAGTAGATTTCATTGTGACAGTAATTGCTATGGTGTTGTCAGCGCTCATTAGTAGAATCTTAAAGCCATTCTGGAATTCTTTAACCTGGAGAGGGTTTTCTGTGGTTATAAATCCTCATGTTCAAATTCCATTGTGGATTGGTTGTGTTTGATATTATGATTTTACTGTTCGCAGTTGAATTTTTGCACAGAAAACTATCAGTCTAAAGCGGAGAAATTTTGCGATGTTTCTTTTACTTCCTATTGTGAATTATTTTGCTCAGAACTCTACTCGTTGTAACAGAGGTCTTGTGCATAGAACAAGGGACTTGGGTTTTTTGGAATAAAACTTCAAGTTAAGATTCTCATCTGAAGAATGGAACAGTGAGCCTTAGAATGGAGTTGGGAGTACCAATTTGAAGTACAGGTAGGGCATTGTACAATAGACCAGTTAGATTTATGGACCCTAATACAAAAGTTTCTTCTTATTTCAAAACGTGCTTCTCGTTTTCTGTAACCAGTGTGGGTCCTGTTCTTGTTTCAATTAGGGATGGATTAACATTTTTTATTGCTCCAGATGATCACACTCTAGGTATCCCTGGAGGCTATTTGGGGATGATGAGTCCAATAGGTCCCAATGAACTGTTGCCCTCACCGGGGAATACTATTACAGTGGAATTTGATACTATTTTGGATGTTGAATTCCACGATCCTAATGGAAACCAATCCTTCAGCTCCAGTACCTGTTCACAAAAGAGGATGCCATAGTCATTCATGCGTGCAGAAAGGGTGAATTGCAGGCATTGCAACAGGAGGTGTTGTTGTTGTTGCATTGGCCACTAGATTGTCTGTCTGGTTTTGTTACAAGCGTAGAGTATTGAAAAGGACAGAAAAATTTAGTTCAAATATTGTGAAATTGCCTCGGAAATTCACCTACAAAGAGCTCAACAATGCTACGAAAGAGTTTTTTTTAATGTGATTGATAATCGATAATTGCAAGCAAGGGTAATCCCCTTGTGAAACCCAAATTTCTGAGCATTTTCTAAAACCTGATGACGGAGTCATTGTAATGAACAAGCGCCTAGGTCCATATTACGTCAAAATCTACCAAGCACCAACATCTATAAAAAAAATCCACAGTATCTATGAACTAAGAAGAAGAGGCAGAAAATGTATTATGCTTACCTGTTCGAATAGTGGTTGGGGTTTACCACTGCAAAATTTTGACAAAGCCCATGTAGCATTTCTTATCATTGAAATTCTGGCAGTATCATTCAATTGGGCAAGCACCTGCCTCAAAGCTCCATGAATGAGGGCAAGATCCCTAAATGTTTTAGAGTCTCGAGCAATATTTCCCAAAGCCCAAACAGCCTTACACGAACACCAGTTGAACTCAAAGTTGGGTACTTTTTTTAAAAATCAAATTCCAATATTACAGACATATAAAGATAGTTGGAAAGAATAATTTTATGCCTCTAAAATAAACGTGCTACCTATTCTCGAACATTATCATTCCCAGAGGTATGAAGTTCCAAAAATATAGGTAGTGCCCCGTAATCAATCACAACCTTTGTATTCTCAGAGGCTCCAAAAAAACCCAAATAGGGTCAACCCTACTATAGGAGGAAGGGCCTGCAGTAAGAACTTACCATTTTGCAAGAGCTGAGGGCGAATGCTGTTTTGCAAGAGTTGAGGGCGAATGCTGAGGGAAAATGCTATTCTGCAAGAGCTGAGGGTGAATGCTGAGGGTGAATGCTATTTTGCAAGCAGGGAAAATTTTAAGGATGGAAAATTATCTTGAAGTTTAAAAAATTGGCGAATTTCGCTGGTCCCTAAGATGCAAACTATAAAATTTTTATTGATGTATTTGTAAAGATATAACATTTATAATGATATTATATATTTTGTCTATATAATTTTGGTGATTTTGAACGTAAAATAATTTTATATTGTAAAATTTGGGCGAATCATTTTTATAAAAAAATGGAAATTGGCGAATCTTTTTTTTGGAAAAACCATGGAAAATTAGCCCAACTGCGAAAATTAGCCCCTAAAATTTTCCATGTCTGCAAGTGCTGAGGGCGAATGCGCGCGTGATATTAGACTTTAATGTAGTTTTTTAAAAAATCATTTTTATGTAGCGCGCATTTGATTTTTGCATTTCAAATCATTTTTATTTACATTTGATTTTTGCATTTCTAATACAAGTGACAAACAAATTTCTACAAGAGGTTGAAATTTTTACTAGAATAGCCATGAAAGACTAATTAAAATGACTTAAAATGCAAGTGGAACTTCAAAATAAATGTAATTGAAGGTTCTCTCCACTAAATTTTTGCAAAAGTGCTTACATTATTTAAGTTATCTAGGATATCTTTTTGTATTACACAATCAGAATTTGTAGAAATTATATACATTAAGCATGTATATATTCGGACTCTCCTAATCTCACAATATTTATCTTCTTTTAAAATACAGAATCCTTCCACTATAATTCTTGAGGAAATTTAATCAACAATTTCAAAACACATGAAGCAATAAAAACACACATAACACAGTTGTTTAACGGGAAAGCCTGAAGCTGAAAACCCCAACTATCTATTATGTAACATGTAGATCATATGACAATCTCATACAAAGCATACAAAGCTTATCACAAGATCTCAGTATAGTACAATCTTCATACACTAATCAGGCCCAATCTTGCAAATCCATGCACCGATCTTTGCCACCTACTAGCCTACCTCCACTGCGCAATCCAAGCTGATTACAAAGACCAATTCAATGTAATCCCACTCTCATTGACTGCATGATTATCGTTGGCAACTCCAATGTATATGTAGATGCAATTAATGCATCACTAATAGTCACAACGGATAGTCTATCTTACCCTTTCACCTATCTCTCCACTGGTCTCCACTGAAACTGCCATGCACTGTAGTTAACTGATGTATTCTTCAGTTGATTAATGAGTTATTATTTGGTGAATTAATTAACTAATTAATTCTCACCACTCTCGCTAGTTTATCAATTAGTTAGACTAGATACAACTAGCTCAACTGTGTCTAATTGAGTTAAACTGAATACAACTCCACCAACTACTTCAATAACTCCACCAAACTCTGTCACATGAGTTCTAACTGAAGTCTCCATGCAATAGCTCCACTAAACCCTCAAGAATAGCGTAATTCATTCTGTCAGTTGTTGTGCCACCTCTGTGCAATTAACTGAAGTGTGCCAGGAGAATAAGATAATGTTTAGAGTCCAAATATTATTAAGAGCTAATAATATTCGACATATCTATTTTTAGACTGGCAATCTAAAAATAGACTCCGCCTAATATGTCTAAAAATAGAAGTCCATTTATTTTTCCAACTTGACCAACCATCCACAAATAGCATCCCGCAACTCATAGAATATGATCGACATGTCTAAAAATAGACTTTGCGACAAAAATCACCTGTGTGGACCCCACCTAGTTTAGGTGATCACTTTCCAACTAGGATCAGGAATGATGTTTCAAGATGCCTCCTTCACTGTATCTTGTTGCAATCTTCAACAAAATTAAATAATGAAATAGTTGGGTAGTCTTATTGTTTCAAATTAGGACACAATTTTCAAATGGTGATGAAGTTTCATGTGATGATTAACTGACAATATTCTCCTTTCCTATCCTTGAAAAACTATACAAGGTTCCATGTTGCCACATGAAACCCTAACTCATGTAGGAGCATAGGACCAGTCCTCCATTTTTCCCGTCATAAGGCATTTTGCACATATTTGATGACTAGAATTTGTGGATTCCCGTTTTCCGTGAGGTGCTAGGAAGGATAGAATACTTAATTTTGACAATTGAAATTTTTTCAAAAATTTTCTTATGCCCTTTAATTTCCACTTACCAATAATTTTGCAACACTAGTCCTCTTCGCAATTGCAAGGCTGTACTCAAAAAGTAAGGAAAGTTACTTTTTTGGCTCACTCAAAATTAAAAATTTAATAAAGGAATTACCACTTATCATTATTGATATTTTAAAATTAGAATAAATTTAGTTTTCCCCTTCCTATTACAGAAAGTTCACAAATCCTTTCTTTTGCATAAAACACCAAAGAAAGAATAAAGCCCATTGCCCTGCAAACTTCCAAGGTTGTGATTAGTGAAGCGGTGAAAAAGTACAGCTATAGCACTAAAAAATTAGAATGCCAATCTGCCCCAACATGAAGTAGTGTTAATATAGGTGGTGGCTTGGCTTGATGGTCAAACAGTGAATTACACAAGCACAAAATAAAAGCTTTAGGCGTCTAGTTCCTTACACTCGCACTCTCAAGGCATTCAGACTTAGGCTGAGCTCAAGATTGGCTCCGAGGAAACTAGATTGGCTCATTAACCTGCCATATTTTAATTTCATAAGGTATGTTTGAAGTTTGAACTGCTAGGGTAATTTATTATTGTGAAATCATAGTTCTAAATTATCTCTTATTTTATGAGCAATGTAATCTATTAATTGTAAGCAGATTCATTAAAAAATTCAAACTGATTTTAGCATGAATGATGAAAATTTGTATATTAATTGGTTTTTAAGAGTATTTGTATTATGTAGGAGCACTGGAAAGAAAAATCAAGACTTCATTTTCTGTTTTCCTTATTTTATTGGGCTGAACTGGAGAAAATTGAATATGAATAGTGAGTTAATTGTAAGATCAATGGGCCAAGGCCATACATCAACATTGACCATAGTGAGGAAGTATAAAAGCATGGATATTCATGCAAGTATAGTTATTAATGTAAGATCAAAGTAAACTCTTAGCTTCACTAAAGAAATAGAAGGCAAAGATCTAGCATCAACTAAAACTTGCGTGAAAAAGTAGATGAAAAATGTACAATCGTCCAATGGAGAGGTAATCTATAATTATCCAGTAAGACTCTTGGCTATGCCTTGAGGCTAAACTAATTCTCAATATTTTCGAATAATCATCCATTGGAATTTAGTAGGAAAACCATAGTAAATCATTGTCCAATGTCCATGCAAAAATATATAAAAAAATAATATTTTTTGGTTATTTTTCAATAGGTGGACCATGATGGGACCACTGAGAAGGCGGGGGTGTTTTTTTAATCATGGAAGTGAGGTTTAGTAGATTGATAGTCAAGTTATCTTTCCCTATAAATTTTATCAATCAAGTTATTCATTCATTGAACTTTGATTCATTCCTACTGTTTTGATACACAATCCAATCCAGTTGAGTCTTGAGTCTTCATTGAGAATGGCATTCATAGGTTGTCAAGAAAGAGGTTATCATGCACATGCACTCTTCTTTTCTTGGTATCTTTGTAACTATGTTCAGCTTGAGTTCTATATTTTTAAATTATCATAATAGTTCGTGATTATTAGGCTTTTATTTTGTCTTTTAAGAATTTTAATTTAATTATTATTAATCATTAAATTTAAAAATATATATATATATATACATATATATATATATATAGTTATTATAGTTATTAAACTTTCAATGGTACATCAACTTTCATACATGAGAAAATAGATACTGACAAATGGTACATCATGGCCTGATTAATTTCGCTCAGCAATTTCAAATGGTATAACATTTAGTTAATAGTAATCATTAATTTCGGCACACAGAGACTAATTTCTCTGGCAGCCTGAGATTTCTTTGGCTTGTTATTCTTATAACTACATAGACAGAATTAATAGAGAGATTGAGGAAAAAAAAAAATCTAGCGCTTAGTCTCCACTACTCAACATGATTTTGTGAGAAATAATACATAGATTGATTTCTCTGAGTGCCTTAGCGTTATTGGCTCATTATTTTAATCACAACAACAATAAAAAATGCACTGAGGATCTGTTCTTAGTCCGATTATGCAATTTTTATAAGACAGATTATGCAATATTAATAATAAACATAAATTTATTGCAATTTAGGGAAAGCTCGTTCATGTTTTTTTCTTTATATTGGAAGGTTACTTTCTTTTTGAAGTAATTTTTAGTAGATCATAGTGTTATCACTCAGGTTTTCCTTGAAGTTGTAGAAAAGGAAAGTATACCCGAGGTAACCACAAACCAACCTTCAGATACAGAATCTAGCCAATCTGTATCCAGAGAGGGCTCTCTCTATATGATTTAACTTTATTTTTGGAGAATTTTAGGCTATTTATAGGTCCAAGAGTTTGTTTGAAAATGGTGGAATTCGCAAACTAAGGGTAAGGTTGAATATTTTCAGGCCATTGGGCTATGGAGTCAAAGGGATGGCTTTACTGGATTAATCTTCTACACACAAGATGGCTTTGCAGGGCAAGATAGCCAAACAGAGAACAATTTTAAGGAAATAAAGTGGATGGAATGGGTTTTGAAGGGATGAAAGGCACTCAAGAATCTTTCAACATATTCAAAAGAAAGAAAATGAATGATTACAAACAAAGAGCAGTTAAGAATTTTTTATTATGGTAATCAAAATGTTCAAACCAGAGAAACAAGAGCAGTTAAGAATTCGTTGCTTATAACCGGTTTAGAAGAAAACATTTGGAATAATTGCAATTGAAAATCAGAGTACATTTAAGTAAGTTCTGATTTATTCTTTTATGTCAATTACTCAGAAATGGAAACACAGTGATATTATAAACAGATATAAAACTTAAAACATAGGATAGAAAGACTTATTGAACTGCAGTTCGACGCATGAATCCTACAAAAAGTCCTGAGCTTCAAATCGTCATCCAGCAAGCCACAAATAAATTTCTCCAAAGCACTTTTATTCCAAAAACATCAATGTCACAGTAAAGTAGTAGAATCCACCCTCAATACTCCATTCGAGGGTTTATTTATACAAAAAATGATTTAAAATATCTTTCAACAACCTAGGAAATAATTTAGGGTGACTAATGAATAAGTTACAACATAAAGAGAGACAGGTGGTCCAGGGATAATTTTAAGAACCCCCCTAAATTTATATATATAATAAATAGGCGAATCCCCATGATACATAGGAAAAATGGAAGGAGATTTTATTAATAATATAATATGTATATATAATTTTTTGGCGAATCTCTCACGAGATTATATTATCTTGTAAAATCATGGCGAATCACTAGTACAAATAGCGAATCACTACTACAAAATGGTGAATCGTTGTCTAGTGGAGTTTGGGGTGTTGGTTCCAATGAAGATATGGTAGTTGAACCAAGAGTAGAAGGAAGAGAAACACCGAGACCAAGCATGGCACATGGTGACTTGTGAGGGAAGTAGTTCTCGTGTAGTTTGGAAAACGCGTTCTTCTAGTTCTGCTAAGTGTAGTGTTGTTGCTCATGCTACTACTAGCACTAATATTGATGTTGGAGAGGAGTTTGAGGAAGCATGGAAGGTAGCAGTGGTGGAGAATTACAAAGAGTACCCCATGATGGGCTCCATTTTGCCCTTTGGTATCTGTGCCTGCAAGATCTTCTGTCCATTGAACCAACAATTAACCGTTCAACCAACAATCAACTGGACTGAGTTGATTAGGTACGAGTCAACTTAGACTAATCTTCAAAAATATGCTTTGCACTATCCCATATTTATCACACTAATGCTACACAACATTGTGCATTTACACCCAACTCTCAATAATTCTTTTCCAAGAAAAATCTATAATAAGAAAATTATTTTACTATATTGTTAAGAGGATATTTTCTAAGTTGTTGATATGTTATTTCTATTGTTTTGTGAGTTGGTTGCATAACATATTCCCATGAGCCTATGCCCAGGGTTTCATGGTCAAAAATATGTAAGTTTATACTCATGTGAACCGAATTTTTGCCAAGAATTTGATAGCGTAGACAGTTATTTGATTTGAGCAATGAATATTCCATAGGCAAAACGTTAAGCAATGGAACCTTGAGGCAAAAATCCGCAAAGAATCCTCTAGATTCCCTAGAGGCCCATATTTAACAATTTCAAAACATAGTCAACTTTATATTCAAATTTCATGATTTTTCGCAAGGAACGCGTAGCCAGTTTTGTCATTTGACCAACCAATTTTCAAGCTATGGCCATATTTGGAGGCATATTGATGCTTTTGGCCACTTTGATTATTTTTGTTTTGACAAAAGGATGGATGTATGTTCCAAGTGTTCGTGATATTTGTATGTTGCAATAGGGCAATGAGATTTGAACCTTTGTAGGAAATTCTTGTATGTTGCAATAGGACATTGAGATTTGAACCTTTGCAGGAAATTCATCATTTTAGTCGTTGCACAAAAGTCGAGATGATGCAGTGATGAAAGTGGGCCATGTTGACACTTTGACAAAAGGTGATTGTGTTTACAGCCATTAGTATCAAAATTTCGAGACGATCGTGATGATGATGATGAATATGACTTGAATCTGAATTTCGAGACGATCGTGATGATGATGTGTATGACTTGAATCTCATCAGCAGATTCAAGAACACCATTTATGCCACTTATGTGTGAAAATCCATTTATGCCACTTTTGTGAGAGATCATTCATTTTTCAAGTTGAAAGAGAACATTTTGTGAATGAGAGTTTTTTTATTGGAGAACGTCTCTTGAGCAAAAGAGAGCAAGAGACATGTCACTCTAGATAAGGGTTTAGAGAGAGACATCATATCACTTTTTAGAGAGACATGTCATTCAAACTATTGATATTACTTTCAACCAGTTGATTGGTATCATGCCATATGCACTCGGAAGTCACACGGGACTAGTTAAACTCAATCTCTCTCATAATACATTTCAAGGTCCAATTTCATAGTCGTTGGGTGAATTCAATCTTGCACAAAAGTCGAGATGATGCAGTGATGAAAATGGGCCATGTTGACACTTTGATAGAAAGTGGTTGTGTTTACAGCCATTAGTATCATAATTTCATAGAAAGTGGTTGTGTTTACAGCCATTAGTATCAGAATTTCATAGAAAGTGGTTGTGTTTACAGCCATTAGCATCAAAATTTCGAGACAATGGTTGTGTTCACAGCCATTAGTATCAGAATTTCATAGAAAGTGGTTTTGTTTACAGCCATTAAAATCAGGATTTCAAGACGATCTCACTGATGATGAGTATGACTTGAATTTGATCAGTGTATTCAAGAAGACCAATTATGCCACATATGTGTGAAAATCCATTTATGCCATTTTTGTACCGAGAAAGGAGGGGAAGGTCAAGCACTTATGACTCCTGACATGTTGGAGTCGACTGAGACATTTCCAACTTGATCAAGTGACTAACTAAATCAAACCTGGTCAAGTGAGAGGTTCACTCAACCAAGTCAAGCCAAGTCAAATGCTGACTTCCCTTCAACTAAGTCATACACCTATTTGGTCAAAGGCCAATTCAACAGCCAAGTAAACTAGACACAGTAAGATACTATTACAATCATCTATATCAAGGAGTTTGATGAAGATGTCATCACTCAAATCTTAAGTTGCACAACATTGCAACCATATTTCAACGTTCTCCACACGTTATCAAATATAGTTATGATGATGGACCTCCACATGCTCTATCTGCTAATGAAATATCAACTCTCACGGAAAAATCAACACATTTCCATTGTCACAATAAAATATAGTTCTGCCAATTTGTTCTACTTGCAAATAAACAAGTATTCTCCACAGCCAAACTGCTCACGAGTTGTCATTATTGCTTCCTTATATCACGCTTTAGAAGATAAAAGAGATACAACATATTAATTTTATTAAACCAAGAAACAACACTTGTACCAACGGTGAAAACATTACAAATAGTGGATTGCTTAACATCAACCAAACCTATCAGATCTACATCTGTGCAACATGTCAATAAAAAAACCTCTACTCTACATTACAAGAAACCAATCTTCAAGGTTCCCTGTACATACCTCAAAACTATCTTGGTTGATATCCATAATGCACTATCCTACACATGTAGAAAGATACTTTCCATCATTGGCCATAAAAGAGAAAAGCCTAAATTTGTTTAGCCTTCTCTTAATTTATAATGCACATCATTTTGATCAGACCATAGACTGCATTCATTATCTAGCAATGATTTTTTTCCAAGGAAATCATTGCAAGGAAAGTTAGAAACCCATGGGATGCTTCCCCACATTTGTGAATGACATCCCTAGTGAAGCTGTTGATGTAGACTAATGCTCGTCACTCAGCAAGATTTGAACTGGGCATCTACTGGCACAAAACTAGTCAAATGCCCAACAACAATAACAACAATTGGTTGACCTAACCCATTGGACTCCATTGAGAAATGATTTTACTATTTAGTATTTTATTTTTATTCTATTTTTTGTACTTGTTTTTCCCCACTGTATCTGATTATGGATTTTCCAAAAGAAGACAAATCAATATTTGTATCCTAGTAACCTAGGGGAGATATATCAAGGTGCCGACCAATTATCCATATACCAACTCCCTGAACGGTTTTGAGTTAGTTTTCACTAATAATTTCAATCCAACCACCATTGGTGTAGAAATGCCTTATAATACTCCATATTAAACCTTCCAAACAAACTTTTAGCAAACTAAGATTGTAACATATACAAAAATCATCAATGTGCTAAATTCAACACCTCAGAAATTACGTAGGAGGCCTAAATCCATCATGTCAAACACTGGTGACTGAACACGTCAATTTTTACTTTATGAATTGTGTCGACCTCATCATTATCAAAACATAGACAAAAAGACATGCCAAAATGCACATCTCAGATCCACATAGTTAAATCTTTTCATCATCAAATACAAGTAACTACTATAGAGTTTATCCATGAAGTTCACAAGATAGCATAGAAAAAAGATTAAAGGCTACCATCAGAGCATACCACGGCTCCTAAGAAAGCTGCGTAGACAGAGTCAGTCATCAATCTCTGTGGTGCTGCTTGAAATGTCTTTTGTAATGCAAATAAGAGAAAAGAATTATTAACTGTAGATGCCTGATTTCTTTCTTCTGAATGCCCACTTCCAGAATACAGACTGGGCATAGAAGTAGATGTGGTGACAATTGAAAATTTTAGCTGGCCTCCTGCAACAAGAGCACCCACAAGACTAATAATGCCAACCATTATACCATCACCGTTGTCTACATTATAGAAATTGTTCCTTGCACTCTCTGCACTAATTGAAAAGCTTATCCCGCCTATAGTTCTTCCTGTAAATGCTTCTCTGGCTGAGGACATTTTTTTATTGTCATTGCCTAACAGCCTTTTACTGGAACCTTGATCATTCTCACTAGTTTTGAGTCCAATATGTTTAGACTCATCAACATCTATTTTATCAGCAATAATACTGTCAACTTGACATTGTGAACCAGAATGGCGCAAATGCCCAACTTGTTTCCCTTCTGTACAAGTAACTCCAATTATGTGAACATTTTCATTTTTCTCTTGGTATGCTGTATCACTGCTACTTGAACTTTCATAAATCATACCATCACCAGTGTTGAGGAGGTAAATCCCCTCTGCGGACAGAGGCGATCCCTACTAGCCCAGCAGGGGTCTAGCAACAAACAAACAATGCTATGACGCAAGCTCCTAGTTACGAATGGAAAGACTAGGAAGAGAAGCCTACCTGGATTCCAACGCTATAATCTGAAGAAGAAGTGTCCCCGTCCTTCAGCCCTGGCAGATCACAATCCTTCCACGATCTCCGCGGACGAACATCTGCACATAGAAGAAATGAACAGATACAAACATAGAAACCAGCATACGTAACTAAACATCGGTCAGAAAATACATTACTCGCATTAACATGATGGAAAACGGAGTGGAACCATAATCATAGTCATCTATTAAATAATAAACGAATAGAGGTTACAACCAAGTTCTGACGTCGCAGCCTCCTTCGAATGGGTCCCCGGTCGTCCACGTCTCGCAAAGCTCTCCAAGGAAAGGGAAAACCTCTCCAGAGTCTCGTGACAATGGTCTCCTTACTTGAATTGGCCTTAAGGGAAAGAGAGGATTCTTTACAGCACAAAGGCACTTGGGAATATGGAGATGCAAAGCTTCAGCCCTTCAAGACTAGCTTGCCATGGGATTGAGCAGGCTTTTATAGATGGGGAAGGAGGGAGTTGGGATCCCTATTATTATGGGATTGGCCCTATCAACAAGGAAGGTTCCATGGGAGGTGGCAAAACTACTTCCCTTCCATAGAACTCCCGCAGCCAAACCTCCCAACTCAAGATAGGCAATGGTTTGTGAGTTTGTTGGAACTCAACTTCCGCCATCCTTATTTAAAAAACAGTCCCTAAAATGGGTGGCGCGACTGCTGCTCTATGACAGAGCGCCAGGTGGCGCGACCTCTTTCCAGGATTTTCCCCATTGGCGCGAGTACTTAACTGCCTACCCGCGCCAATGCTAAAAGGGATGTTTTTCATGATTTTTGCAAGGAGATGTCTCAGGGGCAAATAAAGCTCATGCTTAGAGGAATGCATTGATGATGTTTTCAGGGCATGACAATGTTCACAGGTCACGAAATGGGTCCTCCATTGTGCGGGATGGGGAATGGTAAGGACGGTGACAAATTATTGTGTAACAGATGCCCCCTAAAGTATGAGGCCCGAGAGAGAGAGGGGTGAAATGCTTTACGAGAACATGTTCAACTGAATGCCCGCCGTCGGAAAACCTGCGCAGAAAGATACAACTGATATCTCAAGTACATGGTATATATATGGTATGGACGCAGCCATCCGAAACAGAGTATGCTATAATCCGGATCCAGGGTATGGGCGCAGCCATCCAACTAAGATCAAACAAATAGACTCAGGTATGGTCGCAGCCATCCAATCAGTGAGTCATGTACATAATGATAATAATCCACAATCGCAGCCTGGATTACAACAGACACAATCCAGGGTCTTGCGCTCCATCTCGACCTAAACAAAGTACAAGTTCAGGCATGTGAATATGTGAGCTGAAGTCGAACATGCAAGAACATCGTCTGATTACCAGCCAATGATGAAAGCTGTTAACAGACGCGAGAGAAACCACCAATAATGACAATGGTCCTCAAGGTACTAAGGTACAATCTACGGTGTGCGAATAAATGAGTTGACGTCGAACACCCGCAGAATCACTCGATCGGAGGTCAATGATGTAAACCTCTCGTCGAATGCGACGAACCTGCCATTGAGGCATGCAGGCTCCAAGGTACCAGAAGGAGTCTCTAGACCAACTTCCTGGATAATGAGTTGATGTCGACAGGAAGTGACCTCGATCGAAGGTGGGCCATAATGATTCCCACATCATCGACACGAGACAGAGGAACATGATGTTTTTGTTGTGAATCAAGATCGTATGAGAAACAGAGGAAGGTTGATATTTGCAGAGGCCAACTTCTCTTGAACATATAAACGGCACGATAGTGGACTTGGCAGTATTTGACATCAACGGATCAGAGGTCATGGTGACGAGGCAATGAGCAGATGAGAGGTCAAAAGGGATTATCCAAACCCACGGAGGCAAAGTGAAGAAACGAGATGAGATGTCCCTAACCCGACACGAATGCAGACAAGTGCCATGTTCAAGAGCGACATACTGCCGACGACAACGATGATGGTTCCATTTTTCCCCCACCATTTCTGGCGAGTACCCCAATTATTTTTTGATAACAAGCTTGAAGGGGATAGCATATGCTTACAATATAAGTCCGCCCTTCGGGCGAATCCATCCTAGTGCATTTAACGAGTCCTAGGAAGGAGGAACTCGGAGAACGTCATTTCGACTAGATCCGATGTCATCGGGGTTTAACGAGTCTGACAAAGGAAGAACTCGGCGTCTTTTCATGTTTAGAGAGTTTGAAAAGACAGCGGAAAAGAAAACTCCACAGGTCCCTTTTCATAAATAGTTCCCCAGATCCGAAAAGGTAGAAAACAATATCCGGGAAAACCTCCTAGTCGCGATAGGCTAGGGTATTCCTTTTTCGTAATCAATCCATCCCAGCCCGAAAAAGGGTTAAACTTATACTAGGTGGATGTCGATTCGTGTCCATTTTAACGAGATCGAAACGACAAGGGCCTCGGCGATCTTTTCATATTTAGAGAGTCAGAAAAGAGCTGAAAGATGACTCCAGAGTGAATTTTTCGTGTATTTACCGAGTCCGAAAAGTATAAAATACAACTCGTCTCCATCATTTAAGTCGCAAAAACCTGTCGCTGCACATACCAAGTAAGCGTAAAATCCATTTTCGACATAAAATATGCAAATATTTGATAAAAATAACTTTTAAAAACTCATTTAACGTCGAAAAAGTTATAAATATGTCAAATTGGTAAAAACAAAATTACTTTTACTATTTACCTTGGTAGAAAGCAACAGTGGTCCATTTGGAGCAGAAACTTTCGTCGACGATTGCGACCAATCCAGGCAACCATTCAGCTTCTCGTCTGTCACAGGTAAAAGGCGCTCCTATGCTCTACATTTTCATTCATTTTTTAATGATTTTCCCTTAAAAATTAGTTCTGTGAGGCCACTCTTAAAAATTTAGGGCCGGGCCCATTGGCGCGGGTATCGGGCACGGACCCGCGCCAATGAGCTCTTTTTTGTAAAGGGCTCGCGCCACGTGGCGCGACTGTTCGCAAAACAGCCGCGCCAGCGGCCGAACCTTAAATTGCGCCCAAAATTTCGGTATTTAAACCAAATTACTTGAAAATTGAAGCTCACCAAAGATCTAACCAGGGGTTTTTGACCATGTGAATGCAGATAATCACTCAAAATGGCAATTGAATGGAAGGAACGAGAGCACGGAGATGAGGATGAACAGGCCATGCAAAGCCAAGCTTGCATGAACGCACTTAGAGGCTGTGGATTGCAAAAGTTCTTCCTCACGCCATGTTTACGAGCTCAGCCCGAGCTCCTCCAATATCTAATCAGCATCTGGGATGAAAATGAACAGGTGTTCAGGTTACGAGACCAGGTGTTAGAACTGGAGGTCACCGACGTTTATTTCATCACTGGATTGTCCTGCAGAGGTCCAATCCCTGTACTGACTGGAAGCAGACCATCCGGGGAAAAGATGGAACAGGTAATGGCACGGGTGTGCCGAGGGGCACAAACAGGATCAGGAAGCAAGAAAGTGGATATCCACACCATTCCTGATCTAGCACTGAGAGTAGTTCTCCATACCATTACGCGGGCTGCTGGGTCGCAAGCTCCGCATGAGGCCTCGAAGACTCAACTCTTGTTGGCCTCAGAATGCATGGGTCCCCTACTGTTCAACTGGGCAGAAGCAGTAACCATCAACATGAAAAGGCAGCTCACAAGGTGCAAACAGGGGAAACTGAAATAGTTCGGTTATGGTTCCATCTTGGTATCGTTCATTCTGGAACGCATACCAATCTTCCAGGGCCAAGGGGCCGCAGTGGCGAGTCCGATACCACGAGAGCCACGAATGGCTCGCTGGGCAGCACTGATGCCCAGATCTGGAGGTGGCCAACAGATGTCCTGGAGGCTAGAGTTCTTTAGGTGGCTACGGCGCCAGCTGATCGTCGTGGAAGATTGGCCCTATTCGGGAACTGACTTTACCGGGGACCCAGATCTCCCACTACTAGAAGGAGATGACTGGGACGAGGAGATGGGTAAGACCTCATATTTTGATTTTATGTTTATATGTTTTTTTTTTGTAAATACACATTCGTCTTAACACAATTATCTATACATGCAGATGTAGGACCTGAGAGACCAGCCGGGATGTCTCCAATCTCCCGGAGGACAAAACTTGCCCCTGAGATCCAGGGGGAAGGCACCGGAGGAGAAGAGCTAATCCAGAACCTCGAGGGGATTGCCCATGGGATCCCAGACTATGCCCGGCTATCAGACGTACCGATGGCATACCAGCGCCACACGGTGGGAGTCCCGAATCGGGTCCACCGAATCCTGAGGTGCCTAGTGCGTGCAGTGACGTGCTATCATGAGCACCATGCAGATTAGTCCTTAGGATTTATACCACACCTATTTTTGAGAGACATAGCGTCTACGGATGTACTAAGACGACTATGTATATTTTTTGAGTTTTGTGATGCACACTGTGCAAACATTTCGACACACATATATATATACATATGACTATTTTGGATGGATCTTTCTTTACATGTGATAATGTTTTCTATATGTCATGCAAATTTCTAATACAGATGTAATCTAACGTATCAGTTACATAACAAACGACCCAATGCGAAATGTATTCACACAATGTATCTAATCACACATTTCATTTTTACGCAAGCTTAAAAACACACATGAACACACACATATGCAAACTATGCTTGAAATGAGGAAGACGGGCATGCCCCCCAGCATGACGTCTCAATTCGAGGTGCATGCCCCCCAAGCTTCAGTCCATTGAAAATGGAGTGAAGGTTCAAAAAAAAAAGTCGAATTGAACATGCTCGTGTTTCATTATTTTAATGAGGTTGACACACTTAAAAGAACTGTCCTCAAACAACTTGTTTCATGTTTTAAGGAGCTTGACACAAATGAAGGAACTATGCTCCGAGATCCTGGTTTCATTTTTTAAAGAGCTTGACCCAGGGCGGAAACCGTGCTCTACCCGTCTTACATCAAAATGAACAAGAAGGCGGTACTTCCAAGAGTTCCACTCCTGATGGAAGGGAAACATCCTGGAAGTCAGGACCCAATCCCCCCAGCACATTATGCACAACGGCATCATCACTGAGCACAGGCACGGGGTAAGTAGACACATAGTTGACCTGCGGTGGGGCAGAGACAACAGGTGGATAAAAACCCGGAGGGGGTGATGGTGGACCAGTTGCCACATTAGGACCAAAGAACGAAAGCTGATCGATGGTCACGATCCGTCCTTCATGTGGAAAGCACATCACGCGAAAGAGGGAGGAGACAAGTGCTCCCATGGCATAGGTGTAATCGCGCCCTAGGAGCAGATTGAAATCCAAAGGGCCTGGAACGACCATCACGTCCATATGGACGGTTTTACCTCCCAAATTAACAGGTAACCTTGGAAGGATCCCCAACGGTTGACTCGTTCTTCTATTGAATGTCAACAGATTCTGCGTAACGGGCGCAAGCGGCGGCGAACCGAAAGCTTGCCAGGTAGTTGATGACAGAATACTAATAGAGGCACCTTCATCTATAATGGTGCTGGGTACAACCAGACCAAGAGCCTGTACTGTGATCTCGAAAGGCACATAAGACGGAAGGCGAAATCCTGCAAATCGGTTCCAATCAAAGGAAGCGACCAAACTACTCGGAGGGGCTACCATCGACACGCGAAGGTCTTCCCCTGATGTTACGGTAGAAGAAGCCTCCTCCATGACATCCATCTCGAAGGCGGGAGGAATATCCTCCGTAGCCTCCATCATGGGAGGCGGAGGAGGGGCTTCTTGAAGTACAGGGACAGGAGGATCTTTCTCCAAGTCTGAAGAATCTGAAGAGATCAGAAGGACATGGGGGGTGTGAGATCCACTCTCGACAGAAAAGACCTGGTGCACCACGGACGGGGCCAGTTCAACCGATCCAACAACCAATGGTTGGTCAGGGACGGATTCGTGAATTTGAATTTTCGGGAGAGTGGGGTTGACCAAGGGTGACTCTTGGCCAATCATAGGATCAGCTGGCGGAGGGCTCAAAGAAAGCCGGTTATAACCAGGTGGAAGGCGTGGTGTAAAACCAGTTGGGTTGTCCAAAACTCGTTTGGCTTCATCCATATAAGGACAAAGGTGAATGGCATGGTGCCCTTCACACAACCTACAGGGATTGGTGATCTTACCCTGCTTCTTAGAGGCCTTATCAACAGCAGCTGAAGACATGCCCCCAACTTGACTCCCAGAAGCCAAAGGCAACGGTGGGCGGCCGTTGGACCATACTTCGAGCACCTTGGGAATGCCAGGGCAGTCTCGGAGAAGATGGTCTCTCGTGCACAACAGGCAAGGGAACTTGACTTTCCGTGGAGGGTTGGAAGGTTTATCAAGAGGAGATATCTCGGAGGCAGTAGCCGTACATTTAACCTCTCGCTTATCAGACTTCTTCTTCTTTGTCTTCTTCTTCTTCTTCTTAGCCACCTGGTTACTTGAATCCAGACTTTCACCAGGCGAAGTAGAAGAGGAGGACGCAGAAACAGGCGAAGAAGGGGAGAGGTCCACCTTGGAATCAGAATGATGTTGTTCAGGTGGAGAAACTGATTGAACAGTAGTGGAGACATTCGGGACAACAGAGGTTGAGAATAACCAAACAGGCAACCCAACAGTTAACCCAGGAAGGGACAACGTCGCCATGTAAGGAGCACCAACATTCCCAAACGGAGGAAAATGACCAGGATTCCCTTCTGAGGGGATTCCTTGGTTGGTAAACTCTGAAAAAGTTGCCATCAAAACTCAAAACCACACACGGGCCGAAAACGAGTTAAGACACACGATCAAACGGTCAACAAGCAATGTCTAAACAGGTGTGTAATCGTGAGCGATTAATTTTACCACATTGGAAGGTAAGAAATTCTACCGTTTCATATTTTAAGAGTCGAGAAACGATAAAAAGATGACTCTATCTCTTTCAGAGTTGACACAAGCGTGAAAGGACAAGCGCTTGACGGTCTTTTCAAGTTTAGGGAGTCAGAAAAGACCAAATGACTGCTCAGGGAAAACTAGGCACAAAGGGTGTACCAAATATCCGTGAACTGCAATATACACCTTGGTTTCAAAAATGAAACAGAAATCGACCAAGGACTTTCCGTACGTGCAGGTAGTCTCCCCGAATGCTGTGTTCGGTGTATCACGGGTATAGGGCGGCAGACTCGGCTTCCCGTGGATAAAGGATTGAAAACCTATAGGGGTCTCCCTTTATATACGCGACGGTACGGGGAGCACAAGTCCGTACTAGCGCTGTCTAAAGCCAACAGGCGAACGACAGCTGCTAGGTTTAACGACGCCGGAACACGTCTCTAGCCTAGACCTTCTAAATATGTTTTGTTAAGTTCCAATGTTGCCTTAGGTTAATTGAATAAATTTTACAGTTGATCTTCAATTAAGTTTCAATTTCCAGGCCCTATCGTATGTAGTGTCTCGAAAGACTCCTAAATGCAAAGCTATATGCCACAGTGCAACATTTCGTTCGATGAAAACTAGTTAAATAAGAGTTGAGAGCTTTTATGCAAACGAAATGAACAGAAAACAAACAATGAGATCTCTAATGCAACTAATGCAATTGAAAACTTTTCATTCAAACACTAATCACTAGCAATATGGAAAAGATCACAATTTGCACTAATTAACAAAAGCAAAAGAGATTTTTTTTTTTTTTTGATTTTCAATGTTTAAGAGCTAATATGCACTAAACAATCTTGAAAACAAACGGAACAATTTGGGAAATGATATCCAAGAGAGTGAAACAAACAATATTCACTCAACAATGTAAGCAATCAGACCCCCAAATCGACCAAAGTCCCTCAAAGCAAAGAAAAGACTCAAAAGCTTCCAATGGACCGTGTGATCTAGGTCCAAAGCAAGGCCAAACGAATTTCGAATGAAGGAATGGACAATCACCCAAAAAATGCAATAAAACAACCAACGACTACTAAGAGGATGTGGAGAATCAATCAGCAAGTTGACAGGACAATCAAGACACCAAAACTCCCAAGGAGGGCTCGATACACTAAGCCACTAGATGCCCTAGGGCTCAAAACGTGAAATCGATAGATAAAAGCAAACAACCAAAGGATAGAGGTGAATTCCCGGCCAAACAAGACTCCTACACACTCAGGCAGTCAGAAAATCAAGAAGAAAAACACTGATCAAATCCAGAGAGCTCAAAAATGAAGAAACTCAAAAAACACACAGGGGTGGCGCGACTGTAAGTGTGAAACTGGCGCCAGAAGCCAATTGGCGCGGGCCAGACAAAGGAAACGTGCGCCAAGTGGCGCGACTGTCGGGTTAAAAACCGCGCCCGTCGAGTTTCTCAGCAAAAATTGAAAACAAGCTGCTCCAGAAGCAGACCAATGCAAGCTAAGCAAACCAAGAAGCTAAAACAATGAAAGAATCCAACCCAGAAGGTTCATCAAGCAAGGAAAACAATCAAAGCGAAACAACATAAACGAGACAATGAAAACCGGACGCTCCCCAGCGGAGTCGCCAATTTGTTGACGAGGTAAATCCCCTCTGCGGACAGAGGCGATCCCTACTAGCCCAGCAGGGGTCTAGCAACAATCAAACAATGATATGACGCAGGTTCCTAGTTACGAATGAAAGACTTGGAATAGAAGCCTACCTGGATTCCAACGCTAGGATCTGAAGAAGAAGCATCCCCGTTCCTCAGCCTCGGCAGATCACAATCCCTCCACGATCTCCGCGGATGAACACCTGCACATGGAAGAAATGAACAGATACAAGCATAGAAACCAACATACGTAACTAAACATCAGTCAGAAAGGACATTACTCGCATTAAAATTATGGAAAACGGAGTGGAACCATAATCATAATCATCTATTAAATAACCAGCGAAGAAAGATTACAACCAAGTTCTGACGTCGCAGTCTCCTTCGAACGGGTCTCCAGTCGTCCACGTCTCGCAAAGCTCGCCAAGGAAAGGAAAAACCTCTCCAGAGTCTCGTGACAATGGTCTCCTTACTTGAGTCAGCCTTAAGGGAAAGAGAGGATTCTTTACAACACAAAGGCTCTTGGGAATATGGAGATTCAGAGCTTAGGCACTTCAAGACTATCAGCCTTTCAGCCCCTTCATCAATGGATGAAGGCTATATTTATAGAGGAGAGGAGGAGGTTGGGATCCCTACAATAGTGGAAGGGAGGCCTTATCCCTTGGGAGGTTCCCCATAAGGTGGAAACAAGAGACCAAAGGAGGAAGGCTGTGGTTATTCAGTCGAAACCACTCCTGATGACTCATCCATGAAGTTGTTGTAATTGAAACTTTGCCTCTTTTTTTTTAAAACTTTCCAAAAGAAAATTGGCGCGGGTGCTTAACTGGGATAGAGCGCCAATTGGCATAGGATCAGTGTTAATTTTCCTCATTGACACGAGTACATAACGGGCTACCACCGCCAAGGCAAAAACAGGTGTTTTTAGGGGTCTGCTCAGGAAATGATCAACAGAAGAAATGTTGTCCTCATGGAAAGGGATGCAATGATGGTATTTGCAAGGCATGACACTGCTTATTGGTCACATAATGGGTCCTCCATTGTGCGGGACGGGGAATGGTAGGGACGGTGACAAATTACTGTGTAACAACGACTATCAGCCTTTCAGCCCCTTCATCAATGGATGAAGGCTATATTTATGGAGGAGAGGAGGAGGTTGGGATCCCTACAATAGTGGAAGGGAGGCCTTATCCTTTGGGAGGTTCCCCATATGGTGGAAACAAGAGGCCAAAGGAGGAAGGCTGTGGTTATTCAGGCGAAACCACTCCTGATGACTCATCCACGAAGTTGTTGTAATCGAAACTTCGCCTCTTTTTTAAAAAAACTTTCCATAAACAGAGTGGCGCGGGTACAACACTGGGACAGAGCGCCAATTGGCGCGGGCCCAGTGTTAATTTTCCCCCATTGGCGCGAGTACATAACGGGCTACCAGCGCCAATGCAAAAACATGTGTTTTTAGGGGTCTGTTCAGGAAATGATAAACAGGAGAAATGTTGTCCTCATGGAAAGGGATGCAATGAAGGTATTTTCAAGGCTTGACATTGCTCACAGGTCACATAATGGGTCCTCCATTGTGCGGGACGGGGAATGGTACGGACAGTGACAAATTACTGTGTAACAGATGCCCCCTAAAGCATGAGGCCCGAGAGAGAGAGAGGGGTGAAATGCTTTACGAGAACATGTTCAACTGAAGGCCCGCCGTCGGAAAACCTGCGCAGAAAGATACAACTGAAAATCTCAAGTACATGATGTATATACATGGTATGGACGCAGCCATCCGAAACAGAGTATACGATAATCCGGATCTAGGGTATGGGCGCAGCCATCCAACTAAGATCAAACAAATAGACTCAGGTATGGTCGCAGCCATCCAATCAATGAGTCATGTACATAATGATAATAATCCACAATCGCAGCCTGGATTACAACAGACACAATCCAGGGTCTTG
The DNA here is from genome assembly GCA_034641835.2 of Pinus albicaulis. NCBI lineage: Eukaryota > Viridiplantae > Streptophyta > Pinopsida > Pinales > Pinaceae > Pinus > Pinus albicaulis. Next base: position 1,015,271,952 of record CM076572.1, on the reverse strand, counting down.
CGCTCCATCTCGACCCAACGAAGTACAAGTTCAAGCATGTGAATATGTGAGCTGAAGTCGAACATGCAAGAACATCGTCTGATTACCAGCCAATGATGAAAGCTGTTAACAGACACGAGAGAAACCACCAATAATGACAATGGTCCTCAAGGTACTACAGGTACAATCTACAGCGTGCGAATAAATGAGTTGACGTCGAACACCCGCAGAATCATTCGATCGGAAGTCAATGATGTAAACTTCACGTCGAATGCGACGAACACCTTACGTGGTACGGTCAGGGCCTGTAAGTCTCTAGACCAACTTCCTGGATAATGAGTTGAAGTCGACATGAAGTGACCTTGATCGAAGGTGGGCCATAATGTTTCCCACATCATCGACACGAGACAGAGGAACATGATGTTTTTTGTCGTGAATCAAGATCGTGTGAGAAACAGAGGAAGGTTGATATTTGCAGAGGCCAACTTCTCTTGAACATATAAACGGCACGACAGTGGACTTGGCAGTATTTGACATCAATGGATCGGAGGTCATGGTGACGAGGCAATGAACAGATGAGAGGTCAAAAGGGATTACCCAAACCCATGGAGGCAAAGTGAAGCAACGAGATGAGATGTCCCCAACCCGACACGAAAGCAGACAAGTGCCATGTTCAAGAGCGACATGCGCCGACGACAACGACGATGGTTCATTTTTCCCACCATCTTGGTGAGTGCCTCTTTATTTTTACACAAGCTTGAAGGGGATAGCATATGCTTGTGATATAAGTCCACCCTTCGGGCGGATCCATCCTAGTGCATTTAACGAGTCCTAGGAAGGAGAAACTCGGAGAACGTCATTTCGACGAAATCCAATGTCATCAGGGTTTAACGAGTCTGACAAAGGAAGAACTCGGCGTCTTTTCATGTTTAGAGAGTTTGAAAAGACGGCGGAAAAGAAAACTCCACAGGTCCCTTTTCGTAAATAGTTCCCCAGATCCGAAAAGGTAGAAAACAATATCCGGGAAAACCTCCTAGTCGCGATAGGCTAGGGTATTCCTTTTTCGTAATCAATCCATCCCGGCCCGAAAAAGGGTTAAACTTATACTGGGTGAATGTCGATTCGTGTCCATTTTAACGAGATCGAAACGACAAGGGCCTCGGCAATATTTTCATGTTTAGAGAGTCAGAAAAGAGCTGAAAGATGACTCCTCCTGGAGGAGCGAGTGGTATAAAGGGTAGCAACTGGTTCCGGTAATGGTGGAACTACTCTGAACAAATAAAGGTCGAGAGGCTGGCTAACAAGACCACTCATAGCAGCGGTTCCTCAGGAACGGGTAAAACAACCAAGTGAAGGCATATGATCGGCCAAGCAGATAATGACGATGGAGCGAGAAAACCAAGGCTCATCTGGAAAAATAGGCTGATAAAATGGCAATCACAAGAGGTAAAATAAGAATGGTTTCATTTTTACACAAGCTTGAAACAAAGATAAACTATGCTTGAAACCGGTTTCATTTTTACACAAGCTTGAAACGGAAACAAACTATGCTTGAAAAAGTAAGCATGCCCCCAGCATGGTGACTCAATTCGAGGTACATGCCCCCAAGCTTCAGTCCATATGAAAGGCAGATGGAGTGAAGGTTCAAATTACGAGATCAAGAGAAAGACTCGACTGGGATTTTACGAGATCTAAACAAAGACTCGAATTGAACGGGAACGTGTTTCATTATTTTAACGAGGTTGACACATTAAAAGAACTATCCTCAAACACCTTGTTTCATGGTTTAGGGAGCTTGACACAAGACCAGGAACTGTGCTTCGACAAACCTTGTTTCATTTTTTAAGGAGCTTGGCACAAGACAAGGAACTCTGCTCCGGCAACCTTGTTTCATTTTTTAAGGAGCTTGACACAAGACAAGGAACTCTGCTCCGAGAGCCTAGTTTCATTTTTTAGAGAGCTTGACACAGGGAAGAAACCGTGCTCTAACCGACTTACATCAAAATGAACAAGAAGGCGGCGCTTCCAAGAGTTCCACTCCTGATGGAAGGGAAACATCCTGGAAGTCAGGACCCAATGCCCCCAGCACATTATGCACTACGGCATCATCACTGAGCACAGCCACGGGGTAAGTAGCCACATAGTTGACCTGCGATGGAGCAGATACAACGGGTGGATAAAAACCAGGAGGGGGTGATGGCGGACCAGATGCTACATTGGGACCAAAGAATGACAGTTGATCAATGGTCACAATCCGTCCTTCATGTGGAAAACAGGCCACACGAAAAAGGGAGGAGACAAGCGCTCCCATGGCATAGGTGTAATCGCGCCCCAGGAGCAGATGAAAATCCAAGGGGCCTGGAACGACCATCACATCCATATGGACGGTTTTCCCTCCCAAATTAATTGGTAACCTTGGAAGGATCCCCAACGGTTGACTGGTCCTTCTATTGAATGACAACAGATTCTGCGTAACAGGCGCAAGCGGTGGTGAACCGAAAGCTTGCCAGGTAGTTGATGACAGAATACTAACAGAGGCACCTTCGTCTATAATGGTGCTGGGTACAACCAGACCAAGAGCCTGTACTGTGATCTCGAAAGGCACATAAGACGGGAGGCAAAATCCTGCAAATCGATTCCAGTCAAAGGAAGCGACCAAACTACTCGGAGGGGCTACCATCGACAAGCGAAGGTCTTCCCCTGATGTTACGGTAGAAGAAGCATCCTCCATGACCTCTATTTCGAAGGCGGGAGGAATATCCTCCGTAGCCTCCATCACAGGAGGCGGAGGAGGAGCTTCTTGAAGCACAGGGACAGGAGAATATTTCTCCAAGTCTGAAGAATCTGAAGAAACCAGAAGGACCTGAAGAGTGTGAGATCCACTCTCGACAGAAAAGACCTGGTGCACCGCGGACGGGGCCAGTTCAACCGATCCGATGACCAATGGTTGGTCAAGGACGGATCCGTGAATTTGAATTTCTGGGGGAGTGGGATCGACCAAGGATGACCCTTGACCAATCACGGCATCAGCCGGTGGAAGACTCAAAGAAAGCTGTTTATAACCAGCCGGGAGGCGTGGTGTAGAAACAGTCAGGTTGTCCCCGACTCGCTTGGCTTCGTCCATATAAGGACAAAGGTGAATAGCATGGTGCCCTTCACACAACCTACAGGGATTGGTAATCTTACCCTGCTTTTTAGGATTTTTACCAACACTAGCTGAAGACGTGCCCCCAACCTGACTCCCGGAAGCCAAAGGCAACGGTGGACGACCGCTGGACCATGTTTCGAGCACCTTGGGAATGCCAGGGCAGTCTCGAAGAAGATGGTCTCCCATGCACAACAGGCAAGGGAACTTGACTTTCCGTGGAGGTTTGGAAGGGTTATCAAGAGGAGACGTTTCAGGAGCAATAGCAGCACTTTTAATCTCTCGCTTATCAGACTTCTTCTTCTTTGTCTTCTTCTTCTTCTTCTTAGCCACCTGGTTACTCGAATCCAGACTTTCACCAGGCGAAGAGGAGGAAGAGGACTCAGAAACAGGCGAAGAAGGGGAGAGGTCCACCTTAGAATCAACATGATGTGGTTCGGGTGGAGGAACTGATTGACCAGTAACTGAGACATTCAGAACGACAGAGGTTGAGAACAACCAAACAGGCAACCCAACAGTTAACCCAAGAAGGGACAACGTTTCCATATAAGGAGCACCAACATTTCCAAAAGGAGGAAAATGACCACGATTCCCTTCTGAAGGGATTCCTTGGTTGGTAAACTCTGAAAAAGTTGCCATCAAAACTCAAAACCACACACAGGCTGAAAAAAGAGTTAAGGGCACACGATCAAACGGTCAACAAGCAATATCTAAGCAGGCGTGTAATCGTGGGCGATTGATTTTACCACATTGGAAAATAAGAAATTCTACCGTTTCATGTTTTAAGAGTCGAGAAACGATAAAAGATGACTCTATCTCTTTCAGAGTTGACACAAGCGTGAAAGGACAAGCGCTTGACGGTCTTTTCAAGTTTAGGGAGTCAGAAAAGACCAAATGACTGCTCAGAAAAAACTAGGCACAAAGGGTGTACCAAATATCCGTGAACTGCAATATACACCTTGGTTTCAAAAATGAAACAGAAATCGACCAAGGACTTTCCGTACGTGCAGGTAGTCTCCCCGAATGTTGTGTTCGGTGTATCACGGGTATAGGGCGGCAGACTCGGCTTCCTATGGATAAAGGATTGAAAACCTATAGGGTTCTCCCTTTATATACGCGACGGTACGGGGAGCGCAAGTCCGTACTAGCGCTGTCTAAAGCCAACAGGCGAACGACAGCTGCTAGGTTTAACGACGCCGGAACACGTCTCTAGCCTAGACCTTCTAAGTATGTTGCGTTAAGTTCCAATGTTGCCTTAGGTTAATTGAATAAATTTTACAGTTGATCTTCAATTAAGTTTCAATTTCCAGGCCCTATCGTATGTAGTGTCTCGAAAGACTCCTAAATGCAAGCTATATGAGAAAAGAAAACTTTTAATTCGATGAATGCTATCTAGTTAAGGGAAGAGCTTCAAACAATGATGCAACAAACAGCAAAACTGAAAACGAAACTTTTCCAAACTAGATGACTTTCACTATCCAGAAGTATTCTAAAACATTCAACGAAGCAAATTATGCAATGTAATCTATGCAAAATTCTTTTTCTGAAAACTATGCAATTGTAATCTATGCACAATTTCCTTTTTCTTTTCAAATAATAAGAATGCACTCAATGCATTTTTCGATGAAATGAGAATCTACTTAATGCATGCCTTTAACAAAAGAGAATGCACTCAAAGCGATTTTTAGTTTTCAATCATTAAACAATGTAATCTAAGTTCAATGATGGATCTCAAAAAATACTTTTCAATGCAATGTGATCTAATGCATTTTAACAAAAAGAACACTTTGAGACGAAAACTAAATAAACGCAAATCCCCTTAATGAAGGATGAAAGCAAAAGGGGTGCAAATAAACACTAAGAATGCAACCGTTGTTTCAAAATACTTTGTGACAAAATCCCTCAAAAGTTGACAAGACATATGCGGTCAAACACAAAAAGGACTTCCAAAGCAAGAGATCAAAACAAGGCATTCATTCCTTTTACATCAAACAATCATAGAAAGAAGACATTCCAAATAATGAGCAATGTAATCTATGCTCATACAGAGGAAATACCCGAAGGGAAAGACGCACTGTTGAAGGATTAAGGGAAAAAAACTCAATTTTCATACACCCTGAAAGTGGCGCGACTTGTACATTGACAACTAGCGCCACTTGGCGCGACTTTTACTTGAAAACTAGCGCCAATGGCCAAGTGGCGCGGGTTGCTAACTGACAACAAGCGCCACTGCCTGAAAATGAAAAAACAAAGACTTTCTCCCAACCAAGACCAGACTTCCCACTTCAAGCTGAATCTAAAACAAACCCAGAAGCAAAGTACTGACCAAAAGAAGCTTCCGAACAAGGGTAACCCTACCACCTACAGGAAATGGCGCGACTGTCTGGCTGTAATCCGCGCCAGACAGGGGATGGCGCGAGTAATGAACTGGCAACCTGCGCCAATTGGCGCGACTGTCAGGCTATAAACCGCGCCAATCAAGCCAACCATGAAAAGATGAAAATTCGGAAAAGCAGAGGTCAGATCTGATCCTCTGGGGGCTGAACCAAAAGCCAAAACACAAAAATAACCCAACCCAGAAGGCTCATCAAGCAAGGAAAAACGATCAAAGCGAAACAATCATAAACGAGACAAGGAAAACCGGACGATCCCCAGCGGAGTCGCCAATTTGTTGATGAGGTAAATCCCCTCTGCGGACAGAGGCGATCCCTACTAGCCCAGCAGGGGTCTAGCAACAAACAAACAATGCTATGACGCAAGCTCCTAGTTACGAATGAAAGACTTGGGATAAGAGCCTACCTGGATTCCAACGCTAGATCCGAAGAAGAGATGTCCCCGTCCTTCAGCCCTGGCAGATCACAATCCTTCCACGATCTCCGTGGATGAACACCTGCACACAGAAGAAACGAACAGATACATGCATAGGAACCAGCATACGTAACTAAACATCGGTCAGAAAAGATATTACTCGCATTAACATGATAGAAAAAAGAGTGGAACCATAATCATAGTCATCTATTAAAGTGATAAACGAATAGAAGTTACAACCAAGTTCTGACGTCGCAGCTTCCTTCGAACGGGTCTCCGGTTGTCCACGTCTCGCAAAACTCGCCAAGGAAAGGGAAACCTCTCCAGAGTCTCGTAACAATGGTCTCCTCGCTTGAATGGGCCTTAAGGGAAAGAAGGGATTCTTTACAGCACAAAGGCGCTTGGGAATAGGGAGATGCAAAGCTTCAGCACTTCAAGACTATCAGCCCTTCAGCCCCTTCATCAATGGATGAAGACTATATTTATAGAGGAGAGGAGGAGGTTGGGATCCCTACAATAGTGGAAGGGAGGCCTTATCCTTTGGGAGGTTCCCCATAAGGTGGAAACAAGAGGCCAAAGGAGGAAGGCCGTGGTTATTCAGGCGAAACCACTCCTGATGACTCATCCACGAAGTTGTTGTAATCGAAACTTCGCCTCTCTTTTTAAAAAACTTTCCATAAACAGAGTGGCGCGGGTACAACACTGGGACAGAGCGCCAATTGGCGCGGGCTCAGTGTTAATTTTCCCCCATTGGCGCGAGTACATAACGGGCTACCAGCGCCAATGCAAAAACATGTGTTTTTAGGGGTCTGCTCAGGAAATGATCAACAGAAGGAATGTTGTCCTCATGGAAAGGGATACAATGATGGTATTTGCAAGGCATGACACTGCTTATTGGTCACAGAAACGACCCTCCAATGGGCGAGATGGGAATTGCAGGGACGGTGACAAATTACTGTGTAACAGATGCCCCCTAAAGCATGAGGCCCGAGAGAGAGAGAGAGGGGTGAAATGCTTTACGAGAACATGTTCAACTGAAGGCCCGCCGTCGGAAAACCTGCGCAGAAAGATACAACTGATATCTCAAGTACATGATGTATATGTGGTATGGACGCAGCCATCCGAAACAGAGTATGCTATAATCCGGATCCAGGGTATGGGCGCAGCCATCCAACTAAGATCAAATAAATAGACTCAGGTATGGTCGTAGCCATCCAATCAGTGAGTCATGTACATAATGATAATAATCCACAATCGCAGCCTGGATTACAACAGACACAATCCAGGGTCTTGCGCTCCATCTCGACCCAGCAGAGTACAAGTTCAAGCATGTGAATATGTGAGCTGAAGTCGAACATGCAAGAACATCGTCTGATTACCAGCCAATGATGAAAGCTGTTAACAGACGCGAGAGAAACCCCCAATAATGACAATGGTCCTCAAGGTACTACAGGTACAATCTACGGCGTGCGAATAAATGAGTTGATGTCGAACACCCGCAGAATCACTCGATCGGAGGCCAATGATGTAAACCTCTCGTCGAATGCGACGAACCTGCCATTGAGGCATGCAGGCTCCAAGGTACCATAAGGAGTCGCTAGACCAACTTTCTGGATAATGAGTTGATGTCGACAGGAAGTGACCTTGATCGAAGGTGGGCCATAATGATTCCCACATCATCGACACGAGACAGAGGAACATGATGTTTTTGTTGTGAATCGGGATCGTATGAGAAACAGAGGAAGGTTGATATTTGCAGAGGCCAACTTCTCTTGAACACATGAACGACACGACAATGGACCGCGATGTTGACATCAATGGATCGGGGGTCATGGCGACGAGGCGGTGAACGGATCAAAGGTCAAAGATTACCCAAACTCATGGAAGACGAAGTGAAGCAACGAGATGAGATGTCCCCAACTTGAAACACGAATGCGGAGACAAGTGCCATGTTCAAGAGCGACATACGCAGCGACAACGACGATGGTTCCATTTTTCCCCACCATCTTGGTGAGTACCTCTTTATTTTTACACAAGCTTGAAGAGGATACCATATGCTTGTCATATAAGTCCACCCTTCGGGCGAATCCATCCTAGTACATTTAACGAGCCCTAGGATGGAGCGACTCGAATAACGTCATTTCGACTGGATCCGATGTCATCAGGGTTTAACGAGTCTGACAAAGGAAGAACTCGGCGAATTTTCACATTTAGAGAGTTTGAAAAGACGTAGAAAAGTAAACTCCAGCGGTCCCTTTTCGTAGATAGTTCCTCGGACCCGAAAAGGTAGAAAACAATATCCGAGAAAACCTCCTAGTCACGATAGGCTAGGGTATTCCTTTTCGTAAATAATCCATCCCAGCCCGAAAAAGGGGTAAACGTATACTGGGTAGATGTCAATTCGTGTCCACTTTAGCGAGATCGAAACGACAAGGGCCTCAGAAATCTTTTCATGTTTAGAGAGTCAGAAAAGAGCTGAAAGATGACTCCTCCTGGAGGAGGAAGTGTTATTATAAAGGTGTATTTCGGATTTCGATGACCAGGTGGAACTACTGCGAACGAAATAAGGTCGAGAGGTGGCTAACAAGACCACTCATAGCAGCGGTTCCTCAGGAACGGGTAAAACAACCAAGTGAAGGCATATGATCGGCCAAGCAGATAGTGACAATGGAGTGAGAAAACCAAGGCTCATCTGGCAGAAATAGGCTGATAAAATGGCAATCTCAAGAGGTAAAATAAGAATGGTTTCATTTTTACACAAGCTTGAAACAAAGATAAACTATGCTTGAAACCGGTTTCATTTTTACACAAGCTTGAAACGGAAACAAACTATGCTTGAAAAAGTGAGCGTGCCCCCAGCATGGTGACTCAATTCGAGGTACATGCCCCCCAAGCTTCATTCCATATGAAAGGCAGATGGAGTGAAGGTTCAAATTACGAGATCAAGAGAAAGACTCGACTGGGATTTTACGAGATCTAAACAAAGACTCGAATTGAACGAGAACATGTTTCATTATTTTAACGAGGTTCGCCTGTTCAAAGAACTTATCCTCAAACACCTTTTTTCATGGTTTAGGGAGCTTGACACAAGGCAGGGGCCCAATGCTTTCAGGCTAAGCCTTGTTTCATTTTTTAAGGAGCTTGACTTCAGACAAAGACATAGCAGCAGCCTTGTTTCATTTTTAAGGAGCTTGACACAAGACAAGGAGCGTACTCAGCAACCTAGTTTCATTTTTTAGAAATGACACGGGGGCTAGTAACTCCTAAACGACATCAAAATGAACAAGAAGGCGGCGCTCCCAAGAGTTCCGCTCCTGATGGAAGGGAAACATCCTGGAAGTCAGGACCCAATGCCCCCAGCACATTATGCACTACGGCATCATCACTGAGCACAGGCACGGGGTATGTAGCCACATAGTTGACCTGCGGTGGGGCAGAGACAACAGGTGGATAAAAACCAGGAGGGGGTGATGGCGGACCAGTTGCCACATTAGGACCAACGAATGACAGCTGATCAATGGTCACGATCCTTCCTTCATGCGGAAAACAGGCCACACGAAAGAGGGAGGAGACGAGCGCTCCCATGGCATAGGTGTAATCACGCCCCAAAAGCAGATTGAAATCCAAGGGGCCTGGAACGACCATCACGTCCATATGGACGGTTTTCCCTCCCAAAGTAATCGGTAACCTTGGAAGGATCCCCAACGGTTGACTCGTCCTTCTATTGAATGTCAACAGATTCTGCGTAACAGGCGCAAGCGGTGGCGAACCGAAAGCTTGCCAGGTAGTTGAAGACAGAATACTAACAGAGGCACCTTCGTCTATAATGGTGTTGGGTACAACCAGACCAAGAGCCTGTACTGTGATCTCGAAAGGCACATAAGACGGAAGGCGAAATCCTGCAAATCGATTCCAGTCAAAGGAAGCGACCAAACTACTCGGAGGGGCTACCATCGACAAGCGAAGGTCTTCCCCTGATGTTACGGTAGAAAAAGCATCCTCCATGACCTCCATCTCGAAGGCGGGAGGGATATCCTCTGGAGCCTCCATCATGGGAGGTTCAAACTATGAAGCAGGCTGAGGGAAATGCAGGGACGGGAAGAGAATCTTTTCTCCAAGTGAAGAATGCGAAGAGATCGAGGAAGGACATGGGGGTGCTTGGTCCACTCTCGACGAAGGCACCGTTTATAGTGGACGGGGCCAGTTCAACCGATCCTACGACCAATGGTTGGTCAAGGACGGATTCGTGAATTTGAATTTCTGGGGGAGTGGGATCGACCAAGGATGACTCTTGACCAATCGCGGCATCGGCAGGTGGAAGACTCAAAGAAATCTGTTTATAACCAGCCGGGAGGCGTGGTGCAGAAACAATTGGGTTGTCCAAGACTCGCTTGGCTTCATCCATATAAGGACAAAGGTGAATAGCATGGTGCCCTTCACACAACTTACAGGGATTGGTGATCTTACCCTGCTTCTTAGGAGCCTTACCAGTGCCCCCAACCTGACTCCCGGAAGCCAAAGACAACAGTGGGCGACCGTTGGACCATACTTCGAGTACCTTGGGAATGCCAGGGCAGTCTCGAAGAAGATGGTCTCCCGTGCACAACATGCAGGGGAACTTGACTTTCCGAGGAGGGTTGGAAGGTTTATCAAGAGGAGATATCTCAGAGGCAGTAGCCGTACATTTAGCCTCTCGCTTATCGGACTTCTTCTTCTTCGTCTTCTTCTTCTTCTTCTTAGCCACCTGGTTACTTGAATCCAGACTTTCACCAGGCGAAGAGGAGGAGGACGACTCAGAAACAGGCGAAGAAGGGGAGAGGTCCACCTTAGAATCAACATGATGTGGTTCGGGTGGAGGAGCTGATTGACCAGTAACGGAGACATTCGGGACAACAGAGGTTGAGAACAACCAAACGGGCAACCCAACAGTTAACCCAGGAAGGGACAACGTCGCCATGTAAGGAGCACCAACATTTCCAAAAGGAGGAAAATGACCAGGATTCCCTTCTGAGGGGATTCCTTGGTTGGTAAACTCTGAAAAAGTTGCCATCGAACTCAAAACCACACACGGGCTGAAAAAGAAAAGCAGAGGTTAAGACACCGATCAGAAACGGTCGACGAAGCAACGTACGAGGTGTGTAATCGTGGGCGATTAGTTTTACCACATTGGAAAATAAGAAATTCTCTTAGTTTCATATTTTAAGAGTCGAGAAACGATAAAAAGATGACTCTATCTCTTTCGAGTTGATACAAGCGTGAAAGGACAAGCGTGACCGGTCTTTTCAAGTTTAGGGAGTCGAGAAAAAGACCAAATGAGCGCTCGGGGAAAAACTGAGCACAAGGTGTACCAAATATCAAGTGACGCAATATACACCTTGGTTTCAATAATGAAACGAGAAATCGACCAGAGACTTTGAGTACGTGCGGGTAGTCTCCCACGAATCTTTGTGTTCGATGTATCACGGGTATAGGGTGGCAGACTCGGCTTCCTGTGGATAAAGGATTGAAAACCTAGAGGGGTCTCCCTTTATATACGCGACAGTGCGGGGAGCGCAAGTCCGTACTAGCGCTGTCTAAAGCCAATAGGCGAACGACAGCTGCTAGGTTTAACGACGCCGGAACACGTCTCTAGCCTAGACCTTCTAAATATGTTGCGTTAAGTTCCAATGTTGCCTTAGGTTAATTGAATAAATTTTACAGTTGATCTTCAATTAAGTTTCAATTTTCAGGCCCTATCGTATGTAGTGTCTCGAAAGACTCCTAAATGCAAGCCATATGAGAAAAGAAAACTTTTAATTCGATGAATGCTATCTAGTTAAGGGAAGAGCTTCAAACAATGATGCAACAAATAGCAAAACTGAAAACGAAACTTTTCCAAACTAGATTTTCACCATCCAAAAGTATTCTAAAACATTCAACGAAGCGAATTATGCAATGCAATCTATGCAAAATTCTTTTTCCGAAAACTATGCGATTGTAATCTATGCACAATTTCCTTTTCTTTTCAAATAATACGAATGCACTCAATGCATTTTTCGATGAAGTGAGAATCTACTTAATGCATACTTTCAATAAAAGAGAATGCACTCAAAGCGATTTCTAGTTTTCAATCATTAAACAATGTAATCTAAGTTCAATGATGGATCTCAAAAAATACTTTTCAATGATTGATCTAAGCCATTTAAACGAAAGCAAACTATGAAAGCAACTAAAAGAACGCAAATCTTCTTAATGAAGGATAAATAAAAGGGACTGACAAACATAAGAATACAATCATTTAACAAAATACTTTAATGACGAAATTCCTCAAGAGTGACAAAACACGAAAAGGGACTTCCAAGGAGAATGAAATCAAAACAAGGCATTCATCCCTTTTACATCAAACAATCATAGAAAGAAGACCTTCCAAATAATGATCAATGTAATCTATGCTCATACAGAGGAAATACCCGAAGGGAAAGACGCGCTGTTGAAGGATTAAGGGAAAAAAACTCAATTTTCATACACCCTGAAAGTGGCCCGACTTGTACATTGACAACTGGCGCCACTTGGCGCGACTTTTACTTGAAAACTAGCGCCAATGGCCAAGTGGCGCGGGTTGCTAACTGACAACAAGCGCCACTGCCTGAAAATGAAAAAACAAATAATTTCTCCCAACCAAGACCAGACTTCCCACTTCAAGATGAATCTAAAACAAACCCAGAAGCAAAGTACTAACCAAAAGAAGCTTCCGAACAAGGGTAACCCTACCACCTACAGGAAATGGCGCGACTGTCTGGCTGTAATCCGCGCCAGACAGGGGATGGCGCGAGTGATAAACTAACAACCTGCGCCAACTGGCGCGACTGTCAGGGCTAAACTCGCGCCACTAAAGCCAACTATGAAAAGGTGAAAATTCGGAAAAGCAGAGGTCAGATCTGATCCTCTGGGGGCTGAACCAAAAGCCAAAACACAAAAAGAACCTGACAAGGGTTCATCTCAAACCAGGAAAAAACGATGCGGCGGGCGCTGTCAGCGGACAATGAAGGGCCGGACGATCCCCGGTGAATGTGTTCGTGAGGGCGTCCCTGCTGGGACGGGCGGTCTTCTCTCGCCCGGCGGGGGTCGCCAACTCCGACAAACAATGCTGCAGCGCGCGGCTCTCTTTCCGAAACCCGAAAGACTTGGGACGGGCCTGCACGGTTTGGCGCCTGGACGAAGAAGATGCCCCCGTCCGCCGAGGCCTGGCGGATACGTCCGCCCACGGTCTCGGTGGACGGACTGCACGAAGAGACGAACGGTCCCCGCGCGCCGCGGGCGCGGCCGCCGTGGCTGATATGGGTCGAAAGGAGTATTTTCGCATTGGTGCAAGGGTGGAGCCATAATCACCGTCTGTCTGTTAAAGTGATAAACGGAATAGAAAGTTGCAACGAGTTGACGTCGCGGCCTCCTTCGTGCGGGTCTCTGGGCGTTGTCTGCGTCTCGCGCGTAGCTCGCCCGAGGAAGAGCTTCTCTCCGAGTCTCGGCAACAGCGATTAACGCCCAGCTGTCTGGGCATGAGTGAAAAGAGGATTCTTTGCAGCACAAGGCATGAGAACCACGGGAGGAGATACGAAAGCTTGAGCCCGCCAAGACTACTCCCGGCCCTTCGACGTCGGCCCTTCGGCCCCTTCATCAATGGATGGAGAGAGCTGTTATAGAGGGAAAGGAGGGTTGGATCCTACAATAGTGGAAGGAGAGCCTTATCTTTGGGAGGTTCCCATAAAAAGGTGGAAGAAGAGGCCAAAGGAGGAGGCACCGTGGTTATTGAGCCGACACTCACGTGGCTCGCCACGAAGTTGTTGTAATCGACACTTCCTCTTTTTTCAAAAACTTTCCACTAAGCAGGTAGAGCGCGGTGCTCTTGGGACGGGCGCGATTGGCGTGAGCTCGGTGTTAATTTTTCCCCATTGGCGCGAGTACATAACGGGATACCGGCGCGTGCAAAAACATGTGTTTAGGGGGTACGCACCGAGCTGATAAACGGGAGAAAATGTTGTCCTCATGGGGAAAGGGATGCAATGAAGGTATTTTCCAAGGCTTGACATTGCTCACAGGTCCTGACGCTGGGTCCTCCATTGTGCGGGACGGGGAATGGTAGGGACGGTGACAAATTCTTGTGTAACGATTGTTATCATTCATCATTGTTTATTAACACATGTTCAACGATTTCATGACATATTGGACATCCAATGCTAAGGCCACAAGCACGCATGATCAACGTCGGGTGCACAGCACGGTGGGCGACAAGGTGTGGCTACATTTTGTAGATGGCTCGTTGAACCACACCACAAACTTGGCTGCTCAATATGGAGCACACACCATCACCAAGGGTACATGAGAGAACCTTTGAGCTCATTTATTCCACCACTCCTTGTTGGCACCCGGTGTTCAATGTGGACACCTTGCTTTCTTACCTCTCTGGTTTGTGACATGGCAGGCATCCTGCACAACAAAGTTAAACCCATCTTTTGCATGGTGTTAGGGTCCTATATTTCATAGGATCTCCAAGAACATTTTAGAATTTTATTCTTTTTGTTCAAAAGTTACTTTTGTGAAATTATTTCCAAATATAAATAATTTTTAAAATAAAAAAGAGATAACATAAAAGATAAAAGAGGTATATGTTATAAATAAAAAGCTACAACATGTGAACCCCATTAAAAGAATAAAAAATAATGGCAGATAGAAAGTGTTTCAAACCAAATGCCACTACTCTTAATTCCAAAAACACTTAGAAAATAAATTGTGCTAAGCTTGCTTAAAAAATTCCACAAAATTTCAATAAATTCAATCATACGATTCATCATAGGTACAATTCAGTTTAGAATGCTTTTCAATAGGTAGTGAAAAATAATTTTCATTTTATTTAATTATTGAAATTAATTAGTTGGGTAGAAAATAGCTTGGTTCAATAGTTTAATCTAAACCAAGGGAAGGTGTTTAACTCATTTTTTTATAAGTTAGCACTTAATTAGTTGAATGGTTAAAATGATAAGGTAGAATATGGATGAAAAAGAATAGAAAAGTTAAAAGTTTTAGGAAAATTATTCTGTTTTATGAGCATCCATATAAATAAAATGTTAGGTGATAGATGCCCTAGTAAAGGAGGCAAAACAAAACCTTGGGAAACAAGAAAAGAAAAAAGAAAAGCTTCATTTTGTTTTTAATTTTTTGAGTTGGCTAGTCTAAATGCGCCTATGGAAAAGTAATTGGTATATGGTTTAAATTCTGATTATTAATTTTCTATCCTAAAATTTTTCGACACCTTTTCTTTCCCCTACTTTCTGCATTTCATTATTTTACCCTTTTTAATTTCCTTCCCCATCATATATGTTTTCATTTAATTACACAATCCCCGCACATTCAAAACCATTTGCCATAGGAAAAACCAAAAATCATTTACATTTCGATCTCCTACACAAACCTTTCGATACATAAGTCAGAGCGAGACCCATTCCCGCAACACTTCATTTTTCATTTCTGTTTTGTTCACAGAAATCAAGTAAACTTTTAACATACATGACTTTTACTTTTACTTTCTACCCTTACTTTTATTGATTTTCCATGTCTGTGCCTTAATTTAAGATAGCGATTAGTGGGAGGCCCTCACCAGCATTTCGCAGTTTTAGTAACTGTGCAACAAAAACTTAGGTCTGAGATCTCAGGTTGTGATACTCTACCGCATCACATATTTTGTTTTCCTTTGAAAGTGCCCACAACTATGTTGTTTTAACTTGCGATGCGTTAGGTTGGCCCCACCTAAATGGCTCACCCCACTCCATAGATGTTGCAATACATTGATATATCAACGGAAACCTTATAAAATTCATACACTTCTTTGCTTGACACGCAGTTGTAACATATTTGATTTCCGGTGAGTCCCTCTTCCTGCACTTTTAGGGGGTGTGAATATGTCCTGGCTTGCAACTACAAGCTAAAATTTGTGATGCTGTGATCCGGTCCCGCTTATTACTGCCCGTCTGTTCCTCACCCTCCTCCCCGCCTGTGTACTTTCGTATTTTGTCTCAACACAATTAAGCTAAAAGTTGCGAAGTGCATTAGTCAGTCCACCTACCCTCACATCACCTCCCTTCCATAGCATCACATTGTTGATTGTATTCTTTATAATTAACGACATAATCATGCAGGCATTGGATAGGTACGACTTAGAATTGAAATTTAAAAGGTTTCAAGTCAAATATTTTGCAATTTTTCCTGGCAACTTTGTTTATAAAGGTTTAACACAACAAAAAGGATTTAATTATTAAAAGGTATAAAAGGTTAGGCGGCAAAAAGCATTCAACACTCTATTCATACAGTCACCTTGTGACTCTCGGCTCATATTTCAACATATCATAAATTTTGCTCAACGTCCCTAAACTTCCTGCAACATTTTATATGATGCATTCCATAAACTATAATTTTATGTATGGTTGATTTTTAATTCCGTCTGCTTCTGTTTATTTGTTGTAATTTTGCATATAAATACTTGATTTTGGAGAGTACCAAAGGTTGATTTATTGAATCAGAATCCATTCTGTCTTTTCGGTCTTGTAACTTTCCAAAAACACTTATAGAATAAACAATAATTAGCCATTCATAGGATTCTTGTGTCTTATTATTGGTGATGTTTTTCTTCGTTATTGTTTCATTGTCTTGTTTCATTGCCAACATCTGAATCTAATTGTAAAGAAAAACATGATGAATATAGTTTCATACCAAACCCTTGTCACATGACTACCTTTATGATCATTATTGCTATGTTCCAAATCACAGAAATGTTGGAGATATTAGAGTTAATTTTCTGGCAAATTAATACAATAAAAAGGTGGAGGACATAATCCTCAGTGAATAATTTAACTTTTCTGTGTGTGAATGTGGATTAGTTAAGCCTATAGATCTACATAAAGGAGGTAATTAGGTAACTACTGTGTGAATAGAATTGAGAGATCACTGTCTCATGTGGATAGATCATGGAGAGTTGATATAGTCAACTAAGACCTTGGAGAGGATCAAGCAGAAGATCATGGAGAATTCATGATGAGAAGACAAGCAGAGGCCATTGCATTCAATACCACATCCTTGAAGGTGCTGCATTTCCCACACCAGACATGATGAATGGCAGGAAAGTCATCGTAGTAAAATGAAGGATCTTTCTGTGCACAATGCGTTTAGATGAGGGCCAAGGCATGGGAAAGGCACTAAACTATATGAGAGATGAAGGAAACAATGAAGGTAGTCTATGATTATAGATTTTGAGGTTTGTTTAGATACGGAATTGTTTGTGTTTCCATTGCTTTTATTAGGCGTAACCTTCAAATATTGCAAGTGTTCATTTGTACAGGAGGTGTTCTTGGTGAGAGTCTCTTTCTTTGGGTAATGGAGAAAGTTGTACTTCATTCTACACATCAGGCCTCTTTGCCGCCATGTCCTTTTCCTGCTATACGAACATCCATATGTTAGAAATTGTACATTTGAAAGATCCAGTTGAAGGAAGTTGTCTTGGGTATTTGTTTGAAGGCTGGTAGAGAAAGTTTGTCCTATCACCTTGGGCTTGAAGATCAGCAATTTACAGAGCTTCATGTCATATCTAGAATCGGGGAAAAAAATTTATTGACCTCTGGCAGTAGTAATTCATAAAAATTACGTTGTCCCCGTGTGTAGATCCCAAGGAGGAAGGAAGTTGCTGTATTTGACAGGTAATCCTGTGAGGATCATTACCTCACCTTGCCATCTTATTTCCATTGTTGCAAGTTTATTTGTTATTTTAGTAGGCATAGAGCCTCTCTCCCCTTGATGCTTCATTTTATGGCGATTTATAAATGTCCATTGGAGGATTTGACTGAATATGAGCTTCTAGATTGTAGATACGAAGGAGGGATCAACCCTTCCAAGCTTAGATATGATCATATGACATATTTCAGCCATCTATTTATAAATCAATACGGTTGTAATCCCGGTAGATAAAGGATCGAACCTAGGAGGGTGATTTTCCAAAGTTGTGGAGATACGGGAAAATCCTTTCTAGGGTCTTGGTTCATCACATTGGCGAATATTATTAAATCTTGTCATGAACTCTTGAGCTCCCTATGTCTACATTTCCTTTTACGGTGGTTCATGTACAACCAGGTAAAAGGGACAATAATTGTTGCTTCTATAAACTCACATAATTTACACAATGCTAGTTCCGGCCTGTGTGGGGTGATTCTAGGCCATCTCTTGTTAGATCTACTCATATTTGTACATGAAAGTAAATTCATCTCATATAATGAAGTAACAAACCTGTATGTTCGTGTTGTCTTGAGATTTATTGTTTATGGTGGGTTTATGTTATTATTTGTTTAGTATTATTGCATTCTCCCTTTTAGGATATTACGATGGTATCATAGCATGATCTTTGGCTCAACTTGTGGGCACTTCATCTTTTGCATCAAAATAAAGAGCGAGATAGATGAGATCCTCTTGAAAGGAGGTTATCATTTGCCACTTCTCTCTTTAGATCCATGCAATATCCCTCAAGAGATTAATCAATAGAGAGAAAAGGCAAAAGGAGGATCCCAAGAGAAGAATATTTGATGAGAAAGTTCCAAGCACTTCCTATCGGCAACAAAGAAGACTGAATAATGTGATCTCTCTATATGAATATATACACTATAAAGAAGATTGTATGTGGTATAGAAATGAAGAAAGAACACAGAGACTCATGGACTGAGTTTGTATGTGAAGAGTACAAGGCACAATCTATAGCATTCAAATAAAGTCTAACTCTCCAACGATTCTTTGAACTCGAAGGAAAATAAGATCTACCTGTTTGACAATAGAAAAGAGGCACAAAGATTTTATTTGCTACATTTGATGGATCATCGTCCATGAGCACTATCAAGGCTTGGAAATAGTTGAATACATTTCATGCTACATCTTGTAGCTAAAAGATTGTCCAGTTACTAGGCACTTCATCTTTATGGTGAAGCCAATAGCAGTGGTTTTGGTCATGGAGCAGTGTGAATAAATACTCGGTTATTTTACAAGTTGAAGAAGTTTGATGTGAGAGACGATAACACAAAGAAACGACACCTAAGGAAACAAAGGAGGATGTTAATCTTGTCACTCTAGACAAGGAGTCACATTCTACCAAGCTGAGGAAAGTACTTACATCCGGAAGAAGAGACATGCACTTTTGCAATATAGTCTTGAGCTCTTGACACATATGGTCATGCAGCTAGGAGATGTGAGAAAGAGGAAGATTGCATGTTTGATGTGAGTTAGAAGAGCAGCCATGCTCTTACTAGTAGTTGGAGACATTATTGTCCCGGTTGGAGGAACTCTTGTGTTCTTGAAGGGTTTACATTATTTGATCTGGTGTGCATACACATTGTCCATATTGTTTGATACGTCTTATTGAAACTTATGGGGACATTCCATCGGGGAGCCAATGCATAACCTAGGGGTTAGATTTTTGATTTGAAGTAACATGTCCTAACGAAGAGGACCCTTGATCTAATCAAGGAGGAAGTTAGACTATCCCAGTTCATGTTTTGAGCTACATTAAACCCTTTGGAGTTGGAGGTATGTAGGTTAGAAAATACAGGATGACATGTCTATGTACAATAATTGGTTATGAGATGATGTGTGCCTTGCTTTGGGCAGTATATATTACCTGTGAAATGCTGTTGTGCTTGTGAGTGATAATGAAGAGGCCCCATTATTCTTGGAACGATGCAGAAGGTGACTTCACTCATGAAGAAATGGGTTAACATGATGAATGGTAGACATGTACGAAGAAATATGATAAATATTTTCTCTTTCTTGGTGACACCTGCTCAATAGACATTTTGACTCAAAAAGAGACTTTGCCACTGTGGCAAATCTAGAACCTCATTTGGTTTTGAAGACCATGGATGAGAAGAAGATCTTATCAAGGTCATTGAAGTGCAGCAACATTTCATGGAGTGAAAAGTTTTCATTGGTTGTGAGAGTTTGGTGTCCTACAATGGGAGGATACCAAGTATTTATAGACAGATCAATCATCCATTGGGATGAATGGTTGATGATATGGGCAGTGGTTTCCCAACCACTTTGCCATCTCGAGGAGCCAGCAAGCAGCTCTTGTTGGTTGCTCTTGGATGAAGTATGGCTACCACTAAATGGTGTAATTTTATGATTCATGTCTTACCCCATCATAGAAGAATGCGGAAAAGAAAGGCATGGTTACTTTGGTTATTAATGAGGGGTGGACATCACATGTTATATCTTATGTCCTTATATTTACTCTTGTTTGGAATATGTCTCATGTCTTTACATGTATTTGTGCACCCAAATTTTGGATGTATCTCATGTTCATGTATGCACTTGGGAGTCGGGAGAAAGTATAGCTCTCACTTGGGGTGTCATGAGAAGCATTTGTATTATGTTGATGAGACATTTTGTATATCTATATTATTTCTCCATGACTTGCATCATGATAATGCAAGGAGGCAACAATAATCCTTGTTACCTTATGGTTACTATTGGGGAGTATTGTTGATTTCTTCCATACATTTCACATAAACATTGCTGGATGACTGGCAACGAGGAGGCTTTGACATTAGCTTAAATGTTTTGAGGATTATGGTCCATTGTGTGGTATGATGATGATGGAGTAGAAAGATGTCTTGTTAAGGTGGCTTCTCTTGAGAGAATATGGCAACTACAATTGGTACAATGATGATATGGTATGGTAGCAAGAGGCATTCTTGTGTTGGCATCTTTTGAGAGAGTATCCTGGATCTCATATTCTCATTGATGATTTGGCATGGAAACAAGAAGCATTGTTGTAATTGACTTCTTTGAAGAGAGTATGTCTCTCTTGCTTGTTTTCATGATGATCTAGCATGGTGAGGCTTTATTTGTTCAAGTTTATTGATAAAAGTTTCTTAATTTTGTGGTTTGGCAATGTAAAGATAAGCCTTTATCAGCTCCCGCCTGAGGCCCTAGGATCTAGCCCTCTGTGACCCCGAAGAAAGGATCTCAATAAAAAAAAAGAATGGTATATGTGACTCAAATTGAGATATTGATGATATGAAGCACAAAGGGGTTGAAATGGTTGGATTTCGTTAGTTCTTTGGTTGGTCATGAAGATATGGTGAGAAAGTAATGGGAGAAAAAGGAAAAAACGGATGTTTTAGCAAGGATGAGTCGAGAAAAGTGCCATCCATTGAGCTGTAGGTCATGAAGAGGAATTACTTGCCGACAACCGGCCAAGGCTTTCGAGAAGGAAAGTCATCTACACTAAAGGATATTTTTAGATAGATGATGGAATGGAACATTAAGGATTGAAAGTGAAAGAAGGAAAGACACCAAATTTACCATCTTAGATCGAGTCGGAGGATCCCATTTAACTCAGACACCTTGGAGCATACTCAAAAGGCAACTCTCGAGGAGGAGGGACAAGGGCGGCTTGTAAGATCGGGACCGGAGGTCATTTAACTCGGTGCAGCAGCATGCTCAAGAAACAGAGATAGATGCAATGGTGGGGGTCTGTAGATCGGAAGAGGACTTTGAACCTTCAATGATTTGACACCGGCAAGAATATCCAAGCAGCAAACCATGATTCAACATGGAATGTGACATATGGAACTGCTGGTGGTGGGCAGATTTACTCAGTTCACTATCAGCAGGAAAACACATTTAAAGGCAAGGAGAGAAAAAACACAGAATTTTCAACGAGGTAAATCTTCTTTCTGTTCGATACAAAGCACGGTATATAACGAACAACGAGAGGGTGGCAAGCAAAAACAATAAGACAAGAAAACATCACACAAAAAGTAATAGACAGGATCACTGTGAAATGTGGCAGTTGGGTGGTTACCAAAACCCAGTTACTGGCAGGCTCAATGACTTATTACAATCAGCTTTCTCCTCCCGACCTACTACAGCCACAAACTACTCTGTTACTCCCTCCCAGACTATATTCTATGATCTAAATGATCCCTCTAATGATAAGCAATGGCAGGAACAACAATGCAATACTGTTCTGGGGATGCCTGGAGGAATGAATAATAGCAGTGATCTTGGTCAGACTGGATTATTCATGAATGAGTGGTGAGAGAGTCGCCACATTGCTCCCAGCAGCTCTGCCTCAGCAGACAGACAGAGATCTCTGTCTGATCAGGTTGGCTTTCAGATGTTTAATGAAGTCTCTGCGTTTTATTTGAACTCACCTAGCTTTGCGGAACAAAGGGCCTTGACGGAAGGTCTGCAAGGTATCACATCTGCCTCTATGTTGTGGTCCTGACATTGTGCGACACCTTAATGTGTTTCCTTGTTAAAGGCTGAGGAGGCATGGGAGAGGTAAGAAGTCCTTAGGAAAGGTGTGGCGACATAAAACACAGTGCTTGGCTGTTTAGTGACAGCTAACAACTAGCTGTGCTATCCTTTGAATGCGGGATCATAGTGCTTAATCTTCAGTGCCTAATTTTCAAATCTGCAGAGGCTGGCCTGCTTCTCCTCGGATTAACAATGATCCTCTTCTCATTCCACAATAAAACTAATTCCGATGCTACAATGCGGGGCAGTGGTGGAAGAATATTTGTGGCGGAAGAATGGTGGCGGGGCCCACGAGAGAAAATCTTTATGGATGTGGATGGAAATGGTGGAGAAAATATGTGAGAATTTAATATAAAAAATTAAGGGCACAAAAGTGAAACAATAGCATAATATTTATGCCGGAAGCAAAGGCTCGGGCTTTGGAACGAAAAACAAAGAATGATCTGCAAAACATACATAAACGGGGCTTGATGTGGATGGCCGCGGTGAACGATTAGTTTTGAGTCGTTAGATCTCGGGAGGAGATCAACTGCGGAGGTTGGTGAACATGCCAGGGAAGGTTCGACGGAAAAGTTTCAAGGAGGGAAAATAGTTAATATGGGCGCGTTGGTTGGGATGAATAGATGCTTTATGATGGAGTCAGGGAGATGTGACGGGGAGGAAGTAGGGTGACACAGTAACACGTTGGGGTCGAGCGATAAATACGGTGCGGGCTTAACGTTGGATCGCACGGGGAGATCAACGATGGAGTCGTCGGCAGGAAGACGGGCGAGAGATAGAGATACGGACGGTGGATTCGAAAGGAATCAGCATTACGGATAAAGTCAGAAAAATATGACGGAGAATGGAAGGCGGGTGCCAACAAGAGACTGATTAGCGTTCGCAGATGCCTTGGTCATGGATCTGAGAGAAATAGATCGGTAGCTGATTTAATCGGAGGGTTAGTGAGGGGTGGCGGACAGCTGAATTGAAGCAGTTATTCTGAACTGGTCTGTCAGTGAGTGACTCATCACCATGGTATTCATCCCCCATGTTATGCAATACCCAGCAGATTTTGTGAGTATTGTAAATGCGATTATTGTAGTATTAATACTTTTTAGTATTTATTTTTGTAGGTATTGTAAGTGACATGTATCCTTGTTTGTTCTGTGGTATACATCACCATAGTACTTGTCACATAGGTTACACGGTGGTGTTATGGTGGTATCTACCACAAGGTGTGATCCATGGTTTTGACTGCCAATACTTTATAATTATCCCATGTGTTTAACCTCAAAAAAAATTACTATAAATGACAGGCTATTTTGTAAAGGTGATTTTCCACTATGATATGGCTTCTCGTTATTCTACTGTTTTATTAGCTTGGCGGTTCTTTTTGGTTTATTTAGCAGGTGTGTTCTTCTTTTTTTCTGTATTCTAATTTTGCAGATCTTTCAGAATACGCTTTCAGAATTTTTGATCTTGAGGACCTTTAAGATTTGGATCGATCGAAGTGTCAGATTAGGTTAGGTCATAGAATGAGGTTTGAAGCATATTTCGAGTTTAATTTTTAGCGACAATCTTCAACAAACTTAGAATTTTTTGATGATAGGTTTGAGATCAGGTCTGAAAATTTTGAACGAAAATTTACAATAGGACATATCTGGTTCTTGCAAAAAAACCTGCAAATTAAAAAAAAAATACGATTGCATTGGAATTGGAGTTGGGATGAGAGAATGTAGTTCTAAATGTGTATAATGTTGAAGGTACTTTGACGACAAGGGTCGTGAATGACGGCTCTCACGGTCATTTTTTGTAGTTTTCAATGCAAAATTTCAATCCAATGATTACATATATGCTCTATTTAAAAAATGCCCTAATTAAAAAACAAATTGGTCGAATCGGTCAGGACGAGGGATTTATCGCTGATTTAAAAATCAGTATTTTTCATTTTGTGACGACGAGACAATTCTGCACGTCTGAAGTCTCAAGTTGAATCATAATTTAGCTTACAGATCTTAAAAATGATCATTCAATTTCTATAAAAATGATTATAACAAATAATAAAAGGTTATACTAACTGAGATTATGCATTTAAATGCAGACAACATTGATGAAGGTTCCACTTGGGCATCACACACTCACCTTCCAACTTTTTGTGGAACACCTTCTGCTTCATTATTTTCAACCTGCAGCATTCAGTTGGTTATTTCAGGAGAGACTGGTGCCTGCCTTCCCTCCCACCCCAGCTATGTAGGCTTTTCTTGCTGTCAGCAGTCAACATCACGGTTCTTGGTCATCGCTGGAAATCCTTATCATGAGAATCATTTGCTGGAAGCCACTTTCTTTATTATTAACACAAATTGGTCCCCAGGCATTTGGATATCTATCTTTGGATCTTCATTTTCTGTGGTTTTGGTCATCCAGAAACCACCTTCCCATGAAGTCCATTTTCTGGTACCTGTTACTGTTAAATCTCATAGTTAATTAAACATTACAGAATGTCTCTATCATGGATCTTGATTAATACACGGTTTCTTGGGTTAACTACAGAATGCTTCCTATGGTGAATATTGTATTAAAAAAATCATTGGGAGGGAACACTTTGGTAGGACATTGCTTCTTAAGGAGGAGGTTGGTGGAATGGAAAGTAACATCCATACATTAATATGGCAAGTATTATTATATTATTATTATACATCATGGAATTTTCCAGGTATTGTCATCAACGTGATCAACATTATTTTCATCACCCACGTATTTATTTTCTAGCATTAGTATCTATCCATGGTGTTACTTGGTATGTATCCTGTGGTATTCATACATGATTTGGTATTATTGTAGAAGTGGTATCCATTGTTGATCATGGTTTGGCTGCATGTTGTCACCTATGGTATCTACCCATGGTATTGTAACTCACAATGCTATAGACAAACCTCATACATAGGGACATATTTGTTCCGCACAATTTGGCTTCTCTGGATTATTCTGTTTTAATAAAACCTGCTAAGTTTGTAGTTTGTTGTGAAGTGTGTTCTTTCTTTTTCAGCATTCATTTTGCAGATCTGTGTCAAATCTCATTCAGCTTTTAGACCTTGAGGCCTCCACCTGGGAATCCAGATCATTTTGAGAGACAGCTTTGGAGTTGGACATGCATGACATTGTGACATATGGGGAGGCCTTCCACACTGAGGATGCCATTTGGAGAGTGTGTGTAGCATCCCATATTGAGAATTTCTTGAGGACAACCAACATTTTAGGGAGATTCTCAATATTTAATTTTTGGCAATCATTTGGAATATTGAGTTATTTCTCAGCTCATTAAGTAATGTCCAGTGAGAGGACCCTGATATCATGATGAATAATGTCTACTTTTATGTGCAGATATAGTTCATTCCAGCCTAGATCTGTCAAGGAAGTGGTAGACAGCTACTAATGTGAATGAATTGGATATGTTGTCTCATTAATAGAAAGTTGATCATGGAGGTTAATCCCAGTCCAAACTAAGATCTCTTAAGAAAATTATCAGCAGAAGATCATGGAGCATTCATGATGAGATGATGGAGGGAAGTTATTGCGTTTAATGCACACATGGTGGAGGGTGTACATTGCCTTCAGACATGATGGATAAACTTGGGAAGAACAATAGCACAGATGAAACATGAAGGATCTACCCTTACACATACTGCGCGTGATTTCTATATGAGGGAGCAGGGCATGGGAAGACTCATGTAAAATATGAGGAAATTCAAGGAAACAATGGAGGTGGAGCTGTTGATTATGATTTTGTGAAATTACATTTGAATATACAGATTTTCAACATGACATTCCATTTAACATTGAGTTGTTGCTTGGTGCCAGTGTGGCCATTAAGGTGTTCTTGGTCAAAAAATCTCTCCTCTTTCTTTAGGTAGCTCTAGAGAGGATTTTACTTCACATTCTACATCGGGGAATTTCTTCATATATATTTTCTATATTTCTTGAAACATCCATATTCGGGGGGAAATTGTGTATTCTGAGATAGGTCAGGAAAGGAGGAGGGATTTATCTTGATATTTTGTTGTTTGGTGAAAGTTTATTCCTATATCTGCAGACTTGGAATCATCATTTTCGAGCTTCATAGTTTGGCATTGAACAAAATGTTAATCTCTGTGATAGTAATTAAATACGAAATTACGTTGTCCCATTATTACTGTCAAAGGAGAGAGTTACTATGTTCATCACTTAATCTGTGAGGATCATCCCTTCTGCATATATCAAAATGCCCCAAACAAGCCTGAGTTGTGTATATTTCAGCAGGTCATAAGCCTGTCTCTCCCTTTAATTAGGTTTATAGTTTAATGTATGACATTTGTAAACATGTTGGAGGATTGAGGAAACTGAATCTCTGACTTCTGACTTGCAGATCTGTGACAGAGGATCAACCCTTCAAGGTCGCATATGATATTGTGATATTTCGGCCATACAATATGGATGTCAATCTGGGTAGATAAATGATCAAATCCTAGGAGGGTGTTTTTCCAAAGTTGTAGATTTGGAAAATGTGGGGTTATCTTGGGTTTCCATCACATTGACAGGATCTTGAATCTTGGCATCATGGTGAAACACTATAGTATTTCATACATGGAATTCATGCATCTTGGAAGGACAGCAGCAGTAGCTTCTGTGAAGCTCACAGACTGTGGTGCTAGTTATAAACACACCAAGTGTAGGGTGATTCTGAGCATCTCTTCTTGGGCTGAATCCACTCATATTTTGTACAATGTGTATTGATTCATCTCTATAATAAAATAGCTCATGTATGTGTATTCTAATGTTGTCTTGAGATTTTGTTATTTTTAGTTTAAGTTCCTTGTCTTTTGTGTTTGGTATTCACATTCTCCCCTTTTAGGATATTGAATTTATGTTTTCTGTGAAATCCAAGCAAAATTTTATACAATTTCTCTGGATTACTAGGGTCTATTCATGTTTTCATCATAGGTAATTTATAAATCAGAGATCAGGTAAATATTCCTATGTTCATAGTAATTTGCTATGTGATATTGGTTGACATCAGATTATATTTTAGCTCTCATTTAAACATATATTAATAAATTGAATATGATCAATATTCCAAAATCTGAACAAGCTATAGAGCCAGTACTATCATAACAAACTTTCTAAAAATTAACAACAAATGTCTGTGAGAGGCACTTCTCTAAATCTCGGAAGAGCTGGGTCCTAGATTCCAAAGTTGACGATGTTGACCTGTATAGTTAGTTTCTCGTCTCTATCAAATTATATAAATACTTTCGTATAGTGATGACCATACTAGGGATAAATTGAAATCAACATGGTTATTGGTCAATCTCCAGTTATTAAATACCTATTAATATATCCCATGAATTTCTATCACCTTGTTTTTATAAAATAAAGTTTGGATTTACATTTATCGTGTAATTTGATTTTTAAAAAAGTGGCTTCAAGAGACCTTATACGAATCTCATCACAGTCCCAAACCTCCTGAGCTAGTGGATAGATCCTCAGGGATTGGAAGAAGAACTAAGGACACTTCAAAGAAATCAAATTGAAAACAAATACGGTTAAAACTGAAACCTAGGAAATAATAATCCTCTCCAAGGAGCACAATCCCTTTCTGTTTCAACAGGACCTTCTGAATGTCAGGTTGGCTTAGAAGTGCAGACAGATATATTCTTGACAGTCCCTAAGTTGGGTAGAATCAGAATAGTCATAGGCCAGTGAATTCTACATCCATGTTCACCTAAAGGGTATATATTATTTAAAATATATTAAGGAAATTGTCAGGATTTTAAAATCCTCTGATTGTTATAATTTGTTACTTAGTTAATTCTGATTGCTATCTTCAATAAATGGTCAGAATTTTCTACATTTAAATACTTTCCCTAACATGTTATATACAAACAATCCAACAATAGTGAGTTCTAACACCTTCTAAAGAATTTTATATTATATGACAGCAAGGCCTTCATCTCCATCGCCCCCATCTATCCTCTCCTTATTATGTTTCATTCATATAACCACCTCATCACACTATTGATACATTGCCTGAAACCTCCCCACCCCTAATCATGCTTACATTGTAACCCTTGGCTCTTCATAAAATCTGGGGGATATGCCCCAAGACTATCGATCTAGAAATAACCCAAATCGATAACACCCAACATTGACTGTCAGCACGACGTATTTGAGCACGTAATGAATGATTTCTTTGGTAGATATGAGATTGATGATGAAAGTGATGTTATGAATGATTTGTTTATTCAGGCTTCCTTGGGTGAGGTTTGAAGTGGTTTGGGGCTATATTCCAGCACGTTGTTCTCTATAGCTGATTCTACAGCAGCTAGTTTTCTGAATAGATAGTTAAAAGGCCTCCTAATTAAAATTAAAGAATGTCAAAGATAATGGAGAGAGTGTACAGTTATTGTACCTGATTCAACTCTATTTATAATACTGTATTCTTGCTCACATAAAACCACAGAAGGTTGATAATGGTCCAAGTTTCCAAATGGTTTTGAAGCAGGACATGAGTTATGTTAGAGAGAATCCGGGCTTGCTTTGGAGGAAAATACCAGACCACAGAGGTGGTGTAGAAGCAATTTAATGGCCAAAAAATATGAGATGAGGCTAGAGAAAGAAGTTGCCATAAAAAGAAGCATAAACCTCTGGGCAGTGCTAAGATAGGTTAAGCAATGAAATGGAGCAGAATGATTAGTAGAAACATCCTAGAGAAGAATCAAACCCTCACAAACCGTAATGAAAACAATAGGAGATCAACCTGATTAAACAAAGGGACACATTAAACAGATTATTTTAAAGATGATGCTGTTGGGTAAAATGGAGATATGTTCAAGAATAATAAGAAAACAAATGATTTGTTTGGTTTATAAAGAATTAATAATCTTTTATTTTCTCACAAAGAGAGACAGGCTATTTTCATTAAAATAAATAGAATGTGAACAGGATAAATCAGAAGAATGTAAATGAGGTTGAAGAATTTCATTGTATGGAAATTCTTTCAGTGACTATTATTCCGTAGAAAATTTTTAGGCAATATTTAACACTAACAAGGATGCGGTCAACCTCTAAAATTTCCTGCGATTGAATCCTAGAAAATAAATAAAAAATTTATTTAAGGAAATACGATGGAAACTCATAGTAAGAAATATTCGGAGGGTTTCTCTTCAAAAATATGATTAATTGGTTTCCAAATACAACTCAAAAGCTGATGTTTCGGCACTCCTGGTGAGCAAACCTACTTAAATCTAAAGAAACGTAGTCATATATAACATTCTACTAATATGTATAAAGATTCTCATCTGTCATTTAATCTTAGAAAGCAGAACAACTAAAATTAAAAATTCATCCCTTTGTGAGCTAATGAAAAAAAAACAAACATGGCACAAAGATGTTGAAGTAGTAAAAATAGGAAACTCTCTTGTCTCAGTAGATGATGATCAACACAGATGGCTTGTTTTGAATGCATAAATGGTGGTAAATTTGAAGGAATGGGTCCATACTTTCTGTAAACCAAGCATACATGATAAAATCCTGTAATATGGCATGATTGGGGCTTATTTGGCAATAGCAATATATCAATATGGAAAAGTTAGGTGTGACATGGGTACTTCTCTGAAGAACTATACTCATTTGATTCAAGTAAAGTGATGTGTTTAGGTTTCATCAAGGACTTGTATTAACTTGTCTCAAATCCTTAAAATACCTAGCTATGGACATTTTAGTGAAGACATTACTCCTAAATATGAAATGCTTTTATCTAGGTTAATAAAGACGAAGTTACAGACTCAACTGAATATGATTTTTCACCCAATACATAATCTTTTATTGTAAAATAAGTTCATATAAGGAAAAATGTGAAATATATGGTAAGTAGTCGAGAAAAAACCTCGTAATTGCCTCATATTATGTTTCCCCACTAATTTAGACATCATTCATATTAGTGAAATAAAGATGAGCCTAATTTGGAAATTGGATGCAAAAATGTGCGGCTAATCAAACAATTACTCTAACACCGAACTCTTGTGATTGTGACCTTTGATGGACTTCATGACAAATAGGGCATCTAGAAGCTGGATGGTTTTATATCATTAATAATCATTGTTGAAGACGTTCCTATTAAATCAATTTGAATTTTCAATAATATTGTTGAATATAGGCACATAAATTAATGACTTTGAGATTACAACAATAAATTAGGGCCAAAAGGAATTATTATTTCAGGAGGATTCAAATTAGTCATCAAGCGATTAAAGGGAGAATAGCTAAACGCCTATATGAGCCTACAAAAATGGAAGTTATCGATTGATTACATCTTTTTTAGCGAAATGATCCAGCATTCCAATAAGTCAAAGTATCATAGGCAAACAGTCGCATTGTTGCGCGAGCACTTGAAAAATACCTGTACAGTGAACACACCACAATTGAAGGTGTAATCTATCGTGCTATAATGCAGGATATATAACGATACTAGTGAGTTTTGAGGAATGACAAACAAATTTAAAAACTTCTTGATTTCAAAAGATGAGTTTGAGGAAGTATGGATGAATTTGGATAAATAGAACGCAAACATGAGAAGATCATATTGGAAAATTAATAATTTGTGTATAATCATTTGAAAAAATGGTGTGATAGGTCTATGGTGTAAATAATCATTTAGATGTGAAGTGTGCATAAATTAGAAATTCATGAGCGGATCACCGAAAGGAAGATTTTGAGTAACGCAAATAAAAGATAACGTTTTGCCTTGGAATTAGCTTCGTTGAAGAAATTTTTATTGATATAGCAAAGAAGCTTCACAATTGATATATTGAATGAAAGTTGGGAATGTAACATAGGTATTTGAACAAAACCGAAGATGATTCAAACTATCAAAAGCAAACACTGTGTGGGCGACCTGTGGCTCTATTAAGATAGCTTGTTTAGGTAATTCAGCAGAGTTGGGATCTAAAAACTATGATTAGGCATCATTGTTAGCATAAAATTCAGTGAAGAAAACAGCCTTTCATGGTGAAGCTGGAGGATAATCAGACTTTGGTACCTTTAGTTTAACGAAATAAGTTAAACAAATGTATGGTTTAAAATAATTTCCTCTCGAGGATATTAGAAATGGTTATCGAACATAGTACCAAACAAAAGAGTCAAATGGGTTTGACATTATTGGAGAGCATGAATAAGGTTTACTGAAAGAATGTATTTATCACTGCAAAATGGACATATCTTACAAAAGGTGATGGGATCAACTAGGATATGGTACTGAGTGTTTTCTCTCAGCTACTATTGAGAATCCTTGATTTTAGTTATAAAGATTAAGATAAAACAACTTTTACCACTCCATAGGGCACTTTCATGTATGTGAAAATGCCTTTTGGAGATGATGAATGTTGGGGCCACGTTCAAAGAGCAATGGACATTGCTTTCAGAAGCAGATGGCCTCTTTGTTGTAATCTGTCACAGATGATGCAACTGTATTAAAGTTTGAGTGAAACATGAGACATTTTGAGGACAGTCTTAGAAATATTTAATTTGACACCTCTTTAAATCCTGAAAGCATTGTTTGGCCTAAGAAAGGTAAATTGTTGGACATGTCCATATCAAAATATGGAGTTGAAATTGACCCTAAGAAAAATTAGAAGCAATCCTAAAATTGGTCCCAAGAAACATTAAATAAATTTCAATCATTCATGGAGAGAATGATTTTTTGAGAAGTTCCTAATATTTATAGCTTCAGAAACAGTATGCTTTAAAAAATTTGTAGAATAAATGTTGGAGTATAGAAGCTAGGAGGTATGCATACATGGCAAAAACAAGCATTAACCTTCAACTTTCAATGTTGATGGTCAAATTTTACTAAGGGTTTTATAATCGTTCTTTTACTTCTAAAAAGCTATTATTGGGTTAGCGCACTAAAATAGTGAAGGATTTGAGCGGCCTAATGGCTTTTATTTCAAAAGCTTTAATAGATGTTATCTCAGAAATATAACATCATGAAAAAACATGCCTTTGTACTAGTCTCCGAGGAATTAAAGGTGCTAGTTTCATATTTTGCATTAACATGCTAATTGTATGTACCTAAATGCAGCAGTAAAAGATATTTTAACGCATAATGGACTAGATGGAAAAAGAGGAAAATGGATTACGGTGGTGCAGGTAAATCCCAGGAAAAAAACCACCAACTGATTAAGGAAAATTGCACAACATGGTTGAGTCCAGTACCAAACTACGGACATAAATTTGAAAACTTTGGATGATCGGGAAGGCAGGATGACTCCACAAATCAATGAATAATTTTAAAATTCTCATGGTATGTGATTTGCTTTATGTATTTTCAAATTTAAATGTCCTCCGGGTCTTATAAAAACTAAGCTTTATATTTATGATATTAAAAAATAAAATTTTTTTTCAGCCATTGCTAATGTGTGGAAATATTAGGTGGCACATTGTAAATGTTTGCTGAAGAATGATGTGAGCAAGATTGTGAATTATTTTCATAGGGAAATTTATGGTGGCCACAACCCAGACTCTACTTTTAATAATATTCTCACAAGGTGGTTTTTACCTTGCCCACCCTGTTTTTGATATCACGAAAGTCACTACTGACATCACAGTGGCAGAATTTTTGAAGGTAAAAGAAACTCCTACCCTTGCCTCTCAAGCCCATTTAAGCCAAATCCCATTCGAACAATGGGTTTACAATTTTCATAGGTGAAATCCATCCTCCTTCCTCTTTGCCCAACTGCGAGTAGATTTTAACGACGATTGTACTAAGTGGATGGACATCCTTGTAAATTCCTTTGATGTTGTTATACCAGTTCCATGAGACAAAGTATCCGGAATGTTGATTTGGTTTTGCTTGAGAAAATGTCTTAACAATGAATCTTCCTGGAAGTCTAAAAATATGGTTGAGTTATGGGATAAATATCATGGCCTGCTTTAGGACATTCAACAACCTATTACCCACAAGGTAATGGATTGGATGAACGAGTCAATAAGAGTTGAGTAAACATCATCGAGAAATTATTAGAGCAGATAAAGCCATAGCATAATAAGTTAGTCGAGTGCACTTTGGTGATGGAAATTACTACAAATAAGTCCATTGGTATGTCACCATACCAACTTGTCTATGGAATGGATGTTTTTTTCCATCTTCTCCTGTACAACCCAGTGCATTCAGGCATGATGCAAGAGTTACAAGTGGGACAAGTGATGCAATCGGAAAGTTCATCTAACCATGTAGTTACGTAAAGCAAAGAAGAATAGTGCTTATGAACACGCTCAATAAGGAAAATAGAAAATGACTGTGAAAGGACCAAAGTAGTTGTTCTGTTGACAAGGTTTTAAAATGGGATGCAAGGAAGGAGAAACCAAGAAGCATAAGTTTTTGATAATATATGGATGTGAACATATATTATAAATTATTACTAGAGGTGACAATGCATTTTTTTCTCCAAGATATAGATGGAACATAGTTACTTGGTGGTCTGTCAAATGAGATGTTGGCATTATTTCTCCTAGTCTAAAGTTTCTTTTTCATCATTGTAAATGTCATAGTCAACATAGATTGGATTGGATGTTTCTGAATTCTAACGTTAGGCTTGATGAAAGCTGGCTGCTGATAACAACACTCCTGTCTTTAAAGAATGGAAAGAAAGGACGGACAACAGTTGGCTCATATGCCCAATGGAGATAAGGCTACGATCGCGTTCTTTAAACACAATGAGTGCCATCTGACGGAGACACTATTGAGGTCCTATGTTCTTCGAGATCTCAGAGTGACTAATTTTATTCTTTTGAGTCAAATTGCTGCTTGCAGTATTTTAAATGCTGAAAATATATTTCCGAAAATAAGAGATAACATAAAAAATCAAAAAGAGGTATATATTTATGATAAAATATAAGATTTTGAACCCCATCAAAAAAGAAGAAAAAACAATAAGTTAAAAAGTGTTGCACATTCAAATGCCACTACTCTTAAATTTGTTATACAGCTAAATTGTGTGCAACTTGTTTAAAAATGTCACAAAATTTCAATAAAATTCAATCATGCGATTTTAATGTGATTGATTAGTTTAAGTGGTTGTAAATAGGTAGTGAAAAATAATTTGTCAAATTTTTTAATCTTGATAGATTAATGAGTTGATGAAAATAAAAATTGGTTCAATAGTTTAAATACGAACCAAGGAAGGTGTTGTAATATGTTTTTTATAAGTTAGCATAAGTAGTTAGATCAGTTCAAAATGTTAAGGCAAGACATGGATGCAAAAAAGATGAAAAAGTTAAAAATTTTAGGAAAATTATTATTTGTACTGGCACTCCAATATAAATAAATGTTAGGTGATAGATTCCCCCTAAACAAGGAGGCAAAACAAGCGTTGTAGAACGGGGAAAAGAAAAAAATAAAATCTTTAAATTTATGTGGGTTTTAGATGGCTCCTAATCTAAATGCGCCTATGGAAAAGTTATTTGTATGGTTTAAATTCTGATTATTAATTTCTGTCTAAAGTTTTAAACCATAGCATATTTCCCCCCTACTTTCATTTCATTCATTTCCTTTTTTATTTCCTTCCCCACTAATATATTTTCACACATTATTCTAATCACACA
Organism: Pinus albicaulis; assembly: GCA_034641835.2. NCBI lineage: Eukaryota > Viridiplantae > Streptophyta > Pinopsida > Pinales > Pinaceae > Pinus > Pinus albicaulis. The sequence goes on along the minus strand of CM076572.1, from coordinate 1,015,237,076 downwards.
AACAAATCATTTTCCATAGGCCCAAATCCAAAGTGTTTGCTTTCATCTCCTACAAACCTTTCGATACCATACACGATGGAGTGAGACCCATTCCCCACTTCATTTTTCATTTCATTTTATTGAAAATAATTAAACTTACCCTTTTTCCGCCTTCTTGCTTTTACTTTTCTACCCTTACCTTTTATGGCTTTCTGTACTCTATTATATAATTTTCTGATGGCGATTAAAGTGAGGCCCTCATCACATTTCACAGTTTTTACATGTTTTCATGTAAAAAAACAAATCCTACCGTCACAAATTTGCAAATGTACGCATCCATATGTTTTAGCTTGCCTTTGAAAGCACATAACAACATATTTGTTTAACTTGCCGATGCGACGGAGTTGACGCATAGCGACTGCCTTTTGCCAAGTAGGTTACCAATACATTGATATATCATGAAAACATATAAATCCATACACTTGCAGCAAACCTTTCAGATTCATAACCTCCCATCGATTTCCGGTGGGTCCTCTTCCTGCCAGCAAGTTTGATTTCTTTGCATCTTGTAACTAAAAGCTAAAAGAGATTACGATGTATACTGCGATATGATCCCACTTCTTCCACCTTACGTCATTCCTCCTCCCCCATTAACTGCACTTCGCACTTTTAGTGTTTTACATCCTCACGCTTATAATTAAAGCTAAAAGTTGTGATGTGCGTTACGGTCCCATTCCCCCAACCTCCATGTCACCTCCCCATCGCATGTTTACATCACCAATTGTGGCTAACATAACTTAAGCTGTAAAGCTTGCGAAGTGCATGAATATGATGAGACTTGGGGTGAAATTTAAAAGGTTTCAAGTCCGGTATTTTGGTTTTTCACGTTTATTTGTTTAAAAAATTTTCAACACGACAAAAGGATTTGAGTAACAAAAATACAGAGAAAATTAAGTCGAAGAAAAAAATTTCAACACTCCGTTCAAATAAATCTTGTGACCACTGACTCCTGAGCTCACTTGCATAAAACATCGGAAAATTGTGGTTCACATCTCTATTTCCCCACTACGTCTGCCCACTCACCGCACGGCGCATTCCTTTGAAACTGTAATTTTTGCAATAGTTCTTGAGAGTTTTTTTTTTTAATCGTCTGTTAAAGACCATTTTATTGTAAATTTTTTGTATAAATACTTCGATTTTACAAGTAACGAAAGGTCGATTGATTGAGATCGAATCTGTTATTGTCTTTTGGAGTACGTAAGCTTTTCCATCTTTGGAGCATCAATAAAAATCGGACCATTCTGCGATTCTTGTGGCTTAAATCATTGTTCTTTCTTGATTCAGTATTTTTCTTTGTGTACTCTTTCATTTTAAACATTTAGTTTCTAATTGTAAAGCAGAAAAGCATGAAGTGAATAAGGAATTTCTAACTTTTAGTGCCTTATTTTAGTTGCCTTTACAATCATTATGTTTTCATGAAAATAAATAAAGATTGTAATTGCTCTTTAGTTATCTTGATTTTAATTCATATTTCGGTCATAAATCCATTTATAAATCAAGAGATCTGGTAAATATTGCTAGCTTACGTTGTTTTACTCTGTAATCTTTGATACAACTATCCAGTTATGTTTTGACTCCATTGCCCAAGGATATTAATAGGTGGAATATAATCAAATGTACTTCCAAAATCAAAACAGACCTGAACCCAGTACTATCATAGCTTTAGCTTAAAGTATTTAAAAAACGCTATATCTTATAGAAGGCACTACGAATGATTTGGGAAGAGCTAGGTCCTGGATTCCAAAGTTGGTTTTTGATGTTACTTTATGTGATTAGTTCTCTGATCTCTGAAAATTCTGAGAATGCTAACACATGGAACCAGCCAAAAGCAAGTCATATTATGGACACACGGATGAGAAGCATGCAATGAAAAGTTCGACAATATATGAGTTGTCAGTAGGCTTGAGCTCTTGCAGGAAAGATGACTCACCGAGACCAAGTTCAATGAGGTTATCATCTCATGGAGGAACTCAATGCAATGGGGGACCCTTGTTTCTAAGGGAGGAGGAATGATCCCGGTGCATATTGGTGGCCACCCACCTGTTCACTTGGACCCCTACCATTGTTTCTTCCAGTTTTCAGGACTATTGGTGTAGCACAATTTACTATTTTTAGAAACTTTGAGTCCTAAACACAAAGCCATTTTGGGCCCTAACAACATTTTTGGAGAAACAACTAATAGAAAAAATGGTGGGGGTCAGTGGATAGGTGGTGTACAATATCCCTTGGATCACCAAGTAGCTAGGTATCCTTAATAAGTGTATCTATTCTTCCAGCAATGGTATTTGTAGGCTCTGCTGTATTAATGAATCACATCTTTCCAATGGACATTGTCTGTATAGTTGTATCATAAGATGAATTCTAAGTTATTTATTTAACATTCTCTCGGATAGAAAATTTTGAACTTGAAGTTTTTTGAGGACGAAATTTTTTTTTCCACTACCATCTCACCAAGTTTTTTTCTATTAAAAAAAAAAATTAAAGAAAAAGAAAAAGAAAAAGGATAGAAATAGCAACAATAAAAAATAAAAAATAAAAAAATTGTCTAGTGGTGAAATCCTTCAAATGTTTTGTGGATGAATGTAGTGCATGAAAACTAGGTTGTTGGAATCCTTGTCTTTCTCTTTCTCTGTTTAACATTTTAAGTATATTTCTCTTTTCTACCTATAATTGGTTTATTGTTTGAAACTTTTAAACATACAAACAATACTTACTACAACATTAAGTTGCTACACTTATCACAACACTGTGCTAATCAATGAAATTAAGTATTCAAATGAAGTTAGTTGATGCAATTCTATATATTTCATGTGATACTGTCTGCCATCTGACCACTTCTACGATTCTACACGGTTTCTGATACGGATCACACACACTTTCATTTTCTCACCTCCCACGGGATGACACACCAAAGCTGCTCATGCATTTTATTTGTTGATAGCTACAATATTGTGCTGCTACACACAGCACCAAACCGCAACCTTTTGTCACTCCATTGGCACCGTGGAATGTTTGCACTAATAGATAAATTCCATAAATGGTGTTGATAGTGTCCCAGTCAAGTGTGTCACTTGTGCAATTTCTGTGTCCAGCATATTAGCGAGTTGATGATAGGTATATTTTATCATTTACTTGTATTATTTCTTAAAATTTGACATGAAGTCATTGTATCCCACACCTACGAGGACACTATTATCATTAAGTTGAAGTGGATTGTATCATCATCGTGCTGTTACTTTCTATTAAAATAAATGATGCTCATTAGACTTCACAGCGGTAAAAACCAACCACTATTACTCTATAAACTTGATGTTACCACCTAAATCATTCCCATTATTTTGTCAATTGTATGAATCATTTAGGAGGTAGGTACCAATTCTAATATATTAACATTTTCTCTCCATTGAACATTTTGCATGAAAAATTCTAACCTTGTAATAGTATTTTTGGGGGTATGGGAGGGAGCAACGATTTTGCCATGAACACGAGCTCCTTGAGTACTCTTGTTGCACTATGGAAGAACCTTGGAAGTGTTCCAAATGCATTTTCTAACATGCTGAGAATTTCTAGAGTTTGACGAAATTTTTTGATTTTTTCCACCGGAGACAGATGGAGGCAGGGTTCGATAGTCGGATGAATAACGTGGTTGTTGCAGGAAGTTGTTTCTGAGAGGTCTTACCTAATAAAGAATACGTTGGTTTTTATTTGAAAAATAATAGTCTTGATGTTTAAAAATGCATTTTGCGAAGCGAGGAGAGTGAGTGCAAGGAAGAGGGTTTGATGGGATCTCACATATCATCCTGATGATGAGGTTTGTTGAATTACAAGTTTAACTTGTGAATGGCATTTTGGATGGTAACATTATCATTTTCAGCTTTTATACCACTTCGTAATGGGCGGACAATTAATACTTTTATTACTGTGTGGTGTTAACATATGAAGATGTTGTACACATGTTTTTCTTATAGAACCCGCCTCCTTTAATCACGGGTTACAATTAATTAATCATGATTAGCTCACTCACAATATGTGAGGGTACATGGAATGGGCCCCTTTAATGAACCTGGGTACTGGCATCATGGATCATGAGAGGAGTGGCCCAAGGGCATGAGGAAATTTGTAAACAGGGAAGAAAGCAAAGGTAGTTACACCTCATAGGCACTTCAGTGAGGAAATCTTTGAACCTGAGGCTATACAAAATCTACCCCTAACGATACACTTCACTAAGGAAAGAGCATATTGGAAAGAATGAATGGATGTCTCCTAGCAGAATGAAAGTGTCGAAGGATATGAGTGCCTTGTTTGAAGAACTTCATATGCAAATAAGAATACACTAAAAGATGCTAAAAATGACATAAAGGTGAAAACCTAAGAAAAAGAGGCTAAAAAGAGTAAATTTTTACTTCTCATCTCTTTGATTCACAGAGTTCATGCTACTATAACATAATCGAATAATTGAAGGAAAAAACATAGCAAGGAAAAGAAGAAAGTCCAATTATGATTAGGAAGGAACTGTCCACGGATAGGAATTAAAATAGACCCCATAACAGTGTGGTTGAAATAGGAAAATGAAAATTTGAAGAGATAACTTGTCATGCTTCGAGAAAATTCAATTAAAAACTAAATAAGGTTAGAAACCTTAAGAAAAGGCGGTAGGAATGGTGTCACATGCTAACACAACTAAGAGGTTGTGCTGAGTTTTTAAATAAATTCTTGAGAAACATGTTGTGAAGGTAACAATTATCTTAGTTGGAATAGTAGGGAGTAGGATGTAGAGTTCTAGATTTTTGATCATGAGAACATGTTGATGAAGTTACTTCTACATAAGAACCAACATTTGAATTAGAGTGGACGGGAAGGTATAACGTTGGCCCAGAATTATAAAGTGATTATGTTTGCTACTGAGGCAATAGCGAAGAAAATTAGACTAACAAAGTTATGTTCAACAGAAAATTACAGTACTGTTTTTTGAGGTAGCAAAAAATAACCCAATTTGTAAAAAGTGGTAGAATCACTCTTTTTTTCAGCATAATTTTAGCACTTTAAATTTTCTTATGACTTTTTTTTTTAATGTCATGATTTTCATGTCAATTTTGAAAAGTGGTGATTTTTTATTTATTAAAGTATGAACATTTGTTTTAAAATGTTGATTTTCATGTAATTTGAAAAGTGTTGATGCAACATCAATATTTTTATTTAGGTGGTGATTTTCATCTTAGTAACGGTATTACACAGCATTTTTAATAAATGTAACATAGTCATCGCATTGGAGGCTCATTTGCGAACAAATAAAGAGTGTCCTTACCTTGCAAATACCATCATTCATGTCCACTTACCATTTAGGTAACATTCCTTTTGTTGGCTAAAATAGGACTCACCAAAAACACTGTTTTGTAGCGTGGCCATTTGATTATGCCTATGTAGGTAAAGAACCTTAACACTTTGAACCCAGCAGGGCATGCCTCTAGGTCCAGCTTCCACATAGCAAGTCTGTTTATGAAAGTTTTTAAACAAAATGATGCCAGTCATAACAACAACAGATGGAGTCATGAGGTGGTTTAATTTGAATAACCATGGCCTTCCTCCGCGCTCTTGTTTCCACCTTGCAGAAACCTCCACATGGAATCGACCTCCCTTCCACCCATATTAGGGATCAACCTCTCCTCTCACTATGTAAATACTAGCCATCCTCCATTGATGAAGGTAGGCCCGGGCGGAATATATTATGGTAATCTTTGGAAGATTTCTGTTCCAAGATAGAACGAAAAGAGTCCCTTGTTAGAGAGCTTAGGCACAGCCAACCCACATCTGTCTAATTCATGATAACTGTTGAGTAACTGGTAGACAGCTAAAAGGAGAGGCTATGATGTCAAAGGCTTGGTTGTATCTCTTTCTTCTGTTAATACATATGTATAACTATTGTTTGGTTCCCATTTTGCATTGGTGTGTGTTATTTGATGCCTTGTATGTCCCTCCTTGGTAGTTGGTAACATTCTGGGTCTGGATGTTGTTTGTATGTTTTTGTTTGTTGATCTTGTCTACAGTATCCAGCAGCATTGCGAGATTGTATTTTCTACAGAGATAAGAATCGGCCTACTACACTTGTCACAACGACAACATTAGACTCCACCGCTTGATTGATCTACGTCTATTTCATTCGGTAATTAGAGTCACACTCTAGTTTGTCCTTTTATTAGACCACTCTGGGGCTAGAGGGATCGTCTGTCTCTGAGAGGGGAGTTTCTCATAACAATAAAAAAAAAAAACAATAAAAAAAGCAAAAACAAAAACAAAACAAACATCACAAAAAAAAAAATCAAATATTAATAAAAAATAACAAATAAGAAAGTGAAAAAACTTTAAAAATAAAAATTTAAAACCAAAAAAAAATAAAATAAAAAAATAAAAAATTTCAATAAATAAAAATAAAAAGGAAAAATTCGAGAAAAACACATAATTTAATGATAAAATTAAAAATTAACTTAAATAATAAACAGCTTTCATTTTTTTTAAAATAAAATAAAAATAAAAAAACAATGAAATAAAATAATTAAAAAATAATTAAAACTAAAAATAATTAAAATATAAAGAATAAAAAAAATAAATAAAATTAAAATTTTAATATAAAAATACAAACTAAAAATTTAAAAGGGAAAATAAATAAAAATTTTAAAACAATAATTAAATTAAAAAAAAAGAAAAGAAAAAAACAAAAATAAATAAAAAAATTAAAAAAATATGTATATATATATATATGTATTATTTTAACAACATTATTTTTTTTCTTTAATTTTTTAAAATTTTATTTTAGTTTTTTAATATTTTTTTTAATAATAAAAAAACAAAAACAAAAAATATTTTATATATACTATTCTTTTCATTTTTAATCCTTTTTTGTTTAATTTATTTGCCTTTTAAAAATTTAAATTTTTATTTTAAATAATTTGTTTTTAATTTAACTTTTCTTTTAATTTAAATTTTAAATTTAAATTATTTTTGTTTTAGTTTTTGATTTTTTATTTATTTTTTAATTTTATATTCTATTTTTTTATAATTTTTATTTAAAATTATTTATTTTCTCATTTTTTTATGTGCGTGATTTTTTTATTTTTTATTTATTTTTCAACAAAAAATTACCTTTTTTTTAGCTAAAAATTTTTGTATTTTAAAATTTTTATTTGATATTTTTTAATTTAATTTATTATTTTTTAATTTATTTAATTTTTTTTTTTAATAACTTTGATTATATATTTTATTTTCTTTTTATAACTTAAAAAATGTTTTTGCTACATATTTTCCTTTTAAATTATTCTTTCTTTTTTCTTTTTCTTTTCTTTTTGTTTTGTTTGTTTTATTTATTTATTTATTATTTATTTTTGGTAGCTACTTTTTTTTTTACAAGTAATATTTTATTTTAATACCATGCTAAAAACCATTAAATTTTCATTTTAGTAAGTGATATTTTATTTTTACTTTCATGTGAAGATAAATGTCATGTCATCGTTGGAATTTTAAGAATTTGAATATTATATCTTTAATGTCCAAGTTTATCGTTGAAATTTTAAGGTTTTCATAGGCATGATATTTTATCTTTAATGTAATTATTAAAAATTGTTAACAATTTGCCAAGAAAAAATGATGTTATTCCAACATCAACACTTTTAGTTTTCAAGGTGTTTGCACCCACAAAAAATTGACGACATTATTCAAATATTTTGTTTTACGTTTTGATTTTTGCACGAGAAAAATTGGGACATTAATATGGCATCACTTACTTTTGTTTTTAGGATCTTTGCACACAAAAATTGAGCATTATTTCAACGTACGACACTTTTCGTTTTAGGATGTTTGCACAAAAAACATTTGGCTATTCCATTTTTAAAAAATATTGAAAATTTTATGAAAAACAAAGTTTATTCCAAAATGTAACTTTTCGTTTTCAAAATTGTTTTTCTTCATGGTTTTTTGATGTTTTTGTTAGAGTTCTGAATTTGAGGGTAATAGTTCTCATTTGATTGATAACACATGTGACTGAGAAAAGTATATTGTTGACACACAAGGAACACCCATTGATGAAGTTTTTACGAATAACAGGCGGAAGCGATCCAGAAACAGAAGAAAAAATAAAACTATTGATACACAAGAACCAACCATCAGGTAGTGTAGCAAGAAGAAAGGATGATAAAGAAGGAGTAGAACTATTAAACTTGCCACTATAAGAACAACATGTAGAATAATAAGAGACTTGAGACCATTGAAATAAATGTTTCTTCTACTGATAAATTAGACAAATAGAAAGGTTGAAAATCATTGGAAAGGTGAGGTCATGCCTCTAAATAAACATGAGGATATTTTTAGTAATATTAAGAGAGTTTGGGCTGAAAATTTGTTGGTCGGGATTGGGAAAAGATCAGGAGAAGAAGGAAACCACTATTGTGAGTATAAGTGTAGAAAAAGGAGTACATGTGTGCTAGGAAGAAGAAAGGCAAAATGTATGATCAGGCAGAAAATATGCAAATTTATAACCCCTTATCCTTCTTACCCTTTGTATTTAAAAAAATAAAATTTCCTTTCAATTTAACAATCAAAGAGAAGTGGTCACATGTTGTAAGGGATGTTTACTTTTCTGAAACTTTACGGTAAAGCTAATTTCTTAGAACAACATTTTTGTTATGTAGTTGTATACGCAATCATGTTGCTTTGGAGGAGAGTTTAATATTACACCTTATGTGAGAGGAGTTCCAATGAGGGGCCTTTACTTCATTTATAGAGGATACGAGTTGTTTGGAAAGTCACTTGTAATATTGTAACAACAAAGGAGAAGCCTACTGAAATTTCTCATTCCAAAATGAACTGGGGCACCTTGTCCCAGTCATTTGTATTGTCTATAATAAAATTTAGCGGTTTAACATTTAACAGTTGTTGATAAGTTTAAAACAACATGGTCTTGGATCATTGGTCCGGAGTAACAGAATTGTTGAAACATGATGTATTGGAAGAAGTAGGCTTAGATGGGAAGCATGTAGAGAATAATTGAGGAACAAGGACCCCAATTGTTTTTAAAGAAGTTGTACATCCACTTTCAGGTACCTGGTGTATTGAAATATACTGAGGAAATGTGGGTTTGGATGGTATGAACTTAGTTTCATGTTTCCTCATTAGATTCTTTCTATAAATACTAGCACCCATATCATCTAGATGACAGGAATGTGTAGTATAATTGTTTTTCACGAGATGCGGTCACCCATGAGATATATAACAAAAGAATATAGTTTTATAGTTTCATTCATAGTACATCGGAAAAATAGTTGCAAAGGCTTTCATGAGGGCTGTACGATTCTTAAGTTGGGGAAGATGAGATTAAAGTTGCATGTGCCCAACCTTATTTTTGTACCCTGCCATTTTATAGACTAAAATCCACACTGTGCAAAGTATTTGTACCATTATGAATAATCTAGATTTCTCACTGCCTCAGATGAACTCTTCCAAGTAATCTAAATGTTAGACAAAACATTATAAGAAAACAAAGATCTATGACATTGCAAGCTATTTTAGTACTTTATCTTTTCTAGCAACTATAAACTGCAAACATTCCAATCATTACAATCTGTATTCTTTTGCTTTTTGATTCGTGAAAAGTGTTACATCCTTTTAACATGAGGTAAGTAAAAAAGAAATTTTAGAAGCTTTTTTTTTTGAGAATATTATACCAACAAGAAGGACTTGAAATTCTATATTTTAGGCCTCATCCCATGGATCATGAATCTATTCCCTCTCATTGCTGTGGAACCTAATCCCCATCTTTATGTATCATCATAGAACAGTCTCTAACCCTCTCCTCTTTTTCTTATAAATTCCAATATAGACTAGAGGGGAAGAGTTGTTTCTAGTAACAAACTTATCTTGTCAAATTGAGGCCCGGAAAACTGTCATTTAAGGGATGATTGGAGCCTAAACATAATTCTTAGAATAAAATATAGGTAACTAAGCGCATTACTTTTTGAGATGGCAAAAAAGCACCCGATTTTGAAAAGTGGTGATGCAAAAGATACCCGTTTTTTTTGTGCATATTTTTTGACACTTTAATTTTTAATTTTTTATGAAATATAGATATTTTTTTTAAAATGTTATTGATTTTCGTACTAATTTTAAATATATGAAGTGAGCATCAACCTTTTTAGGTATTGATTTTCATGTTGGTAATGACATAAAAAATAAAATAAGAACAACATGACAAACAAAACTCAAATAAAAAAATGTATATAAAAAAAATAAAAATATTAAAGAAAAAATAAAATTAACTTGTAAAAATAAAAAATTTAAACAAAAATAAATAAATAAAACAAAATTTTGAAAAGTCTACAAAAAATGGAAGGAAAAAATTAAAAAAGAAAATGTATAATTTAAAGAAAAAAACAAAAATTGAACCAAAAAATAAAAAACATAAAAAAAATAATTGAAGTTATTAAAAAAAAAAAACGAATAAAAAAACAATTTAAATAGAAAATTAAAGAAAATTAAAATCAAAAAATCAAAATTAATTTACAAAAATAAAAATAATTTAACTTTAGTACATTAAAATTATTAAAATAAAAATAAATAAACTTTAAATAACAAAATGAATACAAAAAATAAAAAATTAAATTAAAAAAAAACAAAATTTAAAATTTAAAAAAGAAAAATTAAAATAAAAAATTTAATAAAATTAAAAAAAATGAAAATAAAAACATTATATATATATATATATATATATATATATATATATATATATATATATTAATATTTATTTTTTAAATTAAATAATTTAAAATTTAAAATTTAAAAAAATAATTAACTAAAAATGTACATTTAAAAATAAATAAATTAATTAACTAAATTTAAAAAACAAACAAATAAATAATATTTAAAAATATAAAAGTAAATTTAAAAAAAATTATTAAATTAAAATAAAAAAAGAAAAACAAATATTAAAACAATAATAAACAATTTAAAAATTTAAATAATAATATATATTAAATTTATTTATTTATTTTTATTTTTTAGTACAGGCGAGCAAGGTGGCATCGCCCGGTGGTGGCGGAGGTTGGCTTTGGTGAGCGAGGCTGCTTGTAGCTCCCACCACCCATAGGCGGCCTCCACCATCACTGGGCGTATCTTTGTCATTCGAAAAAAAATAATACTATTTTTTTTTCTAATTATTTTTTTCTTAATTAAATTTTTATTTTAATTTAATTGAATATTTTATTCTAATTTTTAATTTTTTTATTATTATTAAATTTTATATTATGTTTTTTATTTAATTCTAATAAATTCAATAAATTAAAAAAATATATATATATTTATATTTAATATTTTTTTATTACATAAAATTTAATATTTTTTATTTAAATTAAACTTTTTTAATATTAAATTGAATTTTTTTTTAATTAAATTATTTTAAATTAATTTTAATTTTTTTTTCATTTAATATTATTTATTATTTCCATTTTCTATTTTAATAATTTTTATTTTTTATTTTTAATTTCATTTTAACATATTCTTTTTTATTTTTGTATTTTGTTTTTTTTTTTAATTTCAAAATTAATTTTATTTATTTATTAAGAATTTAATATTTTTGTTTTTAAATTTCATAAAATGTAATATATATATACTTAGTCACCCTGGAACTTGAGTTTGCGATTATAATTACGTGGTAGAAATTTTGCGGTGAAAGTTTTCATTATCTTGGGTATGTAGTGCCGTTTTCTCCCATTATTACTTGGGTTTGCGGTGAATTTTCTTGATTAATACTTGGGTATAAAATTGAATCTACATGGTGAAAAATGCAAGTAAAATTTCTCGATTAATAAAATTAACGGTGGGGGTCTGTGACCAAAATTTTCATTGAGAATTGTAGTGAAAATTTTGCGGTGAATTTTCTTGGGTGAGTCGACTGTAGGTTTGCTGATATTCATTCACACATTAACTATATTTTCTAACCCTTTATATGCATATTCTCTAGTGTACGAATAAATCACCACAACTGCAAAATGTTGCAAAGATAGTGTGGTTATTCTGGAAGCCTTTTATGGTATATAGAGTCTTTAAGAAACGTAGAGAAAGAAGAAGTCAAGCTACAAACCCAATCGAATCACGTGGAAAAAAAATTCACATCTCTTGAAGAGAAAGATCCAAAAACAAAATAGAAAATAAAATAAGACCTATTTACAAATAAAATGGAGGCAAGTGGAGACTGGGTTGCGGGGTCATGAAAAAAAAAAACCAAGATACGACAAACATTACGACGGAAGGTCAAGTAATGAAATTAAAATGAGGTCATGATTAAGAAACGAGAAGAAAATGTTAACAACGGTCTCACCCTAAATAATGGGCGAGGTAAATTGAATATTAAACCAATTAAAGATAAGGCTGAAAAAATTGATGAATTAGGTGTAGGCGTAACAAAGGGCCTTGAACCTTATGCCAGGTTGAAAGGAGGTAGACGAGATGCTTTAACCATGGCGGACAGAATTACAAAATACAGATTGCAAATTGAACGTGTTCACGGAAACATGACATTAGGGAATCTAGTGAGAATAAAGGAAAAGGTGATACCGGAATAAAAGGTGGTATCCTGCGGCCATATGAAAATATGACATGTAGCAATAAACCTCCAGTCTGAGAACGAGAATATTTATAAATGAAGATCTCATTCGAGATGGCGTAATTGAAAAGGAGGTTAAAGGTGAAGCTGGGAAGGAAGGAAAATGGGCAATAATCGGTAAGCATTATTCGAGATAGAGAATCCAAAAGATGGTAATAAATAGCAATTCAACGTATAAGATTATATTTGGAATTGTCGAAGGGCTTTCAGGAACAAGCCCCAAGTTAAGTTGGATCTCAAATAGTGTTGACCCCATGTTAGCAGCCCCAAACTTGAACATAGAATGCAGGTCCCTAACATAGATGACACCGCAAGATGCTAGAACCAGCGATGTCCCGTAGAGGCATTGGTGGCATAGCTTGCTACATTAAAGAAGAACATCTCTCTTAATATATATATATATATATATATATATATATATATCCATATAAGTTATAAAAACGACCACTTACAACCAATGTAGTTGGTTGAGATTCTTTGACATTAATGATAAAAGGGCCTACATGTAATTTGTTATTTCCCCCCCATTGTTCTACTTCTATAAGAAAAATAATCTAAATAAAAAATGGTCACTTAAATAGTTTGAGAGTGATATTTCTGGCCCTATAAGGGCTAAAGGTAATATCCTTTTAATTGGGTGACTTTAATGCTAGAACTTCAGGCAACCAATGTTCTTCTAAGAAATCATTCTTGGGTCTCTTGGTTAGATGAAAACATAAGCTGGCAGGTACAAAGGAGCTCTGAAACCTCGAGATAATTTGTGGGTCAGACTAATTGAGCTGTAGTCACTCAGGGTCTCATAATTTGCAACTTCGGTCTAAAGTATTGGTCTGCTTGAGATGACCTACGTGTTCATGGGCTTGGTGGGCGGTAATGAACTGTATTATTTCCGATCTCCCTTTATACTTGAAATAATAGGACACGATATCTTAGACGATATGAACGACTGCGATGGGCACTTTGCTGTAACTCTCAATTTTTCACTGTGGATCCATAGAAGATAATCCTTGCTAGCTGAAAAATAACTTAATCTTTGATAGAAATAAAATGATCTCTTTCAAAATGGATTAAAAATGATTTGCTTCTTTGTGGTATAAACATATAAAATACTCTGTCATGGTTGCTACAAACACTATTATTCTATTAGTTATAATTAGTCTCCAAGTAATAAAAGAAATAGCAAAACCAACCCATGGTATGAAAAAATATTGTAAAGAGAGTACGAGGAGATAAATTAGGAAGTTGATGGTGAATCTCTCAAAATTGGCTTAGATAAAATCACAAAAGCCCTAACTAAAGGAAAAAAAGGCAATATAATAGTATTTAAAGAACAAGAGAATCTCTTACACCATGCAAGGTGAAATATAATTTTGGAGGAAGATTCTAACTAGGGAAAATAGATAATAATAAAATTGCTTTTACTGAGCTAGAATTTCTATCTTAAAAACTTTATGAATCTCCAAATGCCGAGAATTTTTGGACCTTGCTCAAAATGAAAGAAGTTTTCATTAGAAGACATTGATTTTTTGGGTTAAATGCCTAGAAAATGGGAAAAGCTATAAAGACATTGAAGGTTGCGGGCGAGAAATCTTAAAAATTGAGTCATGTATTACACATCCAGCTTTTCAACGGCGGTCGAAAAGGGTTCCCCTAAACCTTGAACAAAGCCTCCTTGTCCCTACTTTTAAAAGTGAGGATACAAATAACCCCCTCTAATTATCAGAAAAGTGCCAGATTCTGGCCTCTCTTAGCCACAAAGTTATGTGGTATTATTTTGGAAAAAGAAGTTGAGCATTTGGCTTGAAAGTGAAGGTAAGTGGGCTAAAGGCCAAGTGGGTTTTAGAAAGCTCAACAACGGACCACCTCGTTGCACTTGGATCATTGCTGGAGGGAATACATGACAGTAAATCGTCTCTTTTGTTGCTTTGTGGACTTTTAGAAGGCTTTTGATACGGTTCCTAAAGCAACCTATGGAATATATTAGAAAGGCATTAAATGTTCCCTTTTCATTTCTCGACGATTGCTATAAGGTTATACGAGAATGTAATTGCAAATTAAATAGCAATGAAGGTGGGTAGAAATTAAGGGTGTAATATTAGGTTAAACAAGGTTTCCCCCTCTACTACCCTATTTGACATTTACATGTAAAGCAAGTTAGAAGGTTGCTTAGAGCAAGATGTGCTGACGATCTTAGGCGGGATAGTCACCATCCTTCTTCTCTATCTTTGACGATATTGTTCTTCTCGCAAAGGGCCTTGTCCAGTCTTGATAAGCAACAGACTTCTTAAGTATTTCTGCTCTACCATCATTATATAATTAACAAAAAAAACAATTCACCAGATTATCCTACAAATCCAAGAAGGACACTTATGCTAATTTTATGTCGACAATAGTAACTTAGGAAAATGTCTTCTTACAAGTACAGGTACAAAATATTCATACCAAAACAATTTGGAACTATAGCATTCAGAAAAGATTCTAATAGAGAAATTGGAAAGCGTATTTTGGTCTTGAAAATGGTGTAAAACGGTAAACCTCGTAATGTGGGATGAAAGAATTTCCTCTTTGAAACTTTAGTCACTCATTATCTTATGGATGTTAAGGAGTTTGAGGTTACGGCATGTCTAGAGATACGGAGAAGATTGAGCAAATACGGAAAGCGTTTTATAACATAACATAAAATTAAAAGCAATACCTATCCTATTCTCCTTTATAGAAGTGGGTCTCCTATCGAGGAGCTTAGCTGTGACTGAAGCACGCGTACGAGCACAGACTCAATAGCATAGGAGACCATAGACTTCCTAAGCTAGCTTTAAATTCCGGTAAAACCACCCTAAGGCTTAAATGAAAGGGTTGGTATGAACACCAAGGCACAGTTTAAACTGTTGGAATCTAGCAAAATGTTTAGCACAGAAAAATTATTAACATTAAAAAAATTGTTACTTCTGAAAGTTCCAAAGAAAAAATGTGGTGTGAGAAAGATATGTTTAAAAGAAGCTAAAGATATTATAAAAATTAATCAACCCACCTAGAAGATCAAAGTATCTCTCTATTTTAACTAGCTCAAAGAAGAAAATTAATATAGCCAAGATTAGAATAGACTCTCATGACTCCATAGTGAAACGGTCGTTGGACATTTCCTAGCTTACCATGGATGGAAAGATCATATCTCTCTGAGAATATGAACATCGAAAGTGAAAATCACTTCCTCTTAGAGTGCAGGGTAAAACCATTAGAGCTCAATTTCACAATATTTGTTGCAATGCGGCCTTCTGGCCTTTTATTATGTCAAAATTATAGTGAGATCGGAAGCTTCTCTCCAAGCTTTCAACTAGGAATAAAATCTTAAATCAGCTAAACAACTCTTTTATTTAGGTTCGATAGACCAAAGATTGAGTAAAGTGGACGTTAACTATCATCATCATCATCATCATAATCATATATATATATATATATATATATATATATATATATATATATATATATATATATATATATATATATATATATATATATATATATATATATATATATATATATCTATATCTATATATATATCTATATCTATATATCTATATATATATATAATTTTGTTTTTATATTTAAAATTTAATTTATTTTTTAAAATTTATTTGTTTTTTTAATAATTTTTTTTAATTTAATGTTTTATTTATTTTATTTTCATTTTTAATTTTTTTAATTTTAATTTAAAAAATGTTTTTATGTTATTTTTTGTTTTATTTATTTTTTTAATTGTGGTAAAATACTAATATATTTTTAAATTAAGAACCAAAATTTTTCATTTTTAATTTAATAAAATTTTTCATTTATATTTTAATTTAATTGTATATTATTTTTATTTTATTTTTTTAAAATTTCATTTTCTTTTTCTAAATTTAATATTTTTACATTTTTTTAAATATATTTTTAAAATGTTTTTTTATTTATTTTTTGTTTAATTTTTTTTAATTTTTTAGTTTACAAAAAATTATGATAATTTTGTTTTTTTCCAATTGTTTAAAAATGTTTTTTCAATTTTTTTTTAAATTTTAATATAATTTTTTATTATTCTACAAATTGTGTTTCAACACTAGTTTCGGGGTGGTTTATGAAAAAAATGGCTTTTATTTCTATTTTTTAAAAAATGTAAGAAAATACTCAAAGAAAAAAAATGAGTTATTCCACAATACATTTTTCTTTTTCGAGGTTGCTTTTTGCAAAAAACAGCTTTTACTTGCGTTTTTAAAAAATGTTAAAAATTTACTGGAAAAATAAAAAGAAAAAGGTTATTCAGGATCCAACTTTTCGTTTTTGGGGTTTTTTTTATAATCAGCTTTTTTAATGTTATTTTTGTTAGAGTTCTCGTTTTGAGGTAATACCACGTTTGATCGGTAACTATGTTAATATTGGAAGGATTTTCAACATCAATGCTAGGTTGTATCTCTTCTTTTCATTTCAATTATAATACAAGGTATTTCTTTCTCTGTGTGTCCACTAATTTGATATATTGTATGCTTATTTTCATTTTCCATTAGTTGCAATTGACAGTGCTAGACTCATGGTCTTTTTCTATTGTGTTGTATTGGATCATTTATATCATATACCTTTACAGTCCTTTATTTATTGACATTGTATTTGCAATTGGATTCATCATTGATTTGCCTCATGAACTACATAACAGATCTTTGTGTACATAATTTAAAAGGTATTGATTCTATACTCCATTACTCTTACATTCTATGTTGATATTCTTGCATTTTTGAGAGTGAATGAATGTTTCTCTCTGTGGAGCGGATTATTCGAAGTGAAAATGTCCTACATTCATGTTAGATACATTTGAAATTAAATAACTATATTCGTTGGCTATAAACACACTTCTTGGCTACTTTGATAAAAGAAAAAATAAATCATAAAATTTATAAGGGTGTTAATCACATCATATTTAGTGGATCTAGGTGCAGAAACGTGTTAAAACATCATAGGGAAATTTTGGTAACAATTATGAATTTCATTTTAGGTGGTAGTATTCCACATGTGTAAGTATATAGGATCATTCTCAATGTACCCTTGGTGTCTGGGATGCTTGCTCCACATATGAAGAAAGCCTGTCAATGCTTCCTATCGTATGGTCGCACTGAACAACACTAACACAACCTAGCTTCTATGCTCTCAAGTATGTCAAAATACCCCTCTGGGTTGCATATACATCCATACCTTCAAGTCTTGCTTACCTTTTTCATGTGAGACCATGAACATGTTCTAGGAGATTTCACTGCATGTCTTGGAAATAGTATTCCACAGTCCCCCATGACTATGTTTTGTTTTATGCCCTGGTATCCCATTTATATTTATTTTTGTTTTTATTTTTTATTGATGTAATTTTAAATTTAACTATCCATGCATTATTAAAATTTTAAACTAGGTTACTTTTTAGTATACTGGAGTTGATTTGATGGTAATAGTTTCGGAAGTTACCAACCAAGGTCCTCTTGTGAGACCCTAAGTCACTTTTTCTTCATTTTGGAAATGTTGTTCACTCCTTACATGGGTACATTGTCTCTTCCTGGATTCATGATAGGTTTATTGGTATATGATTTGTTTTCAACAGCAGTTGGCCTTCAATGCTGAGATTGCTGCTTCACCTCAGTGGATAGCATATATAAACTCAACTTCCACATAACACTTTTACATCTGTTGATCCTTCACCTTTTTTCCCCATCATGTCCTCTTCCCTTTCTTACTATTTTCTTTAGTGAAAGTCTTATTCATAACTAGGAGGCTAAGAAGAATAAGAAAAGGAAGAATAAGGCAACAAGATAATAAAGGGAGTAAATGCTTCAACCATGATTGTGACATTTAAATAAATATGGAAAATACTCACGCTGTCATAAGCCCAGCCCTTACGAGTGTTATAAGGGTGACACCTCCTTATCAATTGTCTTGGTATTCCTAGAGTCTTAGAAGTATGGTCCAGTTCTCATCCTTTTGTGGTTCATTAACCGGTGATTCTAAGGTTCTAAGGAAAAAGGTTCAGGTTCACATTTGGATGAAGCCTCTAAATTGTTGGAAAACATACATTTCTCGGTAGCAATTCCAACTAGTTACCGCAACTTTATCCCACTTTGCCTTCTGATTGATGAAGTGATTGAGTCCCATTTTCAAGGTTTGGTCGATCCCCGGTCTTCCCTTGGAGGTGGCTTCACTATCACTCGGATTGATGAACGTTGGAATTTGATGAAAATGTTAGATTGATTCCATCTTAGTTCAGTCCTACTCTCCCCTTGGAAGGCAGGGTCATCATCACATTCCATGTTCTTGTTACTTTGGATTACCACACAGGGGGAATTTCACCTATTTCATGGGGCCCCTCAAAATGTGAGGTCATTTCTTTAATTTTCGGACAAATATGAGAATCTCATCTGCCTTCTTCTTCCCTTTCATTCATTGTGAAGTCTTGAGATAATAACATGCATCAAACTATTATAGATGAAGGTGCTTCGATTAACATTTGTCCTCAACTTTGGCAAGCTTTGGGTTCCCCTAAACCTTGTTTGTTACTAAAGTGGCTGATTTTAACATAAAGATAATGGTCCTTTAGGGATACAATATAGTTTCCCTGTACCTTGGAAGGAGAACTATTTGTGTTTATGTTATGGTAGTCCGGGTCCTTGGATTTCAATTTTCTCCTTAGGCGAGACTATTTCTGCCATGTAAGTTATGGTGTTCACACTCTTTCGTGTGATGTATTTCCTTAATATTGAATATATGTAGCTATTAACCCTGTATTTTTTATTGCCTAAGCATGATTTAACCATCCAACATCCTTGAATGTTCTCTATAAATTATTTATCCCATCAGGCCGAGTTCGGATCTTGAGAAACCCCCCAAGATAAAAAATGAAAGGAGATATTAGGGGGTATAGTCTGAAAAGCTGAAATTAGGAAAAAAGGAGAGAACTTAGGTAAAAAAAACCAAAAATAATTTTTATTATTAAAACATAGAATAAATGTAATTATCTTATGATGGACAACTTTGTCCTTTTAGAAATGTGACTTGTTACTTAGGTCTTTTGTTAATACACAGAATAATTCCATGGGTGGATAGATACGCCGAGGTGGAGTAGATACCATGGGTAAGTGTCCCTTTAATACCATGGATGGATAGATTGTGGGTGATGAATACATGGGTGGTTATTCACTTACAATACCATGGGTAGATTTATATGGGTGGATGAATACCATGGCTGGATAAATACCATGGGTGAATGAATACCATCATGGTGGTTCACTGTGACTAGGATATTATCACATCCTTAAGAATAAATGATCCCCATTAGTGAAATTTCTGTTGAAGCCCGTATTAAAAATGAAGAGCCACTTTAGAGAAGTTTTAGCATGGTTAACCATAACACGATGAAATAATATTTAAGGATAGAGATACTTGTAATGATTGTGACCATTACTTTAGGTATTGATACATTAAACATAATGACAAATGGACTTCGATGAAGTGTGGGTTTGTGGATGACCCACAGCAACAGAAAAATAGAGATTTGAGATATGAATGCCACTGTGTTCTGACCAATTGTAATACTAGCAATGTGCAACCTAGAAAATGGACTTCGATGACAAGGATTTTTTAGGACAATCCCTGTTGTGTGTGGCTGATGATGAGTAATATGTGCCTACATAGCTTAGGGTGGGGGAGAACATCTCCAATGAACCCCAATCGAATATTGTGTATATTTTATTATTTATTAATTAAGATTTTGATTATCTTCTAGGTTATTATTTGAAAAGGCATGATCAATATCACTCTTCACAAAAGAGACACATAGAGAGCTGTTCTAGCTTCGAAATGAGTCCCTCATTGTAATCATCTCATCTTTCATCTTCCGTAATATGCTCTGTTTATCAGTTTTACGGGGGCTACACTCCATTGGTATAAGAGCCATAAACAACGCCTTGGATGTAATGTGATCATCGAGCACCATTTAATTGCCGAATTTTTCAAACTTGTGAATATTCTTGCCCATATAAATAGCATATTTTTCTTCTTAACCACTTAAGGCCATCAACGATAAGTTAGTTGAGCATAACGAAGGTGAGTAAAGTTGAGATTTTGTCGTGAACTACAGAGGCATGAAACCGATGGTATCGAGAAAAATATACATAGCGATTAAGCAGTAGCTTAAATATGCAATGATTAACAGTAGCATTAATGAAACAAGGTATTTAAAATTAAATTTGCGAAAAGAAATCTTGGGGGATTATAAAGAATATTTGAAACGGACCAATCTTTTAGCAGTATGGATATGTAAGTATGGAAAATAATCTAACTACGAAGGCTGTTGTCTATGAAAACGTCAGCGACAGAGAGAAGGTTGACACTTTAAAGTATCCATGCTACCAATCGCACACTGCCGTGAAAACAGCCAGTTTAATTTGGTCAAAAAAACTTAAAAACGTGCAGAAGTGTAGATTAGGTCAAAGCAGTGAAACGAACTGTGAATTTTTTTAATAATCATAAAATATATATATACAATTTAATTGAAATTATATATATATATATACATTATAATTATATAGTTCAATTATATATAATTTCATTTAATAATTATATATATAATAATTATATAATTAAATCATATATATTATAATTTTAATTAAAGTATACATATATATATTTGTCAAGTTTAAAAAAAAAAATAAAAAAATTAATTAATTAATTAATTAAAAAAAAAAAAAAAAAAATAACAATTAATTAATTAATTAAATGTTAATTAATTTTAAAAAGAAAAGGAGGAGAAGGCGGCGAAGGTATTCCACCTCATACACGCTGAATACGCAAGTACGTCAGCTAACGATGGCGAGTTCCGGAAAATTGAAAAGATCTGCAAGGGCTGAAGATTAATAACAATTCAGAAAATTGAACGTTGATGTTGGAGAATGTTGGTTGGGAACACTCAACGACATCAAAAAAATCCATGATACGACAAATCGAATGGAAAGACAAATGTGGCTAAACTGTCAGGGCCAGAAAAAACAGAAACGAAAAGAAATGAACAATATGACAGAACTCTTCTGACTTGACTAAATGATAAAAATGAATGGGATTGAGTGGAACCCGTGCAACTTGTCTCCTAACGGGGAACCAAATCAACAAAACAATTCAACGATTAGGGAGCTAGGAAGATCATCGAGAAAAGTGAAGTTCTCCACCGCTCATCGAGAAGATGGTAATACGGTTGCTAAATAGCGACAAGGCCAAATGCTAATCGTATACGCCATTTTCACATCGTGCTTCCTAAGGCGCAAAAGCCAAGATTGACACTAGAATTTGATGGTATTAGAAAAAAATAGCCGTTGCGTGGCTTAATAAGCGAAGAATATTTTGAAATTTATGACATTACTAGTGATGAAAAAATTAAACATGCTTCTGTGAAAATGGAAGAGAAGCATAAGTGGTATATGTGGTGGAAAAAGGCAGCGCTCGCTATGGGTTGGAGAAATTTAAGGATGCGTTCTTCAAAATATTTCAAGGCATAAAGAAAAATTATTTTCCCGAAAATTTGTAATTCATAAAAAGATGTGGATGAGTACCCGAGAATAGGAGACTTTGGCAACAAGTGCCGGATTGTCGGGTCTCTAGTCTAATCCGCCGTCCCACATCCCGGGACTTAAAATCCACATACGGGGAAGAACTAGAACTTCATGAAGGTGATGAGTAAACAGAAGCACGTAAAGGCAAAAGCAAAAATTTCTTTGAAAGAAGTTTGGAAAGTAACGAAACCGGAAGAAAAAGTATGTTTAAAATGACGGTTTCCTCATGTACCAAAAGAAGATAACATGATACATGTTCCACCTACTTTCTTGTAGCCGAAAGGAGACAAATCCTAACCTGGAAATACAAGAATAAAGAAGGCAAATGCAAACGTTTGGCCAGCGAAAAATGGGACCTAAGCAGGATATTGCTAATGGGAAAGAAAAAATGTTTGTATAAACGTGAAACGACTGTGGATTAAGTGATTCGGGGACATGAAAGGATAGAAGATACCTAGAATTCTCCCCTGAAATATCGTGGTGACGACACACCCGCAAGTGTATTGTCGACAATGACAGTGCTCACTTATGAACACTAAAATTAAGGGGACATCATAAGAAAAACAACGTAATGGTTCTCATGACACGGGCGACACGCACATTTTCTGAATGACATGGCAAGACTTAACCTCTTTTACCTTTCCCATGCCTAATATGAAGTAATGGTGGCCGATGTTGAAAGATTGAGCAGGAAACGAGAAAATGCCATAAGTCAAATTGATTTAAAGACTTTGATGAGATCTAAATTTCTATATGCTTTATAAAGGAGGGTAGATGTGGTTTTAAAATTCCAGTGGTTACAAACCTTGGTACTTATTAAGTAACCACTCGAACGTGGATTTATAAGCTTTAGGTGGAAGGGCGGAAAGCACAGCAGTTCAAGCGAGAAAATCCATTCGTATCATCATCCTAGATGATGAAGATAGCTCAGGAGGCACCTGCCCTATATAGTCAATGTCATCATTTAGAGATGTTATCTACAAAAGTCAACCACGAAATCATAGGAGGTACAAGCTATAGTTCAAAAACATGAGAAGGTATTTCAGGTCTCTACCCTACGGTACTCCTCCTTAGAAGAGTATTCGAACATACATAGAAGTTAAGGCGGATGGGATACTGTTAACATGGTGTGTACGCTACCCACATCACCATCGCGGCTCTGGTGAGAAGATAATCTAAGACACTTTCTAAGGTATGGGTCATTTTAAAAAAGTAAGAGTAGTATACGCGATTATGTTAATGAAAAAAAAGACGGATCATTTTAAAATTTGTCGTGACTATAGAGGATTAAATAAGACCTTGGTAAAAATAAGTTTCCAATTCCTTTATCGATGAAATATTGGATGAACTCTTGCAGCAACAGAATTTTCTCTAAATTAGATTTAAAAGGTCTGGGTTATTACGGTCTGGATTATATTGGAAGATATACCAAAAGCGCATTTCAAACACATGAAGGTCATTATGAATTGTTCCCTTTGGTTAACAAATACACCAGAAAGCTACGTTTAAACCACTATGAACGAATTGTTGCGTCCATATCTCGAGGAAATTTGTATTGGTATTTTTTGATGACATCTTGATTTGCATAGTAAAACTTGGAGGGAGCATTTGCAACACTGGATAAGGTTCTCACGTTACTAGAAGACCATCAATTTTATGCAAAAATCCCAAATGCCTGGAAAAGAAGAAGTTGAATGTTGGGACACCTAATATCCCATCGAGGAAGTAAAAGTGGATCCTTCTAAGATGCGACTGTATAAAGAATTAAGATAAACAGGTAGTTTATATCAGCTCGATTTTAAGTTAACGGGATATTATTAAGTTATTCTAAAGATTATACATGTTGCACCTCTTACAGTCTTCTAAAGAAAAATTCGTTTAGGTGAATGAAGCGGGGAAATGTTTTGAAGATTGAAGGAAGTAATGGCTAATGCACCGGTATTGGCAACTCACAGCTTTTCTGCTCAACCCATCATTGAAATGTGATGCCTCGGGACCATTGATGCTGGGTATTAAGCCTGCAAGGCACCTATTGCTTTTGAAAACGAAAATTAAACAAACGTGAGCGTCGAAGTCCATATTGGGTAAGGAAATGCTCGCAATTCCTTCATGCATTAGCCAAATGGGGACAGCTGTCATTAGAAGTAAATTTTCCATCCAGTGATCACCAACGGTCTTTCAGTATACTCATGTGGCAAATAAAAACACTCTGCGAAGAACAACAAAAGTGGATCGAGGAGAATTGCCGCTTTGACATGGAGATATTACACCAAAAAAGGAAAGGACAATGTAGTAGTGGATGCCATCTCGAAAAAGATGGGGGGGGGGAGCAACATTGTGGGGTTTCTAATTAGCAATTGCAGACAGGCAATGAGATTGAAGTGAGTATGCCAAAATCAGGTTATGTTAGCTGGTAACAATCTCCCGGGGTATTCAAAAATTTGAATGGAAGAATAGTGTCTTGTAGTAACAAAGGTGCAACTCTAAGTTAAATCCAAGTTTATATCAAAAATACTCAAGGAATCATGATTCCATGTCATCGAGACATGTAGGATGACATAAACCTACTGCAATGCGCGTCGATCATTTTCTGGAAGGTATGAATTAACGATATTCAAAAATATGTTGCGAGAGTGTGACAGAGGCTGTCAAAGGAATAAAAGCTGAAAAACATTATGACACAACCTTGTCCGCATAAATGTTAAGGCCCCGGTGGAAAAATATCAATGGATTTTATTGAAGGATTGCAGTGTCTGGTGGTAAGGATAAGATCTTCGTTGTAATGGGCAGACTCACTAAGTATGCTCACTTCATCGCTATTGAGACTATAATAGTGCAGAGATAATGCTGCAGTATATTTATAAACCACAGCTTCAAGAAGGTTATTGTTAGTGATAGGGATGCCAAATTTGAGGAAACTTTTGGAAGGAATTGTTCAGCACGTAACAGACCTATCTCAATATGAGCTGAAACATCACCCTCAAGCAGATGGGCGACGAGAGGTTGTTAATAAATGTTTGGAAGCCTACCTAAGCTGACCATGCTACGGAGAAACAAAACAGAGTAGGTCCAATGGTTGCATCTTATTTGAATGGTGGTATAATTCTACTTACCATACATCGACAAAAATGACTCCGTTCCAGGCTCTCACTGGATGTGAGCCTAGGAAGTGCTGGAAAGATTTTGCTTGAAACCAAACCTAACGTGATAAAAATCAGTGAAGACTTCAAAAGGTAAGTCAAATTAACGGAAGATGGTGGGTGACTTGCCACAGAGTATGAGCAACAAAACATGTGTCCCTTCGAGAGATCATTTGAAGTTGGGCCCAGGTGTTGTCAAGATTCATACATACAAACGTTCTCACTTATTAAAAGGAAAAATAGGTAAGCTCCAAAGTTTTGTAGTCCGTATCAAATTATTAAAAGATAGATCAGTATAAGCATAAGGTTGAGCTAAGATACACGGTGGTAACACAATGTTTTCCATGTGTCATAAGGCATTGGGTAACCATCGATTGCCCCAAACAACACTTCCCATTTTGGATGATGAAAGAAGGCAAGCTCGTTCTAGAGCCCGAGGGGATCTATCTGTAAATGTAAAGATAGCTCTCGTATTATTACCGAATATTTAATGATGGAAGGACTTGCCATTGAAAAGCATCTTAAAGTGGAACGTTTGTGACAACACCTGCATGTTACGTATGCTTTGAGGACAAAGCATCTTAAGAAGGGGCAATATTTTTTATATTTTAATGTCTTTGTTAATTAGATTTAGTTATCTTAGGTTGTCTTAAACGCAGTCAAAAGATCATGCCTCTTCACGAGACTGTGAGGCTATATTTAAAGCCCGAGGGCGATCCCTCATTATGATATCTCATCTTTATTATAATAATATATTTATCAGTTTTACGAGGTTTACACTCCAACAGATATTACTATGTTAAAAATAATGAATGTGAATCAGGTGCCTACTAAAGCAAGGTGGGAGGGCACGTATCCAAAGAGAACCTGCTCTGAATGTTGTGCTAGATTTAAAAACTAATTTAAAATGGGCATAAATGGGTCAAAATAACACATAATCATTGTTATAACTTATTTTATGAAATAAAATTCCCATTATGCATCTTCCCTTGTGATTGAAATCCATATCTAGACATTTTGGAAACTCATATTCATGCTGCAACTGTCTTGTCGTCACAAAATTTCTGAAAAAAATAGTTGATTTTAAATCAGCGATATCTCCCTCATCCAAACTTTGATTCGACTATTTTTTTTTTTTTTAATTGGCTAATTTTTCAAGAGGAGCTTAGATATTCAATAGTTTTTTTGAAATTTTCATAGAAATTACAAAAAATGATAGGAGATCTTCCATCCATCAATTGTCGTGGGAAAAAATTCTGCAACACAATTGATTTTAAATCAGTGATATCTCCCTCATCCAGACTCTGATTCAGCCGATTGGTTTTTTGAATTTGGGTATTTTTTCACAAGGAATACAGATATGTTATTTTTTTTTTTTTTGCAAAATTTTCACCAAAATTTTCAGATTTGATCTGTAAACTCACCGCCCAAAAAAATGCTGCAAAAAAATGAGAAAAAAAACTTGCCTCTTTGCCTAAGAAAGTTCTCTGTGGAGGTCGTAGCACATGCATGAATTTTGTTGAATATTGCTGCAAAAAAATGAAAATTAAATATGCTTAAAACCCTCATTCCCATGGAGTCGTAACCTGAATCTAATACCACTGATCCAGATCTTGGAGGGAGGCCCCCAAGATCTGAAAATTTGAAATGCATCTTGGGGGATGGGAGGCCCCCAACGTCTGAAAAAATGAAATTCTAGAAAAAAGGAGAGAACACTAAGTAAACAAAACCATAAAGAAATGTTTTTTATTAAAACATAGAATAACTGTAAAAGCTACATTGTGGTGGACAAATTGTCCTCTTACAAAATGTGACTTGTTACTTATAGTCTTTTTTAGTTACAATACCATTGGTAAATTCCATGGGTGGGTAAATACCATGGGTGAATGAATACCATGGGTAGATGCCACATACAATACCATGGGTGGATGCCACTTACAATACCATGGGTGGACGAAAACCATGGGTGGATAAATACCATGGTTGAATGAATACCATGGGTAGGTGCCACTTTCCATTTAGATAGCCACCACAGGATAATTTTGTGGAAACATGTTCCATGCCTTCACTTATCAATGAAAATTAGCCTATGGATGTATGCTCAACTTCTTATGACTTAGATTCGGTAAGTGACATGTTGAAACCTTCAATGGGGACATTGTAGCTTGATATTCCTATCCCTATTGACTTCCTTGATATGTTGTAATGTTTCTTTTTCAGGAAATGTCACAAGTCTATTCCAGAGATAGACTGTGGGGGAATTGACTGGATTTGTCACCTTTAAACAAAGGATGAGCTCCAGAGGCTACCTGGCCCTTCACATACTCTGTCTATAGATATGTGAAATTCCTTCCTCAGGAATTGCCCAAAGAATGGGACTGCAACAAATGTATGAACATACAATAGATCAACAATGTTATTTTAATAGTTGTGAGACAAGAAGATGAAAATATAGCCAAGAATAATGTATAGCAGCAAAATAAGTACAATTTCTTGAGGAAACATCAACTCAATAAAGGTAATGCAAGCCTCAAAAATACATGCACATGAATATGAAATAACATTGCTATTTCTGCATAAACCCAGGCTATGAGGACTCATTCTATAATGGAATACTGCTATAAAATGATGTCAATACATTAACATGACAATATATGGCTCAAATATTATAGGGGAGCAAAGCTCTAACCCTTAGATATAATAATACATCAATCCCCGAAAGGATTGGCTGAAATATACAAAATGGAAAAAATGCCAGAGTTGTTGGGCAGCTACTGCAACTCAAATCTGGAACTGAAGAAGAAGGCTAAATATGATGAGAAAAATGAAGTATACCTTCTCCAATGGATCTCCAAAGTGGAAGGTTGATCCTTACACTTGAGATCTCACCCTCAAAACAATCTGCAAACCCTCACTGCAGATACACCATGAAAATAACGCAGTCACTAAGAGGGATTGCGCAGTGAATGGAATAGAAAACTATGGCCAAGTGCCAAGATCTGAAAATCAGCTCCAACGCTTCCAATCTGATCCTCCAAAGGAAAGAAAGGCTCTCCCTCTGAAAAACAAGCAATGGAAGAGGTGTTGTGGAGTCTCCACTGCAACACCCTACAACACAGCATTATGCTGCTGCAGCAATAACGCTGTCTTGGAGGAGGATGATTTGGAATTCAGCCAAGATATGTGGAAGATGAAGAACCAACCTTCAAAATGCCTCTCAAGAAGGTGAGGAAATCCTAAATAGGAGTTTCCCGGCAATTCTTTCTAAGCAACAAAGAATGCTCAATGTATGAATAGACATGAAATCATAAACATATGCATGAATGGAAATGGCTCTCCTCCTCTCCATATATAGAAAATGAAGGCTCTCCATGGGCCCTACTTCGAATTATGGTTTCCCTTCCTCTAGAAGCTTCCCTCCATGTAGTGCTTTCCACCTGATATCATGCGCTAGTTGACTTGGTCAAACCTCTTTGCAAATATCTCCTTTCACACATGAGGGTGTGAAATCTAGTTCCATGGCTGATCCCTTTTCATACTAGAGGTATTTTATTTATTTTTTTATTATAATTGGGCCTCCTTACCCAATTATCCATCTCCTAGATGGATTTAGACAAAAATTAATGTTCCAATTTATTGAAGAAAAATTTGGAACATTACAGTCCTCCCCTCCCAATTGTTGCTTGTCCCCAAGAAACTACAAGGATAGAACTGAAGAATCTCCACTCAAGGCATGGAGTCTAAAATGTGATGAGGAAAATCTTCCCCATGTGGATCCTCTATCCCCAAGAAATCATCC